>OZ026627.1:42434003-42931503 GCA_964020975.1 Hermodice carunculata
TGCAATTGCTGTATGAACATAGGACAACAAAAACACAGACAGTGGAAGAACACAAATCAGTAGTTTGTTAGCTTTCTAAAAATGTACCGTTTGTGACAGTTTTTTTGCATATTGTTTTGTGAGAGAATCTTTACAAGCACCCTCAAAATAGCATTAAACCAGGCTCACATCCTTAAAACCAGCTTCCTTTTTGTATTTATAAACTTTTTATGAAACTTGAAAGTATTTATTTCAAGGCCGTCTGAGTGGCGTGCAAGGGGATGACATTACCATCAATATCTCAACATGGATCTATTGCAGCTTCAACAAATTTTTATCAGAGTTGCACATTATGATGGACCATGTTCCTTTTCAAAACCAGACCATCTGAGTGAAACACAAGTCGACAGTGTTACCATAATATCGTAATAAGGATTCACCACAGCTTCATCAAATGTTTGGTGCAGTTACGCCATATTATGACACCTGTGAAGTCTCAAAAAAAAAAAAAAAAATGTAGAATTGAGAAATACAAAGATTGTGGGTGCCGAGGGTAATCTATTCTCTGAATGCTATTTTGCAAGATAGGCCTATATGATGTGTATGGAGCACCAGATGTGATTATACATGTGTACACAGCAAAGTTTTGTAAGGTAGGCTGCGTTGGGTTTCCCTGAATCCCTGGGTGCATAGATTTTAGGGTTTCACCACTGAAATTAGAGTTTCAAGTCTTTGGACCCTGATAATTTTTTTAGACCATTGCTTAATTCATTCATTGACAATTTTGACAGAAGTTTTTTTTTTCTATTTTAAATTGACACGATTCATATTCTTTGTAATATAAACTTTGCTTCAACTAGTAGGTCTACAGATGCAGAGAACATATAAGAATGGTCCAGTTGACCAGCTTTCCTTGGCATGTCCTAGACCCAGAATACATTGAGGAAAGCTGTTGATTCAGTCCAAACTTGCAGTGTTGCCAACCCTCCCAGATTACCTAGGAGGCTCCCAGAATTCTTGGCTGGAAATTCTCGAAAAATTGGTTTTGAGACACAACCACATGATTTTTGACAATTTTTAGCCTCCTGCCTGAATTTCCTCAATATTTTTCTGCTCCACGTACATGTATACCTAATTTTAATGTATAAAACTCCCACAATTTTACTTCCATCTCTCGGATTTTAAGTTTGGCAGGTTGGCAACACTGCACATGGCACTGAAAGAGGTACATAAGAGCAGATACATGTATGTTGGATCTCAAGGTCCAGAGGGTTAAATTGGTCTTTCTATTGTTATGGATGGGAAGCTGGGTTGTCATGTTACAATTTTGGCTACAAGGTGGAATTGTCACACTCTTGCAGAATTTTTAGGGATGACTCTGTTTTGGTATACAGCGGTACCTGCTTTGCTGTGAGCAGCCGCATTGCTATTTGTGGCCACTAGGTTGGGACATAGGAGTAGACCTCTTTGTAAATTTACCTGCAGTGACAGGTCACCTGCTGTATGTGGCCACTTTTTCTTGGCAGAAGGGGTGGCCACATACAGCAGGTACCACTGTATTAATTCACGCCTATATATTTAATAATCATATAGGTTACTGATTAAACTTCTTTTTTTCTTCTGTTTTTTCTAATCTGAGCAGATAGACGGTTTCCTCGTGTGCACCCACGTGCTCTGATGGTCCTGAAACTTAAAATTAACTGAGGTCACTTTAGGGCACAATTTTGCAATGGTTTCCCTTCCTCATTGCCATGGTGCCTTTAACTCTTCTCCTGCTCAGTGTAGACTGTGTCTACAGCTGTCCTTGGCTTGCTGCATCGTGCTGCACCCAAAGCATGCAAAGGAAAGTTGTTGGCCTGGGCCATTCGTGTCTGTTTGGCATGCTGGGACTGGCATGACAGGTTTTTCATGACTCTCGAATCTGGAATCATTGTAACAGTTCTGGTCAACACGGGCTTTGTAGCGATATGTAATGTGAGAGTTAAAATATTGTTCTCAAGTGGCCACTTGTAATTTGCCAATGCAGTAGTACATGAGGCCCCTACTTTTTTTTTTTTTTTTTTTCAAATACAACCATTTTATTGTGGTCTTGGCACTCCCAGTGTCCTCAATTTCAAGCTTTGTAGATTACGTATTTTTCTCTGACTATTGCAAAATCAGCTCGGGGAATTTACCACATCATCATTTTAAAACCATAGTCTCTTTAGGGAAGATGTCATCTGCTTGCCCGCTCAGTTAGCTTCCATGGAGGCTTCCAAACGGACATTGAACACATAACCCCCGCTCAGAGACACCCAAGCAACAAATCTCAGGAAATATTATCTGCTTCTGTCAATTTTGTTGTTTTCATACTTAAACCTGTTTGCCGATCCAACTCTAAATGGTAAGGATCATATTCTTATACGGAAACATGTTATAGTCAGCCTAGATACTTCATGTGTGAGTGTTTTCCTTAGATATATATAACTTGCATAATTTTGATATCTTATCAGGAGGTTAGATCTGTTAACATCCTTAAGTGTTATTATGCTAGGGTCAAGTTATGCCATACGGGGGACTGAGGTGCTGCAGAAACTATGCCAGGGGACAGGTAAGCTGTGAAATTGGAGCTCAATCAATTAGTTGGTGTGGGAGATCGCATTCCCGAAAGTATTATCTGACTTGAAACAGGAGCTGTATGTAAATAGGAAACAGTAAACAGGTACTGACCGAGATAATACAGTCCTGTATCTTTAATTTTTGTGTGCCGTGTTTTGACAAGTTGATCCATTCATGTGGATTGAATTAGGCCAAAGAAAATAAATAGTGTGTTTGAGGTTACATGCCAAAAATAAATAGGGTAGGTAGGTAGGCTTTTTTTTTTTTTTTTTTTTTAATTTTTGCTCTGAAAACAAGAAAAGTGACTTAAAATGGATAAATTGTGCATTTCATGAAGAAAATCTGCCTAGATTTTTGTTGTTGTTGAAAATCAATAAAAAGTTTTAGGGTAGGGGGGTTTGGGCAAGGGTCGGTAGGGAAACCCCAAACACAGACTTTTTTTGGGGGGGGCCTTAACTGCCAGGTAGAGTGATCCCTGTCCTATATGGCCACCCCCATGTGCTAGAAAGTTGGCCTCATATGAAGGCCAGGTGGCATCTTGTGATGGGGAAAATAAAGTGAAAGGACCATACTTGCTGCATGGTGAAGAGTACTGTACAGAGCGGGTGGCCTCTCATTATGGGGAATATGCAAGAGGTACATGTAGGACTCTGATAGTATACATGTACACGGAAGCAGTGACGATCATTTTTATCTCTGTGTCCGAACCCAGACATTTTGTTTTTCAAAGAATTCTTTCTTTTCTTTCTTTCCTATCGTCCTTCCATGGACATACCTCCATGATCCTTCCTTCCCAACCAACTTTGTCCGTAGTTTTTCTTGGACACTATTATTCCGAATGCCACCAAACTTGCCATGGTGCCTGACCTACCAGTGAAATTCTGCATATCTGTTGGAATAGTCACAGTTTTCAAAATTATGCATATTAGAGGCAATTAAAATTTTAAAAACTACATATCTTACAAACTATTGCAGATAGACACAAAATTTTGATGTGCGTGTTTAGATTTCTGACACCTGCCAATATAATGGACAGTAATTAAAAGTTGTAGAATTTTGAATTATGCTAATTAGAGGGATTGAAAAATTTAAAAATTGGGTATCTCCAAAACTATGATAAATATATATGCCATTCCAACATCAATTTATAGGTTTGTGGCAAAGCTGCATCCAATGAACCATGAGCCAAAGTTGCAGGATTTTAATTTATGCAAATTAGGTGAATATGCAAAATTTAAATTTTGAATAGCTTCGAAATTATTAAAGATAGATGTGTCATTCTAACTTTAATTTGTAGGTTTGTGATGTAGCTGCATCCAGTGAACCAAAATTGTAATTCATGCAAATTAGGTGAACACACAAAATGTATGGCTTGAATAACTTCAAAACTGTTGTACATAGAGATGCCATTTCAACGTCAATTTGTAGGTTTGTGGCATAGCCCTATCTAATAAACCATGAACCAAAGTTATAGGATATTAATTTATGCAAATTAGGTGAATACACAAAATCTTTGAATAGCTTCAAAACTGTTACAGATATAGGTGCCATTTCAACTTTATTTTATAGGTTTGTGACATAGATGCATCCAATGAACCATAAACCAGAGTTGTAGGATTTTGATTTATGCAAATAAGGCGAATACACAAAATCTAAGTCTTGAATAACTTCAAAACTATCATACATACAGGTATCATTCCAAATTCAATTTTAGGTTTGTGACATAACCACATCCATTGAACCATGAACCAAAGTTTTAGGCTTATAATTTATGCAAAGTAGGCAAATGCACAAAATGAAGATCTTGAATAGGTTCAAAACTATTGTAGATAGGCGTGTCATTCAAACTTCAGATTATATGTTTGTGATATGGCCACATCAAATGGACCAAGAACTTCAAGTTTTAGCATTTTAATTTATGCAAATTAGGCTAATACACAGACAATGGTGAAAAATGGCAAAGTGTAGCATTTCAAACTGTGCTCATTTTGAAGGCACCCAGACAGATTTGCTGCGAAGCAAATCTTCTTTTCTAGTTATCTTTATCTTTCATACACCCATATATGAACCAAAACTTTTTCCTTGTCCACAATGTGTTGCCCACCTTTATCTGTAAAACCACCAATATTCTGGGAAACCCTCCCCTCCCCCTCCCCTGTCTTCCAAAAAGTCTCCATCTTCTGGTCCTGTCCACCCTTAGCTATTCAAAATGTCTGTCTCAGGTTTGCTTGTATTTCTCCTTTAATGACTACTTTTAGTGGCTGCAGTGCTGGGATGTGCACAACTGTGTAGAAGTCACTAGCAGATGTGACTCCCCCAGCCCTCCCCCCCCCCCCCTCCCACAATCAGATTGGAGACCATGCCAAAATTCTTGCCTTGCCTTGTTCCGGGAAACTCCAGCTATATTTTATGGGATGATGCTGAGTTTGCCACAAGTGGCCTGCTTACAACTGTACGTACACTGAGTGGCTGACTGCGTACAGATTTATTTGCCACTGAGATTTAACCATGCCAGAGTGCCTCGTATTTGAGCCACGCAACTTGACCCATAAGTGGAGAATGTTCATTACGTTTATCTATTCAGGTAAGTGTCCACCATGCGTATTTTCCATATATCACCCTGCCAGTGATGTGAAAGAAATGTAGATGTCCGAAGTATTTCTCAGCAGACACCTGGGAGGGTTACGTGTGTGTACTGCGCAGTATATGTGGACCACATGGATGTACATGTACCTGTTTTGTGCTCCGTGTGAAGCTACTATCCACCAGGCAATAACAGGCTGTTGTGGAGCATGTGGTGTCGCTCCCAGAAAGTAAATAGAATTGCATGTTACACTGTGCAGGTGATTAGTGGTGCCATGTTTACTCTATCAGAATTTTATTGACTCGTGTCAACCGGGCAAAAAACAAAACAAAAAGCAAATTTAGATCTCGCGTATACAGTTGCAGTGCCCGTCATAGGACTCAAGGAATCAAATGGCTTTATTTGACAACTGTATGACGTAGAACAAATCAGACAGAATGTTATTAGAGTTAGATAAAGATACATCTGACAAACAATAGTTGCAGTACACAAAATAACATTCAAATATATATTCTGTCAAGATAACTCCAGTTAAGGAATATGTAATTCCGCTGTCACTGGAGCTACCTAGAAAACATAAGATCACAACATTAGCTGATAGCACCTGGTTGTATATAATATAAACACTGGTTATGTGGGATTGAGGGACAAAATAATTCAAGCCAGGGTAGGACTGAAAAAAACAAATGGGGATTTGGTCGAGTGGATATGTGCGTTTCCCATTTCAGCTGGGCGAATGGTGCCAAAGGTTGCAGGTTCGAGTCCCGCTCGTTCCGAACATAAAAAACATAAATGAAATTAAAAATGTGCCATATCAAACTTTCGATTAATTTCTGTTATACATATAGCAATTTTCACCTGAATATCAAAACTCAATACGTTTCTACACCCCTAATTTGATAAAAGCAACTTCTTCAAATATAGCAGGCAAAGTCTCTACTCACGCTTACACTGGATTTTCAAAGTATGTAAAATTGCAGTTTATCAATGAATCAAACAAAACAGAAAACACATCTTTAAGTATTGAAAATGGTTTGAATTGTAAGATAGGAAGCATTTTTCTGTAACCTTTGCTGCACTGGTGCAAGCTGTTAGCTAATTTTGATTGGTTAATAATATTAGGGGGATTTGGCTAGAATTATTCATCTGTCAACCAAAGTGGCTTGTGAAAATTTTATATTTCTATGGTTGTTCCAACAAAGTATATAAATCTAATTATATACATGTAATCAACAGCCCACTGAGTTAAAAAATTTAGAATCGTGCAGTATGCCTAAAAATGCGTGTTTGCCTCACATTTTAGTCACTTGAGCCAGATTGGCCACACTTGAACAGTTACTAGAGCTAGCCCAGGGTTATAAATACTTGCTATTTTTACTTTCACTTTGGTGAATGCCGTGCTGTTCTGATTTCGGCGATTGTTAAGGAAGCAGTCATGTGACTAACACCATCTCGCACTTCGAGTTCAATGTATGTAGATCTGACTTACATACTGTGGAACCGATCGAGTCATCAGTACCATCTTGCATTTGTAACACTTTCACCGCCAAGTGAAATGTGATTTTTTTTCCACATTGATGTAAAATGGCTCATAGCAGGCATTAAGACAAATTAAGAAAGAGCTTTGTCTGTCCCTATTATTATTCTTTCCAGCTTAATTTGGCCGCTAGTACCCGGATGTAAATTGTGATTTGCTGTAATGTTTTTTCTTGATTTCTAGTTTAAAGAACACATGTTTGTGATATAAGACCAAACATGATGGCCACCCTAGATCAACAGCTTTCCTTTACACAGGAGAGCTGTTGCCTCAGCATCTTTTAGACCAGGCACACATGTGCCCCCTATTGCTAAATACTCCAGTACTCTCTTGTGTTGGAGGTGCATGTTGGTATTTTCTATGAACCCATGATATCTGTAAATTTATCAATTATCGGTTATTTATTAACTCTGTAGAGGCCAGGCAAGTTAATTTGATGTAAATTGTGACACATTAATACATTTATGTGCAAACATATTGTTTGTTCCCGAAAGTGAAAATTTTTGTGGTTTTCCTGCCTCTAGCACTGGAGAGTTTGCTGGGCTGTTTGGCACTGAGTGTCCCATGTGTGGGAGATGGTTAATGTGATGCGTGTATAATAACTTTCATTTCGTAAATTGGGGTTTAAGTCCATGTTTACCTCAGGAAAGCTGCATATAGCTGCCATTATGCAGACACTGCTAAATTTATTGTAAAGTGAAACCTGATACATGAGACCACATGTGGTCATTCTAGACAGGTTTTTTTCATCAGGTGCTTTTAGAAGACCAAAGTGACCCATGGAGGGTGGATTGTGGATGATCTTTCATAAAGAGGGTATATAAACGCTCCTTGGTCTGGGTTAACAGCTTTCCATGCAGAACTCTCGCTGGCGTGCAGAGTGCACTGAGGAAAGCTGTTTGCTGATAACAAGATATTCTTGATTACAACAAGGAAGCAGATCTGACATTTATGGGATCAGATGCCTGCTGGCAACAAGGAGGTTGATATCTCCTTGCTGGGGATTTTTAATGGGGAAAAAGTTGGATGCTAATACATGTACGCCAGCCTTAGGTTACTAATCAGGGTTGCGCTATACTGTGCATTATGGTGATCTGTACGTGGCCAGCCCGTGTGTGCAGGGTGGACATGTGGCTGCTGTGTTATTCAGGGTGTATAATAACCCACTCCTGGGCAGAGTACGACTGAGTCAACAGCTTTCCTTGGCGTGGGTTGGGCACATTGCACTCAACCCACGCCAAGGAAAGCTATTGACTAAGGGCAAGCCAGCACGAATGGCTTTTACACAAATATGAGTATGGCAGCAAAAATGTTTTCTACTTGGCAGAAATTTGCATGAAAACTTTAAGGCAGATGACAATCTACACCCTGGTGCTTTTGGGCAATTGGAGCATTGAAGGGTTAATCTTTTCCTACTCAAATTGCCCAAAAGTGTCTGGATCAATGTGAATTGTTGCTTCGATCTTGTTATTAGTCTTCATGTTAATCAAAACCATATTTGCTCAAACTGTTGGTAAGACTTACCATGATGGAATGTCCCAAGTCAGTAGTTTTACTCAGCCCAGGTTAGGCACATTGCTTCCTCCCAACATGCACCAATGAGAGCTGTAGACTCTGTTTTTTCCTTGCCTGCTAAACGACTTATCTTGCTCCACCGAATGTGTGAAGTAAGACATGTGGATACCGCGTAACCAGTCGCTTAGCAGGCAATTTTTTTTCTGATGAGGTGAGGTTTGAACACAGGACAGGCTGCCATGCTGACTGCAGAGACAGGAGTTGGTTTCCAATGAGGGGGGTGCTAGAGTCTTGTGCATGACTTATGATGCTTATACCACTGTACACAGTGGTCCCCCTCTTATAAATAGGCAGATATCCTCTAATTATTAATGTAATTGAAAGTATTTTTAAGTATTGGAATAGGATCAAGGATGGATGTGGTAATCCTTTAGTAAATGAAGCACTATCCATGCAACATGAATTACATATGTCAGGTCACTCAACATATATAAGAAATATTGAAAATTTAAGTGGGATGATAGGAATAAATGGTTTAAAATGTACCGAAATCAAAAGTAGTTTGTATGGGTTGTATGATCAATACTTCAAAAAGTGTGTACAGGAAGGAAAGTTACAATTATATGGTCAGCTTAAGAAAGTATATGGTAAGGAAAAGTACCTGACAAGCAAGTTAAATTCAAAACAAAAACAATCTATTGTCAAGTGCAGAATTTCAGCTCATAAACTACCTATTGAGACAGGTAGGTTCCAAAATATCAGTCGTGCTGAAAGAATATGTAAAAAATGTGATATGGAGGAAGTGGGTGATGAGTTCCACTGTTTATTTAAATGCACAAATGCAAATGTGTTACAAAGTAGAGTAGAAATGATGACTTACCTCAGGAAATTGAATCCACAAGTGGATAAATTACCAGAAAAAAGCCTGTTCTTGTATTTACTTAGCGCTGGAGACCTCGATATGTTAGTCCCAGTCGCTAACCATATAATGCTGAGTATGGATATGTAGCTAGTACGTCATTGTCATAACCAATTTTCTTTTTTGTCTTTATACCTAAATGTGTGTCACTTTACTGCTGTAAATCCAATGTACACTTGTATACGGAGGCAATAAAGTTTATCTTTATCTTTATCATGTGGGCTCCCCCCCCCCCCCCCCAAGAGAGGCCACAGCTTCTACAAAGGCCACTTCTCCATCCAGCAAGTAGAGTATTTTCATTGTATTTTACCCCGCAAGAAAGGTGACCCCTTCTTTTAGGGCCACTTTTTTATTGCATTTCGGTTGGCCTTATAAGAGGGGGACAACTGTAGTGAAAATCACACTCAGTATCCTACCATGGTGGTTCAAGCCAGGTTGCAGTGTCAGTGTTGTGTACAAGCTTTAATGCCATTTATATTTGCTTGTACCATACTAACTATACATCATGTTTATGTACAATCAAGTGCTCATCATGTGTCCCAGAGTTGTCCCCATCATCAGTGGCTGGCCTGTGTGCTGCCCATTGCACTGTGTAAATTCCAGTAGCATTGAAGTCTGGAAATCATTTAAGTCAGTCCTAGTATGAGCCCAATGTGATACAACGTCAATAGGCTGACCCACACTGACTGAATGTATCCCGTTACCAGGGACTGTCATACCACAGGGAGACTCAAAAGGCAAAGACCTACACAGCAAAAGGGCTGATATTGCTGACCCAGCCACCTGTGTTTTGATGTCAGCCAGCGGGGCTTGACAAGGAGGTTTTTCAGTGTTTTTCTGGTCATCAAAGTTGTCTCAATGGAGGACAAGTAATAGGTAAAATCTCCATGGAGCTGAACATTTTTACTTCTCCTGACTAAACAATTACTTGTCCTGGACAATAATGAGGGTGAGAAAAATTGTTTAGAAATTAACTTGTCTGTAGGACAAGTGACACACAATTTTCACATGTGCGAACGAAGTGTACCTAAGTTTTGGTTTAAAAAAGGATGTTACAATGGAAATCATTATGTCACATAGTGAGTTTATGTGTCTGTTATACCAACAAATATTTAAATTGAACAGATTATGAATTTTACCAATAAAAAGTACTTGTCCATGGGAGAAGTGAAATTTTAAAGTCACTTGTCCTCAAAAGGATTGCTCTTGTCCCGAACACAGGACCATAGGAATTTTTGCACTGTCATAGTACTCGCCTTAACCCTTTCTCCCCTGAACTGCCCAAATCTAGCTGGTGGCCACAGGTTTTGGTGGTTAGGGTAATTTTAACACTAATGGAAAACAATTTGAAGCAGAATTATAGATGAGACCTGTCAAGATAACATGTCCCAGGTCAACAGTTTTCCTTGACATGTGTTAGGTGCTTAGCACCAAACTCACGCCTAGAAAAGCTGTTCACTCAATCTTAATGTGAAGGGGGTAAGGGCTAATAATTTTGGATCTTCATGGAAATTCAAGGAGTTACACAACTTCAAAGCACTGTGGCTGAAACGGGGGGGGGGGGGGGGGGGAAGGGCAGGTGAGGACATGTTGCTATTTATCTCCCAGTACTCCAGAATTGTATAATAATGTATATATTAGTATTAGAGCTTAATTTTAAAAGAAAAACTACAAAAATGCTAAGCTACCTTAATCAAATTCTTGGAAAGATGGTAAACATCTTGAACCAAATCCGACTTCTGTTGGCTAATGGCTGGCAGCAGCCAAGACAGAACATAGAAATTGAAGTTTATGAGAAGCACAAATGAAAATTCTAGTTATCATCAACTGGACCAGGTCCTGTCAGGGCCAACAACACTCAGCTGGGTGTCATTAAGTAATTAATTCACAGATCAAAGTCAATCATTGAGGATTAGCCCACGTACTGTGGAAGAGCATTGTAACATGATTCATGCACGGCAAATTGTTCACTCACAAATCACTAGAGCCCCCCCCCCCCCCATAAAACCTTCTACTGATTATCATTACCGTATTATCCCTTTGAAATGCCTGGGACACTTAGGAACTTAAATTAATTGAAATTAGTTCCAATTGTAGATCAAAATTTGGAACATTTTAGCTGTGTCAACTGGTAAATCATCAGAAAATATACATGTATATAATTTTCCAGCATGCCAGCACTTTTGTGCCAGAAGAAGGGGGGTAAGAGGGCAGGGGTGCTTAAAAGGAATGATATGGTATCAGTTATTTTTAACGAGGATATCTCATTGGATTGGCTTTCCTTGATACAGTATACATGGTACGACACAGTACATGTATGTACGCTGTACTGTGGCACTGCCAGGCAAAGTTTAGTACAACTAGGACACACTTTGATGAGCTGTGGTCCCGTTTTTCATGACCCCACAATTTCTTTAGCACTCAGCAGATAAGAGCCAGACTGATACAGTGACCTATCCCAAAAAAAGAAAAGTTTATCAGTGAGACCAACATTAGGGCCACAAATGGAGGTGCTGAGTGTTTTCCAGCTGTTGCCCCTTTGGTACAGGTGTAACCCTAACTAAGAGGAGGAAGATTTACTGATTAAAGCTCCCATGTGACTTGTGGGATATTGGGAGGCTTCCACCTCGCTTTTGTGGCAGAAAGTGAATGATGCAAGTTGTTTACTTTACCTATAGATCATGACAGATCCGTGTTCGGAGTGGACATATATATATATACATGTACATGTAACTTTGTGGGAAAACACGGAGAGCTATTCAGTGTGAAGTGGGTTCAGGTTGCCCTCTGGAGCCACGTGTGTATGCAGCCATACAGCAGAGTTGAAAAATCGTGCATTTTCAGAGGAGTTCCGTGTGATCGGTGAAAGGAAAGCCTGGTACATGTGTTTCATGCTTCTTCACTTACACAAGGAGAAATAAGAAATGACTTTTCGCAAAGCAGTTCCGCCAGAGAAATTACTTGCAGACAACATACTGGTAACAAGGTGTTACGTCTTTAGGGGTATCATAAGTTGATGGAAATATCTGCTGTATCTTGAAAAATAACTCGGCAGATGAGGTGTGCGTTCATGCCTGGTGTATTGGGTAAAAGTGAAAGGATCTTGTCTGTGTTCACCCAGGGTGTCCGTAATCTGTTGGAATAAATATTAATAATTAACCTTGCTGCAGATCTTCATGTCAGATATATCATGTTACTGCAGGTACATCCCTATAAGGTGGTACATTACCTTGTAGCTATTAAACTATTGTGCATTCACTTACAGTGTTCCCATTTACTTCCAAATGTGGCTAGACCCATATTACCATTTTAAATCATGACATACCCCTTCAGCGAAATCCCAAGGGCCACAAATGCCATATTGTCTATGTTAATTTTGCAAAGTATAGTGCTAAATACATTCCAAACGCATGCAGTTTGTGACCCTCTTCAGTAATTGTCTAGTGGAAACACTGCTCTGAGTTAGGGGTAGGGGTGGAAGCTTATCTCATGCCTCTGCCTCCCTCAAGCCAGTCTGGAATTTTGAATATCGTTCAATGCATTTTGGGGACAATGTTTTTGGACAGAGCAGTAAGAAAAGTTACCGGGTCGTTTGGGGTCTTTTGGAGCAATGAGAGTCAAAACAGAGTGCGTTGCAGACTTGACCTGCGCAACAGGGATATGAAGTGGCTCCATCTAGGAACTGAGAACACAGGGCTACTGTTAAGGTACATGTGGGATATTTGTATGATTTGACCTGCTTGTAGGGCATATACAATCCGTTTTGATCACCATGTAAATGATTTTGCTGTTTTTTGACTTACCTTTAGGGCATTTAGTGAATCTTTGTTTGACTTGCAGTGCATGTGAGGGATTTACCTCTCGGACCTATACAAATATGTTTTGACCTCCATTTATGGCATTTGTCAGTTTGCACTGAACTATATAAAAGTTATTTATTAATTTGCCAACGTGCATGCAGGGCACTTATTTAATTTTGGATTGACCTACACACAAGACATTTATTAATTTGTTGACCTGGATGTTGGGCATTCATATAAATCAGTGTGCATCTGCATTTAGGGTATTTATAATCTGTGTTGACCTACATAAGGGCATGCATAAATAATGCATTAGAACTTTCATGTATTGGGTGAAAACGAAAGAATGTTGTCAATGTTCACCCAGGCATCCTTCATCTGTTCAAATAGTTATTAATACTAACCTGTTGATCCTTCTTTTAAAACACATAATACACACTGCAGGTACCCCATTTGTGTGGTGATACATGTAGGGCATTAATAGATTTTTATAGCTTGTCCAAGTCTTAGGAACTTTAACCCTTTCCCCCTTAAACTGGTCAAAACCGGCTGGTCAAATGTCGTCTGCTTCAGCATTTTAAACTAATTTCAACAGTGATCAAAAACAATTTTGACTGAGAATTGGAGATGAGCCCTATGAGGATCACATATGCCCCAGGTCAACAGCTCTCCTTGGCATGGGTTGGGCACTAAGTGCCCAACCTATGCCAAGGAAAGCTGTTGACTCAGTTTTAATTCAACGGGGAAAGGGTTAAAAAATTCTCAAAGTACGATAAAGCAAAAAAGGAATGTGTGGGCACATGGTATTTCCAATTGGAACATCCCCTTCTCTGGGGCACTTTGAGCAGGAAAGAGTCAAGTGGAGAGAATGCAAACTGAATATTTCCCTTTCAGAAACAGACAATTCTCCAAAGACAAGATGACAGATGTACCACCCAGACTGTCTGAAACATGGATTTAAGTATGTGGGCATGGACAGATGTATGTATATGTGGGTGTTTTGTACAAAAAAAAAAAAAGTATGCTACATACTTTTTTTTTTGCTGAATGCCAAGCCCCATATTCATTTACATTCAAACCCTGGCCATTTATCATGGGGGGGGGGGGAGGAGGGAGTGTCTAGTTTGTTGTGATACCCATATGCAATTTTCTTGTATGAAAACACACAACATGTATCATTTCTGGGTAAAGTGAGGTTAAATCAACATCTTTTCTTCTTGTTGGTTTAGTGCTTATTGTCCACCTTATGAGAATTCTGGAGAGCTGAACCATGCAGGGCATATGATATGCTCTGTTCTCACGCAAAATATTTGACAGCATCAAGAAATTAAAACAGTTGAAGCAAATAACATTTGACACTCTGCCACTTTGGAATGATTTGAGCCACAGAGGTGAAGGTGTGGGTGCCTTCGAGATTTCAACATTGAACGAGAGGGGTGAGGAGAGGTGAAAGTGAGTGTCGCTCCCATATTTCAACATGTGGAAGGCGAGATCTCTTATGTATGTGTACTTGAGTGAGAGTCAGACTTATAGCTGACATCCTCAGGATCATCATATCTTACAAGCATGGTACTTTGTGGTTTCTGCTCGTGTGTACAACAGACGTAAATATTTTCCAGACCTCGACTGTGGGCCATGTGTCTCCCACCTGTCAGGACTCTAGAAAAAGCACATAGCTACAAAAAGCATCCTCGTTTCCTGTACTTTTAGCACTGTGAATTCGTTTATTTTCTGAGGGATTTGTTTTTGTCTGGTTGCAGCTCTTGTTTCTGCATGGCTGTCTGAGACTTAAAATCGGCCCTTCCTGAAAGAATGGAAAATCGTTGGGCACAGTAAACATAGTTTGGGGGGGATATGTTCTTATTTTTGTAGTTCGTATTTTTGAGGGGGAAAAAATTAAAGCACTATAAAACTAGCACCTTCTATCAGTGCATGACAAGCAAATAAACAAAATGTTGCATGTAACCTTTTCCCCTTGAATTAAGACTGAGTAAGCAGCTTTCCTTTTAATAGGTTGCATGCCATGTACCCAACCCATGCCAAAGACAGCGGTTGACCCAGGGCATGTTACCTTGACAGGTCTCATCTACAATTCAAATTCAAATTGTTATACCCTTGGCTGTCTGAGCCGATATACCGTATTGATTCCAATAAGTGCTCAATGCCCGCAGGAAAATTTAATGGGAAATATGCCTAAATACAGGTAGTGAACTAGAATTGAGACTTAAAATTGACGTATATCGATGGAAATCAAGGTTTCTTTTCTGACAAAAAATGGGGGAGTGCCCTTATTAGAACATGTGCCCTTATTGGATGAATACGGTAGGTTAATATTTTCATGTTTAAATGTAATACAGTATCTATCTGTGCACTTTGTAAAGACTATAACTCTTTTAGTGCCAATCACGTCTAAAGTCAATCTACTAAAGTCAAACTAGTCAGAAGTATTATCATGAGGATTTGAGATTCGTATTCCTCGTAAAAAGACCTTTCATTCAAGTACCAGCATGTCTATAGTTCCAGAGAAAACATCCCATGTCAACAGCTCGGTGCATATTGGGTGCATTGTGCCCAATGCACACCGAGAAAAGCTGTTGACTCAGTCCAAAATTTGGCACTTAAAGAATTAACTGCTTACCAAGTAAAGATACAACCGTCAAACATACATACCTGAAGCATTTTATCAAGGCTTGCAGTGACTTCACTCTCAGGTGACCTTGACACAGTTTCAAGGTCATGGGGACAACTCAGAAAGTTCTTGTAAATGCTGAATCTTGTGTACAAATAAAGCCACATCCATCAATCTGAAGTTCCTTATCAAGGCCTTGCAGGAGTTTGCTCTGGTTGACCTTGAATTATTTTTAAGGTCACTGGGGTCAAAAAAAAAAAAAAAAAAAAAAAAAAATCAGCATAAATGAATGCATACATACAAATATAACACAATATGATACTGGCTGAGGGAGTGTTCCAGTCATTTTAGCCATTATAATTTTTCAGTGCTGTTGAAATTTTTGAAAAGCATTGGAGCAGCAGACATGTGACAACCAGCCAGTTTTGGCCCCGAGTCTAAAATGGGGCACAGAAAGGTATACTATGCCCCAGCTGCTGCCTTTCCCCTAAATTCTGGTCCTCTGGGGCATCATGCCAAAACTAGGAAAACTGGGGACCAGTCGAGCTGATTTTAACAGGAATCAATATTTTTGTCGTGTTCTGAGTGGCCAGGACCCTAAATAGGAATATGCTAGTTGGTAGCTTGGTAGAGATGCTCATTTTGTAGCCCCAGCCTTGCTTTGACATCAGCACCATTCCTGCATGCAAAGGGTGAATATACAGCAACATGGATGGTTGAAATAATATGTTTAGAGTTACAATTCAAGGTGCAAATTCTTCTGTTCCTTCAAAAGGTTACTGGCCAAGAGTGGCGGGGCAACAGACGTCATCTGCTTCAATAATTTTTGACAAATTTCACCAGTGATGAAAAACAGTTTGAAAGAGAATAGTTGGTGAGACAGGTTTATCAAGACAACATATACTCCCCATGCCAGCTCAGTAGTTTTCCTTGGCATATGTTGGGTACTTTATCCATGCCAAGAGAAGCTGCTCACTCAGTCTTAAGTGAACTTTTCATGCAAGGGAAATGGCTAAATATGGTTAAAATACCATATTCCCGCCTTCTGCATGTAAGTGTCAGGAGTGCTTACAAAAGTACAATATAATACATGTAAACCTTTAATTTGAAACCTACTTTAAACATGATAGCTGGGCTCCCACTGGGCCTTGAAGCCCTTGAAAGTACTGGGATATGCTACATGCATTTTCAAGGCCTTTAATATTGTGGGTAAAATACTGTGAAAAAGATCATGACATGTAGAAATGCAGATTTTAAAAAAAAAATCTATTTAACCCCTTTCCCCCTTGAATTAAGACTGAGTCAACAGCTTTCCTTGGCATGGGTTGGGCACTAAGTGCCCAACCCATGCCAAGGAAAGCTGTCGACCTGGGGCATGTGATCTTGATAAGTCTCATGTACATTTCTCAGTCAAATTGTTTTTCATAACTGTTGAAATTAGTTGAAAACACTGAAGCAGACGACATTTGTGTCAAGGATGTCAGAGCCTCCAAGTCTCCCAACTTGGTGGGAGATCTCCCACTTTTTCGTACTTTTTTACATTTAAAAAGTCTCCTGTTCTCCCTCTTTTTGTAAAATGTATCCTGCTTTTTGTGAAATTAAAAGGAAAGTAGCAATGTTCCAACAGTGGCTGAAAAGTTGTACTGTTTTACCATGTTGTCCTACTATACATATGTATGCGTGGAATTAAATGTCTATGATGGTGCCTAAAATAGCTCAAAATTCAGGAAATGAAGGTGCAAATTTCGATTTTTTTCCTGGGGTAGCATGCTCCCAGACCCCCCAAGCTGTGCTTCGTGCCTTCAGTGCTTACCCTTCCTCTTTTCAGTACCTGCAGGAGGGAAATCCCCCACTTTCAACATAGGCTAGCTTGGAGGCTCTGGTGTTTGTGTGTGTGGGGGGGGTGGGGGGTGGGGGCTTATTATATCCATGATAGCAACAAACTTTATGTAAGTCTCCCCGACCAATATACATGTATCTGTACACCAAGTAACTATTGTAGTATGTGGTCAAATGAATTAGTCCTGAGTTATTAGATCAAGGACCCTTACTGGGAGGATTATGGTATATATATTCATTGTGTCTCATCCAATTTGCAATATGCTATACCTCCTGAGCACTTGAGGTGATGCGAGCACTGGTTTATAAACACCTGACAGATCTAAAATGACACATGATGTATGCATATTTGTTTATACCTTTAAAAAAATGCCAATCCTCAGTTGTATTTTGAGTGGGAAGTGTTAACTGGGACGCAGTGGGTAGAACACAGGAATTCCCAGTGACAGCTGACTGGCTATACAGTAAACTGTACCTGATAGCAGGGAAATAGTTAACGTGCCCCTAATGCCTGGCAAAGCCTGGCTTCCTAGGCCTGCACTCACAGCGGTGAAGGGGGCACCTGGGTACTCTACCAGTATATTTGTGTACAAGGACATTAATGTCCAAACTTTAAACATTACATGTACTACAGTTTACTGAGATCTTAAATTCACCTCAGCGTATTTGAAACAAAGCTTTTTTGACAGATAGGCCAGTCTTATTGGGCAGAGTGGAACTTTGTTGAAAGTAATTTGAAAAAAAAAAAGAACCCAATAAAAAATACTGTCCTGACTCGGTTCTCATTTTCAGTTTTCAGGCCTGTGGTAGAAATGCTGCAAATTATAGGAATTCACAGTATTAGTATCTTGGGCAGCACTTTTTTTGTCTGTGGTGTTTGGGTTTTTTTTTTTTTTTTTTTTTTTTTTTTATTCATTTTTAGGGCTTGGTATGTCTATTTGCTAATGGGAGGGTATTCATAGATCATGTGTATAATTTTGCTTGGTGGATGTGTGACTTCTCTACAGGGTAAGCCTGGGTGATCAATTGGGTGGCATACATACATGTATGTGCTTTATGAGCATCCTATTTCCTGGCCCAGCTTGTAAAGTGCCTTACATACAGTCACTGAGAATTTATATGGACTTTATGTGGATAGGAGGGTGGGTCCAGGGGAAAAGGTCAATTTACCAGCTGAACTTATGGCTTCCATGAAATACACTGCAGAAGGCAAAGAGGTTTCTTGCTACATTACCGGTTGCAGGGGTGGAGAGGGAGAGAGGAGAGCCGGTTGCAGGGGTGGAGAGGGAGACAGGAGAGAGGTCGGGAGATACATACCACTGCTGTCCAACTGGAATCTTTGTGGCAAAATTTAGATTTTCCTGTAGGTTTTCTCAATTTGTTAACATAATAAACACTTATTTTAGATCAATTTTGTAATATATTTCAAGAGCTGAGCAGCATAATTTTGCTTCAGTGCTCCGGTTGGACAGCCTTGTTCAATACCCCTACACTTTGGGGTTTCTTTAATAATTCATCTGTAGTTGACAAAAAAGGGCATGGTGCGAGGAGCGGGGGGTGGAAAGGGCAAGGATAACACCCCTTGACTTAAACTATGCATGAGTGTAATGAACCATGATAGACTTATTTTGTATGTACAGTAGAACCTCCATATACCGAAAACCCTTGAGACTGGTAAAAAATGTTCGGTGTAGGGAGGGTTCCTTACATTGGAAGTATATATTTGGGACCGAGAAATGGTGTTCAGTATAGAGAGGTGTTTGGTAAGAGAGGTTTTACTGTATATGATTTGATCTGTAGCTGTGGTATAGTTCTACCCCCACAAACTTCATTTGGGTGTATGTGTACACTGTTTTCAGCTCTTCCCACAGTCTGACTGTCTCTCTGTGGCAGAATCCCTCTTAGGGCAGCCCAGATATACAATTATTGTGAGCCCTGTTGTGCAGGCAAGTGACCAGGAGTTCCGACGAAGCACATCAGTCAGGTGCGGGCAGTATAGAGGAGTGTAATGGACCCCAGCCTTACGTGGCAAGGCCTGGGGCGACTGACGGCTTACTGGCATTGGGAGTCAGGGAGGAAATTGCTAGGTGAACAGGCTGGCTGTCTGACCCTGTAAGACTTAAAATTGGGAGGGGGGGGGGGGTAATACGGGTATTTAGCATATTTCCGTTTTCCGTACTTGCATACTTCGGCTTCTTACTTTCCATACCAGTGTATTGGAAGAAGGGGGGTGGGGGGGGGTTCAGTACGCTGGTACAGGTAATTTTTTTAGAGTACGCAGTACGGAAAATATAAATCTTTCAAAATTTTGGATAGTATGAAGTACTTAAAATAAGAGGGCTTCCAGTACGCCAGTACGGTAAATAAAAAGCCCCAGTACGCCAGTACGGGAAACCCCTTACCCACCCTCTTGGAAGCGCTTCCATTTTCAGTACTTTGTACTGGCCATTATTTTAGAATATTCTGATTTTCTGTATGCAGCACTGGGCCAAATATTTAATTCCTGTGCGTGTACCAACCTTCTGGGATCCCCTCTTAACCCCCCCCCCCTTCAAATTGACTAGAAATTAAGCTCCTGTGACTTTAACCTTATTTGCCCTGTAATGTTACCCTTTACACATGCAATCTGTGGTAAAAAAAAATCTGGAAGTATAGCTTGAGTGTTGCATGGGGAAATAGCAGGGCCATGTAAACATGGGAGTCTCAGTGATTGGCCTTACAGGTGGCAGGCACAGTTTGTGTTGGCAAAAACACAGAAGTACAAATTTCTCACCAGACTTGCGAGAGATGAGAGATGGGCGAACTTGCGTACGAGACTGAGAGATCAGAGAGTGCTCTCGCTGGGAGAATTAATGCTGGAGGCTTGGTAGAAGTGGAAGGTGAGTTTAGCAGACTGAATCACAGCGTGCGAGTATGTGGATGTGCTGAGGGTTGCTACCCCAGGATACATGTAAGGCACTTTAGATGATTTTGCCAGTTTTGACACGTTCTCATCCATGCTGAAAGGAAAAACCGGCAGACTTCTCTTAACCCGCTGTACTCAAAGTTGCCAAAAGTACACAGATGTCAAGTGTTGTCTGCCTCAGTGTTTTACCAGTATGCCTCAGCAATAGAAAACATTGACTTGGAATAGAAAGCATTGTGCACAGTCCTGGTCAGGCCAAGATCAATTGGTCTGTGTGGGTTCTGAGTAGAGTCCCAGCTCTGCAGGGAGGTGGGTTAGGTATGTGTATTTCCAAGGAGGGTGCAGAGCTCTACCCTCCTTGGTATCTCTGTTAATTTCCATTGTAATTTGCACCTGTGTAACTTTAAATCTGCTCTACCTCTAGAGACAAACCAAATTTCTTGTGGTAAATGGTTGTGTATATGATGAAAATACTCCTGTAAATTTGATAACTTTTCCTGCAAAACTATTCAACATATTGAATCTCACTTTAACATAAAATCTTATGGGAAGACACACCTTTAGGCTGCAAGAATTTTGTTTATTGGGTTGTGTATTCAGCCAAATACAAATACTCCGATAGGAGAGGTCACATTTACCAATTATCTGTGTACTTAGCTGAATCCACAATCCAATACACAGAATTCTTCAGTGCTAAATATGTGTATTCCCATTGGATTGCATAATAAATTAACCTCATATTAAAAGACTACTTTTAAAGCTGCAAGAATAATTTTATTATGTGAACATTTCAGCTATGCACATAATTTTACAACACAAATTTTGCTTTTTCTGCAACAAGTGGTTTTGAAAGTTTTTAATCTGTAAATTACAATGGAAAGTAATGAGAATGCACAACTCTAGCCCTGAATGACTGAAATGCCCTCTACAGGAGAGCAGTAGAAGCTTCTGCTCTTGCTCTGCCCTATTGTATAATACCTACCAGTAGGAAAACATGGCCCAGGTCAACAACTGTCTCAGGCATGCATAGCATGCATTCTTCCTGTGAGGCCGGGGACCACCCTATGTCAGGTCTCAGAGTGGCCACATACAGCAGGTAGTCTGGGGCCTCACCTTGACCCTTTCCACCTTAAACTCAGCCAAAACTGGCTGGTGGTCAACTGTTGTCATTTCAGTGGTTTCAATTTCAACAGTTAAATGAAAAACAGTTAGTTTGTGTATTATAGATGAGACCTGTCAAGACCACATGTCCCAGGTCAACAGCTTTCCTTGGCATGGATTGAGCACTTAGTTCCCAACTCTTGCCAAGGAAAGCTGTTGACTTGTTCTTAATTCCGGGGGGAAAGGGTTAAGGATTTCTGTCACATGTACTTGTTCCATGGTATTTTTTTGTCAAAAATTCAGGCAAATAATAGTTTAAATCTCTGTTACTGTATTACCTCTTTTAAGGTGCCTGCATGGGGCAGTAAGGAAAATTAATACAATTGATCTCCAATTGTAGAACTAAATTTGGAACGTTTTAGCTGATCAACTGGTAAATTATAAAATAGTTTTCCAAGATTTGAGAACTTTTGTGCCAGAAAAACACTTAAGAGGGCAGAGACATTCAAAGAGATACTACAATAATTTCAAAATTTTTTCTTGTCTCATGTGAAAATTTAATTTTCCTGGACACTAGGTTTGCCTTAATGTCAAGCCCCTTGGTCACTCAATGTACATTCTGCAGGTTAGATAACATAGAAAATAAAGCATCAGGGGCTTGGGAAGTGTGTTATAAAGCAGATGGTCCCTCTACAGAGGGACTGACTATGGTACAGACTGGGGACAGGACTCCACACACGTACACTAGTCCCTCTTTTGAAAGACCACTCCATTGACAGACCACCTGCCTTTTAAGACCACATCTTATTTTCTCAGTGTTATTTTACAGTAGTCCCTCCTTTGAGAGACCACAGTTGTCAGGTCTTTCTGTAGTACTTTTCATGTTATTTATACCTCCTTTGAGGAACCACCAGCTTTATGTGACTGCCTTTTGGGTGGCACTAGGGGCGGTCTCTGAAAGGAGAGACTACTGTACCTCCAATTAAAGACCACCTGCTTTATGTGACCACTTTAAGACATGCTGTAGGGTGATATCTCAAAAGAGGGACTGCTAGACGTGTATGTTCTGTACGCTTTGTCAGTCAGATACAGTGGTCCCTGGCTTGAGAGGACATTCCAATGAGAGATCACCTGGCTTTTGACAGGCCCCTGCTGGTATCTTTTCCATGTTACTGTATCTCCGATGAGAGGCCACCAGTCTTGAGAAACCACTTTTGGACCTGCCCATGGGGTGGTCTCTCAAGACAGGGACAACTATGTGCACATGTGCATGAGTACTCAGATGTATGTACATGTGTACATACCAGATTGACAACAAAACAGGTTGACCTGTAATGATTCCCAAAACAATTAAGATTTGATGATCAGGGGGATAACCATTGTAACAAATTGCAGTGAAACCTGACTTGAAAGATCCTCCCCCAAGGGTGAACAAATTGTGGTCTTTGATAGGAGGTGGGAATAAAATGATAAAAGGCAAGGTATCCTCGAAAGGTGGTCTTTGAACACACTGGTGGTCTCTCATTGGAATGATCTCTGAAGACAGGTTTCACTGTATTGTCATTGTCATGAGAGCCACCCTGGTTTATTTTGATTATTTAACATGGTATTAAGCAGACATGAAAACTATTAGTAAAATTGAAATGGAAAGAAGATCGTGACATGGCTGCCGACAAATTTTAATGTATGATCACAAGTTGAGAAGGTGGCCAATCAAAGGCCACATGTCTTGACAGACCACTTCTCTCTGTTACTTTGCTTAATATCGTTAATATTATACTCCAGTGAAAGACCACCTGTCTTGAGAGACCATGATTTGTTCATTCCAAGGGTTGGGTTTTTTTTTTAAAAGAAAGGTTTCACTTTACATGAAGTCTTAATATGAGCCATAAAGGGCTAATATATGAGATAGGTGGTATCGTTGTCAATAACGATAAGTTACTGTAAATTGCTTTATTTTCGTTGTGTTCTTATTTTCACTTATTTTGCTGATGGTACAAAACTGTGAAAATAAAAATGCAGTGAAATAGTATTTTAACATTGTTTGAATGGGAATTATGTCCAAAACAGTGAAATTAAAACTGTAGTGAAATATCCAAAATACAAAAACCGTGAAAATTTATACATGCAAAAATAAAGCAATTTACAATACACATAAGTGGACTTCCAGCTAATAAATGCAGAGGAGATTCGATGGAAGATAAACATGGCTTCCTGTGTTACCAAATGTCAAAAATAAGTCCTGGGTCATATCAGATGTGTATTTGGAAAGGATTGATGAGCATAGTTTGGCCGCAAAATGCTCTGCATATGATTTCCAACAGAACATGTCAGATTTTCTGGCACCAGAAGCTTCTAGTGCCTTGAATATGTGATCTTCTAATTTTATGATGGTATGTTCATGAAACTAAAAACATCACATCTGCAATTGCCAATATATTTCAGACTTGATCAGGTATATGAAAAGAGTGGCCAACTGATGTACATGTAGTGACTACAGCCTGCAAATTTTCCTGAAACTGGGTCAAGGTGATCATAGCACACCTCTTATTAAATCTGGGTTTTTTTTAAAGGTTAAGTGTAATGTTGATGGTGCCATCCCCATTAAACTCGTCAAGAAGGGCATTCATCCCCTGTATAATTTGACTGGCCAGGAAAAAAAAAACCACTGACCAAGGCCTTGCCTGCTGAGTTTAACAGTCAATAGCTTTTCTTGGTGTTATTCAGGCATTCACGTATAGCACCCAACCCATGCCAAGGAAAGCTGTTGACCAGGAGCATGTTATCTTGATGGGACTCATCCATGTGTAATTCGTGCCGATATTTTTTTTTCATTAGTGTGGAAATTACTCCAAAAAATTGAAACAGGTGACATTTGACCGCCAGGTGGTTTTGGCTGATTTGAGGGGGGAAAGAGTTAAAAAAGATGTAGATCTACAGGTGTGAGAGAAGAAAGTGGCAGACAGGAGTAAAGTGCACTTGTTGGCAGTACCTGTGTCTGCTTATTTAGGCGTGGTTGCCAGAGGCCTAAATAATTATACACATGCACTGGACTTGCTTATTTTATCTGGCCAGAAATGGTGTATATATTAGTGTAAGACAGTGTCACTTTACAACTGTGGGTTAACTCCTTTCTAGTCACAATAAGACTGAGTCAGGAGCCGTATTTTATATTTTTATTATTATAAGAAAAGAAAAAAAAATGGGAACGTTGACCTGAATTGCTGAGCATGCTGTCAATAGAGGCCCAAGGTACAGTTCCCAATAAAAAAAAATTTGTATTTAATATGAAATTTAAGAAAAACACGAGAGCAGATGACAATATAAATCCAGATATTTTTGGGCCATTTAAGCGGAAAAGTGTTAAGTTAGGGTGGTAACATGGAAGATCCTGCCAAGTGGAGATTTCTGTACTTGGAAGAGAACCTCTTGTCCTGTGCTTCTGACATGCATCCATTACACAAAATACTGTTTTAAATGTCAATGTCCAGAATAGCCGCTATTTTTTCCTGTTTTCATTATTTCCCATTTTTTTTAAATCAGAGTACAGCCATTCAGATGCCAATATATGAAAAAAAATCTAACTAAAGGTATACTTAAACTACTTGGAAAAACTTTGTACCTACATTGTATATATGGGAGTCACAAATTGCAGATTTGTTCAGCTTAAATTTTATGGTTCTTTGAATGGTAGAATTTGACAACACTAATTTTGTGCAAGACACTTTCACTCATATGTAAACAAAGACACAAACCATAATATCTCAAATTTCAAACAGGTGATGCTGCATGGAGTAAACATAATGAAAGAACATGTTACATATTCTGTAAGTTTGTGAGATACTGGGTGACATCTGACTTTGCTACAGTCTCTAACACTTCATAATTACTGATAATTTATCAGGTGAGAAAGTATTCAAAGAAGTGTACATGTATTTACTCAAATTGTATGAGCTCTAGTTTAGTAATTTATGAAACCCTTAGAATGTGCAGCATCTGAGAATGTTTGGTTTTACAAAGGTATTGAACAAAGGGAGGCACTGTGGCATTTCCCTGGTTGCTGATGGGAGTTTTTATTTGTGGGATAAAGTTCCTGACTACTGGGTATTATCCAGCATTTGACAGGAGCTGCACAGTCATATTCATCATAAGAGCTTTCATTCCGGCTCTCCATCCTCCCCCTCCCCCTCCTGAATAAGACTGAGCGAAAAGCTTTGCTTTGCATGGTTTGGGTGCTAATAATAAGTTCTTAAACCCCTGAAATGAAAGTTATTGACCTGTGGCATGTTATCTTGTTGGGCCCCAACTGCAATTCATTTCCCATTTAAAATGTGTTTGTTTACTGTTTAAAATTAGACAAAATTACCCAAGCACATGGTACATGTATTTGGCAACCTGCAGCCAGTTCAAAGGGAAAGGGTTAAAACTTAGTCAACAACTTTCCTTGGCATGGATTAGGCAAAGTGCCCGATGCAAGGCAAGGAAAGCTGTTGACCTGGGGCATGAGATCTTGATAGGTCCCGTGTACAATTCTCAATGAAATTGTTTTTCCTTACTGTTGCAAGTAGTCGAAAGTATTGCAGTAGACTGTGTTTCACCACTGGCTGGTTTTGGGTCAGTTTAATGAGGCAATTGAGGGTTTTATTGTATTTATTTTTTTAAAGTACCAATGTGGCTGCTTTGGAGTCATTGGTTTTTGCCTTGCGAGGCAAGACGTGCTCCAGCTGTGAAAGTGTAGTTTGAGCATGCAGGATCACAAATTTACACTTCCGCTACCCCAGGAGAAGTGAAATTAAAATCAGGACAGGTAAAAACCTCACAGAAGTTGCCCTAGGGGCAACCAAAACTTTCACTTTATATTTAAATTGGATTTCAATGAATGGGCAAATACCAGCAAGCCTAGTCTAACACAAAAAGTAGTCTTAGTCAACAGCTTTCCTCGGGATACTTTGTGCGCATTGCACACAAAGTGTCCCGAGGAAAGCTGTTGACTCAGTTTTAAACCAGTGCTTTAAGGGTTAAAATGAAAACCCTGACTTGCTCTGGGGACAACCAAATATTTTGACTTCATAGATAAAATTTGAATGAATGGACAGAAAGAATAAAAACAAGGTGCAAGCAAAATGTCAAAGTAACTTGCCCTGAATACTGGTGCAGCAAAAAGAATGGTGACCCCTGGCATGAGTTATTCAATGCTACAGACTTGCCACAAGTACATGTACAGCTTCCAACATCATGAAAAATGCCAAAACGGAAAGTTGTACCTAATATGATACCAAACTTGTGGCAGCAAGTCAACACACTGTGGGAAATTCTGAACTATTTGATTCTGATATAACAACAGAATGATTCTGGCTACTATATAAATTGGTGTGGCAGACCTGTAGCAGAGGACGATTTACCAACAGGAAATGACAGCAACTGTGGTATGTGGTGGGTTACTGTAAATACATGTGTAATTTCACTGTGTAGTCATTTTTGCTTATTTCACTGATGACACAAAGCTGTGAAAATAGAGAAACAGAACTAGAAAAGATTTGCTTCAAAGCAAATCTGTGCTTATGAGGCACAGTTGTTGCCTTGTGTGTACGTTCAAATTGAAACTGGAAAGGCTACATGAGAGAAAACATGAAATTGAAGGTAAAATAAAACCTGTAGCAAAACAACGCTCTTGACATACGGTCACAAAAACCATGTGCAGGTAAAGAGGAAATGTCAGACAGAAGGAAATTGTTGATAAAACAGCATGTCAGGTGTCGGCAAACAAACAAGATTTAGTCATGTAGTGAGAAACTCGAGCCAATTCTAGTGCACTTTTTCTTGCAACCCTTGATTCATTTATCGATGACTGTTGACACTACAGCATAGACTGATGACAAAGTGGTCACCATATTATGGTAGCATAAAAGTGTTTATGTCTGACATGAATGTAAACAAATTCTAGTGATGTACCTATACATGTAATTGACTGTTGATGACAGATCATGGCATGTTATATGTCTGGTCTATCACAAATATCTATGACCAACATATGTGCAAGTTTGCTGTTGTGGCCCCTAATTTGCATTTTGTGTGTGTGTGAGAGAGAGAGAGAGAGAGAGAGAGAGAGAGAGAGAGAGAGAGAGAGAGAGAGAGAGAGAGAGAGAGAGTAGAGAGAGAGAGATGAGAGAGAGAGAGAGAGAGAGAGAGAGAGAGAGAGAGAGAGAGAGAGAGAAGAGAGAGAGAGAGAGAGGAGAGAGAGAGAGAGAGAGAGAGAGAGAGAGAGAGAGAGAGAGAGAGAGAGAGAGAGAGAGAGAGAGAGAGAGAGAGAGAGAGAGAGATTCTCTTAAATTGCAAAAATTATATAGAAGAAGAGATATATACATTTTTAGAGCAAATGCATACATGTACGGGGGGGGGGGGGGAGGATGCTACAGTCATGTTGGCAGGGGTTCAATGACCATACTATATTGCACACAGAGGTACAAACTGCTTCAAATGCAAAAACTGTGTATATATACACATGGATATTTAAGTGCAGTAGTCCCCTTTTATACACATATGTAAAAATCTGGCTAAAGCACTAAGTTATAAATTGGTGCTTTGGTGCCAAATATTAGCAAATCTGTCCGGAAAATAATAGGAAAATAATATTTGACAGTCTGGAGACGAAAAATGGAGAGATGTGCATGTATAACTTCTACACAAATATAATGTACCGTACATGTGACAGGAATTGACAAACATCCCAGAGTGACCCAGAAATCTGATCAGTTTATACTAATGTAATGTCAAATGTGTTGTTTTGTGAGGCAATAAGAAGTAACTCAGCAATACCCAGCTCACATGTCCAGCTGATGGCACCCTCTTGGGACTGACCAACCCCAGAACATCTTTCTGATACGATAAGTTATAGTTAGACTATTGAAAAGTGTGGTCTAACACACCTCCGAGCGGTAGCGAGGAGGTTGGTTAGACCACACTTTTCAATGGTCTAACTGACTTCTACCATCTGGCCTTGCACTTGGATCACATAGATGGTCACAGCATGACCACATGCTCTACTCAATGTAATGAGTGCAATAAAAACTGATGTGGTGATCAACACTAAACCCAGCCATTTCTATCCAATCTCTCCTATCTTGACCAGGGCAATAAAAACAAATTTTAATTTTAATTTCCTATGTTTTGCAAAAAAAGAATAGCGCTCATTCTGCAGAACATTGTGCAAGCGGCAACAAGCAAACACTGGCAGTCATGGAAGAAAATTATGATCTTGACTCTCTCATGAAAATTCAAACACAGCAGTTGTTATACCATAGAGATGAAGCACTGGAGGCCAAAAATCCACGATTTAGGGTGCCAGTTACACAAACACAGCTTCTGCACTTGAACCAGCTAGATGTGAAAAGTGTAATGGCAAAAGACCACACGTTCCCTTACAGCGGACATTAGAGGCACCCCTGCCGACAGGCCAGTCTGGCCCCAGGGATGATCAGCTCCCTCCTCAGACAGTCCCACTGGGTCAAGACACCACTGAATGTACCAATGAATGGAAATTGCACTTCTGAAAGGAGTTAACACTGTAATAATAATTGAAGATGGACGTTGTGTGAAGGTCACCCTTCTGGATTGATATCCTTTCACACTTACTTCTCCAGGATCAGATACAGTTTTATGGGGGGAGGGGGGGAGGTAATTTTATGAGGACTCAGCTGTTTAATCTTTGAAAAACTGTAGGTTGCAGTAGTGGTTAGACCATAGATTTCTAGCCTTCTGATTGGCCAGTAGTGGGTCAGTATGGTAGAAAAATTTTTTCTCCTTGTACAAGTAGACAGGTGCAGTATGCCTCTCCCATTGAGTACATGGTGGCTTCCTGCGTCTTACTGATCAAGGTACAGGCATGTGAATTTTCAGTCTTTTTAAATGATTTCAGATGTTTGAATGCTTGATTTGAGCTATTTTTGTCATAATATTAATTTCACATATGTCCCAGACTGCTGTGCTTGTGTCTGAATTCACTAGTGTTCAGATATTTTAGCTGCACCAGCTTGATTTTATTTACGGTCAGTCACTAGTGGGTACACTAGTGACTTCTCCAGGTTAACCTTTCTCCCTTGTCAAGACTCATTAACAGCTTTCCTCAGTGTGGGCTGGGTGAAAGGTTTGCAACACATATCAAGGAAAGCTGTTGGTATCAGTCCTGTAGTCTTGAGAGGTGTTGGCATGAGTCCTGTAGTCTTGAGAGGTGTTGGCATGAGTCATGTAGTCTTGATAGGTGTGGCATCAGTCATGTAATCTAGATAGGTGTGTGCATCAGTCATGTAGTCTTGATAGGTGTTGCCATCAGTCATGTAGTCTTAATAGGTATGGCATCAGTGATGTAGTCTTGATAGTTGTTGGCATCAGTCCTGTAGTCTTAATAGGTGTGATCAGTTATGTAGTCTTGATAGGTGTGATCAGTTATGTAGTCTTGATAGGTGTTGGCATCAGTCCTGTAGTCTTAATAGGTGTGATCAGTTATGTAGTCTTAATAGGTGTGATCAGTTATGTAGTCTTGATAGGTGTGACATCAGTCATGTAGTCTTGATAGGTGTTGGCATCAGTCATGTAGTCTTGATAGAGGTTGGCATCAGTTATGTAGTCTTGATAGGTGTTGGCATCAGTCCTGTAGTCTTAATAGGTGTGATCAGTTATGTAGTCTTAATAGGTGTGATCAGTTATGTAGTCTTGATAGGTGTGACATCAGTCATGTAGTCTTGATAGGTGTTGGCATCAGTCATGTAGTCTTGATAGGTGTGACATCAGTTATGTAGTCTTGATAGGTGTTGGCATCACTCATGTAGTCTTGATAGAGGTTGGCATCAGTTATGTAGTCTTGATAGGTGTGACATCAGTTATGTAGTCTTGATAGAGGTTGGCATCAGTCATGTAGTCTTGAATAGGTGTTGGCATTATTTTTTTTTTTTTTTACATTATGGTAACAATCACTGGACAGAAAGGTGTGGGGGGGGGGATAAAAGTTATGATTTGTAACACAAAAAGTTCTGCATGTGTATCAATCTGTAGTGTGTCTCTAGATTTGCCAGTTAACCCTTTCAGGTTCAAATTTTGGACTGAATCAACAGCTTTTCTCGGCGTGCATTGGGCGCAATGTGCGCCGAGAAAAACTGTTGACCTGGGAGTATAGGCATACTGGTACTTGAATGAAAGGTCTTTTTAGGAGGAATAGGATTCTGGGATCCCAATGATAATTCAGACTAGTATGACTGAAGTAGACCGACCTAAGACCTGATTGGCACTAAAAGAGTTAAATGAGATGTTAGCCCCCACCAGCTTGATTTTATTTACAGTCAGTCATTAGTGAGTACATGTGTAAATTTTTTCAGGTTAACTACCCCCTAGTGCAAACAGTTACTGCACATTATGGGTGTTATAATATTGCTGACAAGCAGACATAACAACCAGCTGATTCCAACTTCAGCAATATTACGGATTTATTCGGCCAATTGTCAGTGTTTAGTTAGGCTCCCAAGTGGCATCTTGATGGGAGATCATCAAGCAGTGGAACTGAGTGGCCTGAAATAGTACATTGGCCCCATGTGCTGTGCCAATGGACCATCAGTTGACCAGCAACAAGCCTGAGTGCAGAAAAACGTAGCATACAAGATCATGACATACTGCATCCGTTCCAATAAGGACCCCTGTTTCACAAAGGCCCCCAACATCTTTGGAATCTGAATTAGCAAAAATCAGACTAGGCCATTTCACATTTAGTGATCCTTTTTCACGTTTTACTTGTGACATGCAAATGAAGGTGCTAAATTAACTCTCTCAGTGCCAAATTTTAGACTGAGTCAACAGCTTTTCTTGGGGTGCATTGTGCAGGAAAGCTGTTGACTCAGTTTTAATTTAAGGGGGAATATATTGGTACTTGAATAAAAGGTCTTTTTAAGAGGAATTTGAATCTGGGGTCCTTATGATAATTCAGACTAGTTTGACTTAAAAAGATCGGCTTTAGTCGTACACTGGCACTGAAAAAGTTAAGATTCTAAATTAAAAAGATCACATTGTGTTTTTGCCCAGGTGCTTATTGGGAAGAAAGTGGTACATTAAGGTGTCAAGTGACTGAGGTGTGTGCATGACCAGGAGATTTCTATGAAAGATGCATGAGAACAAAAATAGCATGCAGCTTTGCCACAGAATTCTGTCCCTTTAACGAGTTGTGTAATTTCCAAAACAAGAGTTTCCCAGTCAACAGGGTAAAGTTGACTGGTATGATGCAGTTTTGCTTTTTAACCCCTTTCCCCTTGAATTCAGACTGAGTCAGCAGCTTTCCATGGCATAGGGTGGGTGCTGAGTACCCAACCCTAGTTGAGAAAAGCAATTGATGTGAGGCATATTATATTGATACTTATGACTCTCATCTACAATTCTCACTCACATTGTTTTTCATTTCTGATGAAAATTTCTCAAAAACATTGAAGCGGACGACATTTGACAACTTGCTGGTTTGGGCTGATTCCAGGGATAAATGGTTAAACACAGTGGCAGGGCTTTGGCTCCTGTATGTCCTCGAGGCCCTGAAATTATGACTTGATAGCACCTTGGCCACAGAGAGGGTGTCTCCAAAAGTTTAAAAAGTTGAAAATTGTCTTCAATCCAGTACCATGAGTACATTCAGGTTAACCCTTTCCCCTTTAAACTGGCCAAAACCGGCTTGTGGTCAAATGTCGTCTGCTTCAGTGTTTTCAACTAATTTCAACAGTGATGAAAAGTAATTTGACTGAGAATTGGAGATGAGCCCTATGAGGATCACATGCCCCAGGTCAACAGCTTTCCTTGGCATGGGTTGGGCACTAAGTGCCCAACCTATGCCAAGGAAAGCTGTTGACTCAGTTTTAATTTAAGGGGGAAAGGGTTAAAGTACAATCAGAGCAAATATATAGATTATGGTCAAGTGCAGATCTAGAAATTTAGATGGGTGACAGAATGGGAAAAATAACATTATTTTCTTAGGATTGTGGATTTTCCGAAGAATATATTAAAACTTTAGATGTAAATGATGAGATTGAAGCCATTTTGAGCTCTGTAACGAGCTGCTCTGTAAGTTCTGGTTGCTTTACAACTTGGAACTGCATGTGAACACAGGGAATAATAACCTGGTAATGTTGGTGATTTACGTAGAGAGACGCAGATCTCGAAGTTCTGTCTGCATCAGCCCATGGAAAAGCCAATTGAAGTGAAGAAGTTGTTTACACCCACTGTGAATGCTGTGTCATTGACAGTGTCCATGAGAGACAGTTTTCATCTGGACAATTTTGTGAAATATTTACCTTTATTAGCCCTTTCCTGCTCAAATTGCCCAAAAGTGCCCAGATGTAAGTTGTTGTCAGCCTTAACATTTTTATTTGCACTTCTTCTTACTAGGAAACATTTTTGGTGAGATTCGTATGTAAGACGATTAATGAATCTGGCATGCCACAGGTAAGTAGCTTTCCTTGGTGCAGGTTGGGCGCAACGGGCCCAAACCTATGCCAAGTAAAGCTGTTGACTCGATTGCACTCTGACCAGAAATTGGTTAGAGGAAACCAAGGTATACCCTGTTGAAAGTGAGGCTGATTAACTCTTTCAGCGCCAATCACGACTTAAGTTGATCTACTTAAGTCAAACTAGTCTAAATTATCATAATTATCCCAGATTGGTATTCCTTGTAAAAAGACCTTTCATTCAAATACCAATATGGCTATAGTTCCGGAGAGAATATCCCAGGTCAACAGCTTTTCTCGGCATGCATTGGGCGCATTGCACCCAATACGTGCCGAGTAAAGCTGTTGACTCAGTCCAAAATTTGGCACTGAAAGAGTTAAAACAAACAAAGAAAAGTTATCCTTTAAATTAAGACTGACTCAACAACTTTCCTTGAGGTGGGTTAGACATTATCCCAAGGGAAACTGTTCAGGGCATGGTGTTCTGGTGGGGCTCATGTTTAATTTTCAAATGGATTTTATAAGCAGTAAATTATTTTGAAAAATCAATTGAAGCAGGCAATATTTTGCTTCCTGTCAGTATTAGCCTATGTTAGGAACACGGGGTTAAAAATACATACTTAATGGTATAAAAGGCAGGTGGGTTCCCTGCTGGTGGGTGTGCATAACAGGTTGCCCTGTAGTAAGCACCTGTCAGTCACTGGCCAGGTGCCACATGGTCTACATGTGGTGCCCATGAGGCCCCACTTCTAGTTTGTTTCTGATTTGCTTTACTGAACAAGGTGGAGAAAGCAGTCCCCCATGTGGTAATTCATACTTTAAGGGATTACTGGTGATGTGAACTTTTGACTTGTATTAATTAAGGTAACTGACATCAATTATAAGCTTTGGGCTATTTGTTCCAAGTCAGATTAACAGTGCATATACATGTATGTCAATCTCGGTGATACAGCCATGTTCAACTTGGCATACAGTGTCTACAGTTCCATGCTACAGATAAGCCCCAGATTCTATGACGGAAAAGTGTCCCTGTAAAAGTGATGGCATCTTCTAAGAAGGACTGAGTTCTGTGCATGCAGAGATGTACTGTTGTATGTAATTACTTGAATATTGTGCTGAGCCTTGTTGATGGAGTTGAGTCCCGAGTGCATAGGAGTAGTACATCGTTAATGTCAAATTCAGCTCCATTGCAGGGACCGCTCTGGCCATTAGCCAATTAGCCAAATGCTAATGTTTCTTGAATTTGGCTAATGAAATTTTTAAATGGCTAATTTATTTTAATATGAATTATTGAAAGCGTAGGTTGAATTTTTTATTTTTTTCGCTTCTATTTTCCAATTTGGCTAGAGATTTTGAAAGCCTAGATCGGTCCCTGCGTTGGTCTACTGATTGTAACAGCAGTATAAGAACTTTACGGTGCTTTTGCACACAAACAGTAGAGTGTACTAGAGAGATGGACCTGGGCTTGGAGTTTTGAAAAGATGTTCAGTGCAGTCTGACATATTCACTTATAGATTAGGTCGCACTTCTTTTTATTTTTTAGTCTTGCTGATCAAAAGTTGCAGAGCTGATGCAGTCATGTCTGTCTGTACATCAGTCCGTCCATGTGTCTGTCTGTAAAGTTTTGTTTATGAATTTGATACAGTCCACTGTTTTTATGTGAACCCAATATAACTTTCAGGACTTATTTAACTTGTGTTTGAAAATCTATATGAAGTTTGATATTGGTGGAGCCACCTATAGTGTTATGTAACATATTGCTGTTTTTAAAGAGCATTTTTCATGAAGCATCACTTAATAGGGAATGTTGATCAGGGAAAGAGACAATTATGAGGAGATTTGATGGTGCCACCAGCAGTATCATGCAAGACACAGACCAAAATGTCTTGAAAATATATTACAGTGGTCCCCCTCTTATAAGGCCACCCTAAATGCACTAGAAATGTGGCCTTATAAGAGGGGTGGCCTTTCCTTAGGGGTAAAATATAATGAAAGTGCCATACTTGCTGCATGGAGAGGTGGCCTTTGTAGAGGGGGTGGCCTCTCTTGAGGGGGGCCTTATAAGAGGGGAACCACTGTAACCAATTATTTTGAGACAGAATAAGGCGATCATTATGGCTGGGACGATTCAACGATATATATCTGTGTATTGTGATACATTGCTTTGTGATACATCGTATTGATATGGAAAGGTGTATTGTGATATGTATTATGATGGAAATTTTCAGACAGTAACACAAAAATTCGAAATGTTTTTCTTGATATCATGTCAACTCATGGGAATCTTTTAATGTATATTTCCATACATTATATATATATATATATATATATATATATATATATATATATATATATATATATATATATATATATATATTAAAAATATACCAATAAAATTTTGATAAAACATAACAGAAGGAGCATCAAAAAAGGACAGGATTGCAGGCATGTTGTGATTATGTAATACAGTACATTGTATAATTTAAGTTCTTAAGTGGCAACCCTCATTGAAATGTCAGAGCAAAAGTTCACCATTTGAGATAAATGATTCCATTCTAGAGCACAGTAGTTTGATTTTGGTGGATCAATTTGTACTGTTAGTTAAAAAGTAACATGGCAAAAGATAATGTTATATTTCACAACTTTGTCAAACAGGAATTTGCAATTATCAGGAAATAGTATTGAGAGCCCATAGCAGGTGGCACTGGATGGATAAACACTGCTAATTGACAAAAGTCTCAGTGTTGCTCGCCAGGGGGAGACACCTGTTCTGCAACTACCTGTTCTTGTGACAATGAAATCTGTCTTATCATCATAAATTATGCTCCCAACATAAAAGCCTACCGCTAAATGATAATTATTCCTAGCACATTGGCAGCAAGGCCAAGTGATAGGATTTTATCTGTGTCCTTAGCCATTTGCTGAGCCTGATTTGTCCTCAATCCTGCAGAATTGAGACCAGCTTCTGTTGGCTTAGGTCAGTGGCTTTTGGCTGAAACCCAGAGCTGACAAGTGTTGGAATATTATATGACTAGTTGCCAAGCCATCCACATCCAGTTGTGGAGGATCAGTTTAGTACGCATACAACATCAGCTGAACAGAGAACGTGAGTCCTCCATCTTTTTTTCTCTCTGCAGAAACCATAGTTGTTAATTTTGTTTATTGGTGCCTTGTTGGAGATATTTCATTGACAGTGGGACCAGTCTGCACTCATGAGATATAAGTATATTATCAGCAGAGGAAAGTGCATGCACTTATGTAAGATTATATTGATTTCATATGCTATAGCTGCATGTATTGGTCTTATTGACACTAATATACACATTATAGATATGATAAATTCATTCTTAATGAAATATGTTATTGTTTATGTTTGTGTGACTATTGCTCAGATCTTCTACATGCATAATGATTTATCATGGATGAGGACATGTTTAGTCGACTTCCTTCCTTTACCCGTTGCCCCTTTAATTAAGACAGTCAACAGCTTTCCTTGGCATGGGTTGGGCGCTAAGTGGCTGATGTAAGGGGAAAGAGTTAATCCATGCAGCATGTGGGTTAAATGTTAAGCCAAATTATCTTATTGTCAATTTGAAATAGAGTATTGTTGCCTTCTTATTTTTTCAGAAATATTAGTTGGTTATGCTTGAAAATAAAAATATTAAAATTATGTAGACGTGAATGAAAATTCTGTTGGCTTTCACCCCAGACCACATAGCATGGATGTAAAATGACGAGACATTGCACGTTGGCAGATAATTCGCCAATAAAGGAACAACATGTAAAGTATAGATGAAGCAGCAGTGTCCCCGGCCAGTTGAATTCCTCAGTGGGCATTTGTATACCGACAGGAATTCTCCCGACAAATGAGATAAGCGGGTCAAGCATTCCATGAGAGAATAATTTTCATGAATTAGTGCCTTTTTGGTTGCATGCTATTTTTGCTGAAGTGTGCTGTGAGGTCTACATGGGACAAACCCATGTTGTCTTGTGCATGTACTTATTATGGGAGTAGCTTTGAAGTTCAAGAACATGTACACTGACATTAATTACAAAGAAAACAGACAAGGTAACTCTAGATTTATTGAATTAAGCCCGAGACTAAAACACCCATAATTGGTTCATGCAGATTTCAGGGACATCAGCTATTCCGGGCCTTAATTATGTGACCTAGAGTCATACATTATGTCACTTGGCCTGTCCACTGACCAGTTGTATTTTCCATCCAGTGACTCCCTGTCTTTAAGCATGGTGTGCTACGATTAATTAGCAATTATGATCATCACCTAGGTCTATCTTATTACCCAGATATGGGCACGTGAAGAAGAGGAAATATTGAGTCGGTTTAAACAGATTTTTATTTCCAAAAGCGATTGAAATATCGAAATATTGAGTTGTGTTGTGTTGTTTTGTTTATCATCAATCTGCTCAACTTGTATGTCCACCAAATCAAAATTGTTTGTGTGGCATGTGTGTTCATCCTTCCTGGTTTATCCCTGTTGAGAACCCGGTCTAGCCCTCTCTAGAGTCATTGAATATCCTTAAGATTTGTGCCAAATTTTCATGATTTTGTGGTCATTCTTAAATACAGATTAATATTCCAAGTACAGTTGCCCCTCTGTTAAAAGGTCATCTCAAGGGCAGGTCTAAAAAGGGTCACATGAAGCAAGTGGCCGCATATTAGAAGTAATTAGAACGCAGAAAAGGTGAACTTAAGGACCTGGTGAGTGTGGTCTTAAAAGGCAGGTGGTCTTTCAGTGGAGGGGACTCTCAAAAGAGAGACTCCTGTGAGGCTTAAATGTAAACAAGCAAAACTTCCCAAGTGTTCTGTGCACTGGGGCAAAGGGATATAGGTGTACAGTGGTACCTGCTATTTAAGACCACCCCTACAGCCAACAAAAAGTGGTCTCATACTGCAGGTGGTCTTAAATTGAAGGTATATTTAACATGTAACCAGAGCAGAGGGCCCTGAAAGAGTGGTCTTAAAAAGACATGTGGTCTTAAATTGGAGGTGGTCTTAAATTGGAGGTGGTCTTTAGAGCAGGTACCACTGTACCATGGTACCTGGGACAAAGGGATATTGTTGTACAGTGGTGCCTGGGGCAAAGAGATATTGGTGTACATTGGCACCTGGGGCAAAGGGATATAGGTGTACTGTGGTACCTGGGGCAAAGGCTGGGATATAGGTGTACAGTAGACCTGGGGCAAAAGGATATAGGTGTACCGTGGTACCTAGGACAAATAAATATACATGTAGAGTGGTACCTGGGGCAAAGGGGATATAGGTGTAGAGTGGTGCTTGCTCTGAAGACCACCTATTGTAAGAGACAGCATATCTCAGGGCAAAGGGAAGCATACAGTAAAATCTGTTATGAATACTGTGATTGGTTCACAAACAGTCTGTCATCAGTGAACTTGGTCCCTTGTGTATTTTATTCATGTTAAGACAGGTGGCCTGTCGTTGGAGTGGTCTCGTAAGTCAGGGACCACGGTACTTCTCTGACAAATCTGCCTGTTGTCTTCAAAGAGCACCTGCAATATGAGTCCACCATTTCCTGGCTGTAGGGGTGGTCTTAAACATAAATCAAATCTGGCAGTAAGGTCTCATGGTATCAGAAGCTATTGATCTCCACATGATGTGTTGTCAAATGCAAGTTTTTCTGGCTGGGTTGACATACAAAAAACAGTAAAGCCTGTTGGAAAAATTTGGAAAATATCTGCATGATGGAGAGAATAAAACAGGCTAGCAATGAGATATCATGATACTCTGAACATGTTGAATATTTTTTGATTCGCAGTACTGGGCACGAGAGGTGTGTAGGACATTTTCTTATGATGAGGAAGAGAGAATTGGTTCAGTAGAGTGTGTGTGTGTGAGAGAGAGAGAGAGAGAGAGAGAGAGAGAGAGAGAGAGAGAGGAGGGAGGGAGGGAGGGAGGGAGGGAGAGAGAGAGAGAGAGATATGACTGTAGTTATCAGTAACCATGGTAATGCCAGAGCCCATGCTCAAGTGATAACAATACCAACATATATATATCATATATATCAGTATGTTGCACACAGCCTATTCCATGCCAATAAAGTTTTCTCACATATGTGGCAGGAACAGCCGGGATTTTGTTTTTTGTGTGAATTGTATTTTTAAAATCCTCATAAAAAAAACCTTTCATTTGAGCACAAGCATGTTTGGTCTTATGTTTAAGTTCTGTGCATTGCATGGCACGTCATGCTACTGTGGTTGCTCCAGCCACAGCATGACTTGCCAGGCAACGCAAAAGCCACTGACCAAGGCTTGCACCACTGCAGGAGCACCCGAATGGGGTGAGTTCACCCCTTTGATCCCATGTTTTAAGTGTTAATATCTACAGTAATTAAACCTTTTTCCCCTTGAATTAAAACCGAGTCAATAGCTTTCCTTGGCATGGGTTGGGCACTTATTGCCCAAACATGCCAGGGAAAGTTGTCGTCATGGGGGTGTATTATCTTGATAGATCTCGTCTACAATTCTCAATCAAATTGTTTTTCATTTCTGTTGAAATTACTTGAAAACACTGATGCAGGCAACATTTGACCACCAGCCATTTTTGGATTCTTTAAAGGGGAAGTGGAAAAAAAAAATGACAGAAGGGGATCAAAGGGTTTAATATTGTAATTCTGCAAGGTATAGGGCAGGAGGTCACAGTCTGCATGTACTTACATTGTATTTATATACTGGAGCACAGCTGTGACAAGACAGTCAATCCTGTGTATAATGTGTGGCTGGGTGATTTTGGTGTTCTCTTCAGAGAACTATGCCGCCATTGTGCAAGGCAACTCAGATATGACCTGTATTCCAGACCTCTTCTGTCAACTTAAGACAAATCAGATGACCTGTCTTAAGTGACCTTACCTGTAATAGTATAAGACAGCCGACCTTTCTTGTCATACTATAAGACAAATTGGCTGACCTGTCAAAACAGACCTCTCTTATACTATAAGACAACTTAGATGACCTTGTCTTAAGTGACCTCTCCTGTCAAAGTATAAAAAAACTTAGATGACCTGTCTTAAGTAACCTCTCCTGTCAGAGTATAAGACAGCTGAGATGATCTGTTGTAGTGACCTTACCTTTCAAAGTACAGGACAAATTTGATGACCTGTTAAAACAGACCTCTCTCATAGTATAAGACAATGCAGATGACCTACCTTATGTGACCGCTACTGTCATAGCATAAAACAACTCAGATGACCTGTCTTAAGTGACCTCTACTGTCTTAGTATAAAACAACTGAGATGACCTGTCTTAAGTGACCTCTACTGTCTTAGTATAAAACAAATCAGATGACCTGTCTTAAGTGACCTATACAGTCATAGTATAAAACAAGTCTAAATTTCATCAGAAATGTGGTTACAAAAGCCATATGGTCTGTTAACTCATTCCACCTTGATAGAAGACTGAGTCAACAGCTTTCCTTGGGGCTCTCTGGGTGCAATGTGCCCAGAGCGCACCAAGGAAAGCTGTTGACCATGGACATATAAGGTTGAATAATCTTCCATGCAAGTTTCATCCAAAATTTTGAAAAATAATCCCTAAATTAGTAAAATACAATTCGCAGACAACACGTAGATTTTAGCAGAAAAAGCGTCATTAGGGTGGAATGAATTAAGAAAATGGACATGAATTTCATGTTCTGTTGGTATAACTGTGTCAGGCATGGTCTAGATTTGAAGAGAGGTTTTACTCCACTGTAGCATATATTATTTCTATTTAAAAAAGAAAAATGGGTTTTTTGATTGGCTAGGTCAACAGATGTCACCATGAGAGGGAGTGCCACTTTGACACGCCCCCAGGAGGGCGTAGCTGTCTCCAGTGGCAGAAGTGGCAGACTCCTCCACTAAATCCTGTCCTTTTCTTCCCCTGTTATTTTACCTGTGTCCACAGACCTGTGTCCACAGACTAGCTTTCATTGCCACAGGGTATCACCCCAGGTTCAGAGAAGAGTGTATGTTCTTGTCCCAGGTAGCTTTGTTGTGGGCTTTTTTCTCTAGGGGAACATGTATTTGTATACATATATATACACCATCACAGCTGTCAGTGTTTAGATACTTTGTACATTTGCAAGGTTATGGTACTTAACATCTGTTTGGAAAGCTTGTGTTTGTTTTTGTTTTGTTTTTGTGGTTGGTTGCAACACTTGCTCAGGCTATTCATGAATTTGCATAAATCACATGATCGACTACATGGAAACCTGTCTTGAAAGACCACCCCAGGGGTTGACCAAGTTCTGGTCGGTCAAGACAGGTGATCTCATACGTGGAACAAATTACATGAAAAGTGCATGTACTAAGCAGGTGTCTTGAAAAGGTTTTTGCTATGTAGGTGATCTGTCATTGGAGGGACCACTCTATAACAGTATTGTTTAGTTTGCAGGCATTGGGATCATTTGGGGCCCGCAGATTTCATTTTTTTGTGACCTGACACTGGTCATTTGCGCCCGACATGAGGTTGCAAATGACCACTGTTAAGCCGCAAATCTAATAAATACCGAGGGCCCTACAAATGGTCCCAATGACATAAAAACAAACATTATTATTTTTATTATTCATTTGTAGTATTTTCCAAGCCAGTTATCATTTAATGCATATTACAATGTATATAATTATAGGCCCTATATATAGTCAACCTCCCCATTTATGCCCGCAAAATGGGTGCAAATGTCATTTGCAGCCCCCAACCTTGCGATTTATGCCCTTTGCTATGGTGTTAGTGTGTAGGTAATGTCCTATAAGTTAATGATAATATTTATTTGTGGTATTTTCAAAGCCAGCTATGAGTTATTATGTTAAAACAAACTAGTTCTCGTCGCTTCATTGCATTTGTCGCCAGCAAAATGGGCACCAATGTCATTTGCAGCCCACAACCTCGTCAATTATGTCCTTTGTTATGGTATTATGTGCAGGCATTGCCTTATAAATGAAAAATAGTTCACATTTGACAGTCTAAGGTATGCACACACATATATGTACATGTATGCAACTGTACGTATGTGAATGTTTAAGGTGTTTGCATGTTATCTTGAGCAGTTCAGACATCAAAAAATCTATACTGAATTCTGAGCCGTGCACTTAGGAAAAAATTGATCGTAGACCAACACATTTTTTGCCACGCTGAGGGAAAAACCCTAGAAATTTATTTGTCAGTAAAAAAGACATATACATATGCACATGTGGCACACATGTATGTGCCTGTGGGTGCATATGAATGTTTAAAGTATTTACATGTAATCAGACATCAAAGATGTTACAGTGGTCCCCCTCTTATAAGGCCACCCCCTAGTGTACTGGAAATGTGGCCTTATAAATTAAAAGGGGTGATCTTTCTTGAGGGGTAAAAATGATGAAAATGCTATACTTGGTACATGAGAAGGGGGCCTCTGCAGAGGTGGCGCCCTCTGGTAAGAGGGGCCTGGCAAGAAGGGGACCACTGTATACTGAATTTTAACAAGGACTGTTAGACTAAAGTCAGTATTTAAAGAGAGAGAGAGAGAGAGAGAGAGAGAGAGAGAGAGAGAGAGAGAGAGAGAGAGAGAGAGAGAGGAGAGAGAGAGAGAGAGAGAGAGAGAGAGAGAGAGAGAGAGAGAGAGGAGAGAGAGAGAGAGAGAGAGAGAGAGAGAGAGAGAGAGAGAGAGAGAGAGAGAGAGAGAGAGAGTAAATAATATAAAATATTACAATATAATAAATAAAGTAACAGAGGAAAAAGAAAATCACAAACTTTTCAATTTCAGAGTGTTGAGTAAAATGAAAGTGGAGTAGCACCATGGAAAGGAATTCTTATCATTAAGTTCTGTTAAGTCTTTCAGTGCCAAGTTTTGGTCTGAGTTTGCATGCAAAGTGTGCCAAGGAAAGCTGTTGACCTGAACTAGTATATTCTATGTAAATTCAGGCATGCTGGTACTTGAATCAAAGTTTTTTTTACAAGGAAGAGTGATGTAGCACCCTTATTATGATTGAGAGCAGTTCATTATTTATAACTACTTTGACTTAAGTCATGGTTGGCACTGAAAGAGTTAAAGCTGGAGCACCAAATGGTTAATGTATCCAATTAAGATACCTCCTCCTCCTCCTTGTCTATACCTGATGAACATGTGCCCCTGTGGACACAGACAGGCTAGGAGTTGTAGGGAAACATTTTCTTGGCTGTGAACTGTGCCAAGGTTTAATTAACTTGGCCTTATATAAGGCTAGCAAATGAACCAATCTCAGGGGCATTAACACTCTTAGTACCATAGTTACTTTCACCCTTTGCACACTGAGTCAACAGCTTTTTCTGGTGCACTCAAGCACATTAAAGCCATAGATCATTAACTGGCATATTAGTCTTACAACAAAGAGAACCAGGCAGTATCTACATCAGACACTTCCAGGTAATTATATGTGTGAAAATGTTGCATGCAGATAACTGGGTGTGAGGCCAGTTGAGCTTAACTTCGGTATTTTTGTATATTCAGAGATTAAGTCTTTCAGTTCCAATCAGGACTAAAGTCAATCTACTTAAGTCAGTTAGTCAGAATTATCATCAATATCTCAGATTCGTATTCCTTGTAAAAAGACCTTTCATTCAAGTACCAATATGTCTGCAGTTCCAGAGAGAATATCCCAGGTCAACAGCTTTTCTTCGTGCACATTAAGAACATTGTACCCAATGCGTGTCGAGAGAAGCTGTTGACTCAGTCCAAAATTTGGCACTGAAAGAGTTAATATGTGGGCTATGTTAAACCTTGACAGTAAGCATGTGTATACATAAAACCTGTCTTGAAAGACCACCTTCTCTATATCCTTTGCTTTAATAGTACTGTTTATCTTATACGTCCTATGAAAAACCGCCTGTCTTTAAGACCACAGTTCATCCCTAAGCATGGTGTTCAAGCAGGTTTCTCAGTAATTGCAAGGTGTTGAGTGCTATACTCCAGCACATGTCTCAATCAGATGGAAATTAGAATGCATTCTTTGCTGGATAAGGAGAGCTGTCCAGCTTTCAGTGCTCCTCATGTTCTCAAGCATTTCATGTCTGAAAATTAATACACACAGGAACATGACTGTTAGAAAAATACATTTTGAAGAAATTGGGCCTGCATGAAATATTCTGAATCCCCAAGGCTTGAAATTAGCATCAGCTACTAGCCAAATTCTTGCCGGTTTTGCAGTTGGGTGATAAATCTTTACTCTTCAGTCCTGATCAAACTAATTAAGAATTCTTTCATTGAAATAGAAAAAAAACAAAACAACAACATAAATTAAAAAACCCAGATTACTGCGAATATAAATCATTTTGGCCAGGATTGAAAATCCTAATTTTGAGTCCTGCAACCATCTTAGAGAATAATAGTAATAATTATGAATGTATAGTGGTACATGCATTTACTGTAAGGATTGTTGCATTAAAGACAAAATATACCTTTTAAGACATTTGACCTGATTTGGGGTGTGAAGTACCTGTAATTAAAGGCCACCTGCCATATGGGATGACCTTTGACTTCCAAGAAAGACGCTCTGAAATGAGAGGTACATGCACTGCCGCACTGGAGAGAATTGTGACTTGTGATAGTGACACTCGGATATCAGACATAGTCACTGAATAACTTTCAGTGTGAAAAAAATCCTATTTTCTGCAATATTTGATGAATTTATGTAACATTCAGATGTCTGGCACATTTTCTACAGCACACACAAGTTAATTATAACGAGACATCTATGGATTGGTATAATGGGAGAAAAGAGTTAATTTGGCCCTGTTGCCTGGGTTAACCATGTGGTGAGATAATAATGTGTTGATAAAATGCCACTGGCAGAGGGTCAATTACCCAATGAAGATGTGTTAACCTTTACAGTGCTAATCACGGCCATAGTCTTTTTCTCATTACCGTTAAACATATAATGGTTAAAAGATTCAAATTTCTAATGACGATACCTTTCGTTCAAATACATGTACCTGCAAGCCTAGTCTGAAGCAAAAAGCTGTTGACTCAGTCTTAAATCAGCACTTTAAGGGTTCAAACACATAAACACCCCTCTCTGCCAGTAAAGTGGCCATAGTATGAAGTACCTCTAGGCTTGGTACCTGCCCGTGTGGAGGTGGGGAGAAAATGAAAAGGCCATGTTGAAAGCTGACTCTTTCATGCCCAAACATTGATGCCTAACCGTATATTTTTATTGATCTGTGTCTTTGTCTTTTTTTTTGTTTTTTTTTGGTCTTTTTCCTTTGGCCTGTTTCTTAATTTATTCATTTGTTTGTTTTGTGTGTGTGTGTGTGTGTGTGGTTTTTTTTTTTTGTTTTTTTTGTTTTTGTTATTGTTTCTTTCAAAAGTTCCTTGTAAACAAAACTGGAGAATTGTCGGAAGTATGCATCTAGATCCACGTTCTGTTGCATAGTGTACAGGTAAAACTCCAATCAGGACACCGGGTTTAAGGTATTTGCTTTCGGGGCAACCTCCAATTACAGGCTTTAGGTTCAAGTGAGATGACTTAGGAAAAGGGCAAATGAAATTGATAAAAGAACTTGCCTGGAGGACAAGATTGCAAGATAAGGTTTGGTGTGTCCGGACATTTATTAACCTTTTCCCCCTTGAATTAGGACCCAATTTGCCAGTTTTCTGGGGCGCTCTTGATCCAAGTTATGTTATCTTGAACTTCTCCCATCTGTAATTCAAAATAAAAATGTTTTTCATCAGTGTTGAAATAAGTCAAAAACATTGAAGCAGATAACATTTGATTACAAGTCACTTTCGGCTGGAGAAAGGGTTAAAATGTGTCTATAAGAGGTCATCCCAGAGTCTCCCAGCTCAGAGTATTTGCATATTGACTGGCATTAAATGGACAGAAATAGCAACACCCCTTGTACTTGAATTACTATAATGAAAACAAATCCACTAAATTAAAGTGTTTTGGATATAATTTTATCAAACCTCTGATAAAACATATTTTTACTGTGATCCATTTATATTTTTCAAAGTTTTTGTGCCATCAGTGAAATAAGTGAAAATAAAAACACAATAATACTAAGTGAATTTACAGTAGTATTAGAGTTAAAAATGTATTGACTCTTTCAGCCAAGCACCACTGAAGTCAAACTACTTACGATGGACTCTGGATTATCAAATGGATACAAAATTAATATTCTTTGTAAGAAGACCTTTCATTCTAGTACCAGCATGCTCAGTCCAACAGAAGGTTGTTAAATCATTGCTGGCTGGTAGACTTTAAAATAGGGTATAGGATATTTCTCCCATGACTGGTCAATGATGGGAGAGGTTCCTTGCCAAAAACTAGTAATGCGTTTGGTTGCAATTGAATAATTAAAAGCCCAGTTTCAGTTTTGATCAGATGTGTTGCACATTTTTATGCAATCTGCGACAGTTTGTACACCACTTACCCCATGGCTGCTTGAACACGGAATGATACAATAGAATGTGGATACTCGCTGTATGTATAAATGCAATGAAAAAGTAAGGGGACAATTATGTGTGTGAAGTGAGAAGTCCCATCCTGTATTATCCCTGTCAGGCACCAAAGGGGTGCTTAAAAAATTAAAAATTTTCTCCAAGTGTAGACCTGAACATTTTAGCTAAATCAACTGGTAAATCATCATCATGAAATATATAGTATTAAAAAAAAAAGTATAGACAGATTTGTCTTACATGGATTGTGAAAGAAGTCAAACGTTGACTTAATATCTAGTCACTCTCCATGGCACAGATGTTGGCGTATACATATACCATATTCATCCTAATAAGTGCCCAGGGCCCTTAGAAAATTAGCTTTGGGAACAACAGGCAGGATGGGATAAATTATTGTGCTTTTGGGTTTAAATTGAGCTGGTTGTGGGCTGTGAATGATTCAATATATTTCATGTAGCCCAGAAGACAGAAAAAGGGGCCCTTATTAGAACAGGGGCTCTTTTTAGGATGAATACTACATATATATATATATATATATATATATATATATATATATATATATATATATATATATGTATATATTATCCAATATTTAAGAATTGTTGTGCTAGAAGAAAAAGGGGGAGGGGTATTCCTAAGAGGGCAGGGGTGCTAAAAAGGGGTAGCACAGTAGCATGCTGCAGCTGTTGTTGATGTAGCTAGGGCAAGACTAGTTACTCAGGTATTCTGTCACAAGGATAGAGCTATAGAGTACAGCTTGTTTGGCTATGTACATGTAAAAGCCACTGACTTCTTTCTTTTACTACTTTAACCCTTTTCCCTTTTAGAATATTTGGCTCAAAGTAGGGTTAATTTGAAAGGTGTTTTACACGTGTCATGCTAAATATTCAACAAATAAGGCAAAAATAATATCCTAGTTGAAATATGACAAAAATGACGATTGTTCAGTGAGGTAGACAATATTTTATCAGTTAACTGTATGAAGATTGAGAGCAAGCGAACGTGAAATGTTGTCTGGTGTCGGCAGCTTTTCAGTAAACACAGTTGACAGGAAGGAACTTGCCATGATTGATGTCACAGTCGTAACAACAGGCATTACAAGATAAAATGGAAACGTTTCAAGGTTACGACAGTTTCCTTTCTCTGCCTCTCTTTAGATAAAGTGTCCCTTTATTAAAGTTGCATTAATAGAGAAAGCAAGCTTTAAAATCAATAGAAGGACCCTATTGTAGCTCAGACCAGGTCTTTTGACACCTTGCACGCCTGAAGGAAGTGAAACTTGCAATTGAGAATAAGATCTCTAGCTGCGTTTAGCCCGAGGCACCAAATATAAGAATGGGACATACAGCTATTGGAGTAAAGATCATATGCCCCCAGCGTGAAATCGTCCATTCTCTGTACAACGCTTCGTTGAGCCTCCACAGCTAATTTGGAAGGGAAGCAGTGAAACCACATTAACTGTAAGGTCAGATCTCACAATGTACGCAGTTTCAATGCAGCAAGCATGGTAAGTGAAAGAAAAGACTAGGAAACGCGGGATTAATGTCCCAAACGTATTGTTACGATGGAGCTTTAGGATCTTGTTTGTACTTCACTGGTGTAAGGACAGGATATACGTGTACTGTTTGTACTGATATTAAATAATGACAGAGCTCTGAGCCAAGACAGAGTTAGCGGCCGAAGACTGGAGTACACTGTACATGTTACGAACGTCGTAAACTTTTTGACAGTCTCAGGTGATCATCCCAGCAGGTAGGTTGACTTTAATTGGCAAGAAATCTTGAACATTTACTGGGATCAAAACAGTGAGATATTGTATGTGTGCAGTATGTTGTGTGTACATCAGACAGTGGGTCAGAGTGAAGACTGGCATCCAGTTTCACTGATAGTGGATAGGATTTTACAAAGACAAGTCCCAGCAGTGGTATATTGGTAGCCAGCTTAGCATAAATATGCAAGAGCCAAGCTATCTTTTATCCTGCTGACAAAAGCCTCTGCATATGTGCATATGAGGCAGAAATGGACATACAAACATCTTGATTGTACGGCACCGGACCATATACATATAGGTGATATATTGGTGTCACTTGTGGGTCTGCTGCTTGCTTTGACAAGTTGCCTGTAGTACTACTTGCCATGTTCGTCAGCCATATACAGTGAAACCTCCCTATACCGAACACGCTTTGGACCGGAAAAAAGTGTTCCGTATAGTGAGGTGTTCAGTATAGGGAGGTTTGATAGCATTGAAAGTATATATTTGGGAGTAAGAAATGGTGTTCAGTATAGGGAGGTGTTTGGAATATGGAGGTGTTCGGTAAGAGAGGTTTTACTGTACTGCTTAATTGCCTCTGAAGCAGACCCAAGTGCATTGTTCCAGAACTTGGTCTGCTGTGGAGGCAAACTGCTGGACTGCTCATGTTGATATTTTTTATACTCAAAGCATTTTGACGTGGTCTGCATCGTCATGATTATGAAATGCTTTTTATCAACATAATTGTCACCGTTGTTGTCGTTGTCATCACTGATATTCAGCACCATTGTTATAGTTATCACTGCCATCTTCACTACTAATGTCCAACATCATCATTATCAGCATGGTTATCACTTGTCATCACTGATAATGCCCATCATCATCACTGATAATGGTCATCATCATCAGCATCATCGTTGTCATCATCATCATCATCATCATGGTGTGTGGAGTGATAATATATACTTGCTGTGCCATTTCAATGCTAGTGATATATGCACTGAGTGTGGGTAAATTAGCTGTACCTCATTGAAAAACTAGTCACCTGCTGTACATGCAGGATGTCTGGTGGAAAAGAATGGCACAGTTTTTCTGTGGCACTCCAAAGTATATTGTAATTTGTACACGATGGGAATATATAATGTAATGTTCCCAGAGAAAGGACACGAAATCTACTTTTAGATCGATGAACGAACCTGGGAAAAATACAAAGTGTAAATAGAAATGAGAATATATTTTTATCTTCCTGAATTGTCCGTGTTCCCGTAAGGCCGAATGTTTAGGCAAATCAAGCAAAGCCTAAATGCCTGGAGGTCAGAAGCCCCGATATGTACACACTGCTACTACCAGGTAAACAAATGGGTTAGTATCATACATGATCTCTTTAAAGCACATTGTGGCATGCATGCAGACACTGACCATTCATAAATCTCCTTGTCATATGTATTCACTGGTGACCTGCACTATGAATGAACAGGCAGGCCTACTTTTTGTGTGGTAAAAATTTTAGGCTTTTGCATTATTTAAATTTGGTGTCTTAACCCATTAGGTACTTAATTAGTGAAGACTTTTGGCAGTGGTTTATGCATTTTCCTGACAAGTCATGCTTTAAGTGTTGGTCGTACTGTCATAGCACAACTTGTCAAGCCTATTGAAAAACCACTGACTTTACAATAGGCGTACTGGTACGTGAATGAAAGCTCTGTACACTGAGAATTCGAATCCGCAATTTTCGTTCAGTTCCAGGTAAAAATACCGAAAAGTATTTCACAAGGTGTGGTCTGGCAGGAGTTAATAGGAGCACAATGGGCTTTGGTGTATCCATGGTTGAATGGTCAGACCTGACAATGGCATAACCTGTGCTAATTGTGTCATAGGAACACGGTTGGAGTGACGGACCCCGTGTGTTCTTGAGCATGCTTGTCGTGCTTCAGCACATCATTGTCAACCAACTGTTACACTGATTTGTGGCGCTGTTTGTTTTGTCTCGCCATAAGTACCCACATTGTGAATCGTTTTCTGCTTTCCACAGGACTTGATAAGGATCTGATCTAACTGCGATACATTGGAGTTTACCACTCGGGAGTTTTTCTTGGGGATTATACGAAGCACAAGCTAAAGAGCAGAACAGCGTTGTTTTCTGGACTTCGCTGGACAAGCGCGATGGCTGACTCGGGGACTCAAGGAGGACAGAACCTCAACATGCAAGGTAAGCGTCTTTGTCAATTTTGTCCGCGTATATATACTTCAAATTTAATGTTAAGCAATGAATCAAACAGGGTTTTGCAACAGTTGATATTTGTGCAACAGAGATAATTGCTACTCTTTTGTCCTCAACAACAGAGCGTGCTGCAGCAGATGGTAACAACATATCTCGATACTACCTGTGGTGTCGGGACAGAGACAGCCGTCATTTCTTTCATGACAGGATTAGCACGTGGATGCCATGTCAAAAGCCGCCAGCAATATTTCATTTTGTAACCCTGCCAACACAGAGCCATTGGATACTATTGTAATTCACGTTTCTTCGCCTTTTTTGCATGCAAGATTGACGACAATTCAGCTGCTCATACCTGGCACATCAGTCCTCAATTCCTGGTATTAACCCTTCTGTTTGCAGCAGCACTAGGAGGGGGTGAGGTAATTTCAAAGTTCTGTGTTCACTCTGTATTACTTGTTCATATTTGCCATTCGGGCAAGCTGACATAGAACGTGTTTAAAGCCAGGTCATGTCCCAATAGATGCAGCTCATTAGGACTGAGAGTTTTATGGGAGTCAAAGTGTCAGTAATGTGTTTTGTATGAGCTGCTGTAGTTTATGCGGGAGTATAGGGGTTAACAGGGCCTCTCTCTCAGTCAGAATCAGTTAGTATGCAATGTAAACAGTCATGATGAAAAATCGTATCTTAAAATGATAGAAATCAGTCAGTATATAGTATAAACAGTCATGATAAAAAGTCAGTACTAAAATGATAGAAATCGATCAGTGTGCAGTGCACACATTCATGGTAAAAAGTGAGTCGTAACATGCATGATTTCTTTCTGGAGAGGTCAGTTTTTCGAGTGCCAGTTAAAGGGAATTCTAGCACCACAGCAAGTGTGTGTGTGTGTGTGTGTGTGTGTGTCGATAGTTTACATCTGGGCCCTTTTGGGCAATTTAACCCTTAAAGTGCTGATTTAAGATTAAGTCAACAGCTTTCCTTGGGGCACTTTGCACGCAATGCCTGCAAAGTGCCCCGAGGAAAGCTGTTGACTAAGACTACTTGTCACTTGAGACTAGGCTTATTGGTATTTGAATGAAAGGTTTTTTCATGAGGAATATGAAAATTTTAACCATCATATGTTTTACGGTGATTAGAAAACGACTATAACAGTGTTTAGCACTTATGGGTCAAGCAATAACTTCGCTCACTGGACTCGACATGCATTTAGTATACAGAGGAAAGTTGTTGACTCTGCCCCTAGAAAGTTAAGATGTACACATATTACCATGATAACGTGAAATTCCTTCTCCTCTTTTCCCAAAATTTGTAGAACCATGTTGTCAGTGGTGAAGAGCCTGAGCCACTGGGAAGGTGAAAGGTTGAGGTATGGAGGGGATCACTTGGCTCCCGGCATGTTTGTTTACCTCCTACTCAACAAAACAAGCAAAAACAAAAAAAAATTTTTTTCAGGCCAACTGTGCATGGCCAACTTATCAAAACTGTCAGTAAGCCTTTTAGTTGGGGTTATGGGAAATGTTAATAGACACCATGAGAGATCCTCTACCAAGAAACCAGGGAAGGTGAGGGAGGCAAAACTTCTGGGTCACCAGATCATTTCGGAAATATTCATCTTCTCATGAGAAACACTTTTGTTTGCGTAGCAGTGTTGTTGTTGTTGTTGTCATAAGGCTGAATTTCTGGAATAGAAAAAAAAAAGTGGCATTTAGGAATGATGAAAGTTTGGTCTGTCCCTTGTTGGTTCACCTCTAATATGCTGGAATGTTTAGCACAGTGAAACCTGGCTTGAGCAGCCACAGTTATTTTCGAAGATTGCCAAGCCTGCGTATCACTGTTATTGGGTGGCCTCTTCAGTATGATGTACCCTTCACAACAATTGCTGATCAAAACGAACCGTTCTCCAGGGATTGCTTTGACCATTAGTCAGTTGGCCAATTGCTAATATCTCTTGGATTTTGCCAGAGAAATGCATAAATGTGTGAAATATATTTCAAGATTAATTATTGAAGAGCTACATGTATAGCAGAATCTTCATTAAATTTGTATATATTTTCCATTTTGGCTACAAATTTGTAAAGTGTAGATTGAACTCTGCTTCTCAAGCCCAGACAATAATTAAAATAGAAGCAGCCATGCAACTTGTGTATAAGTGTTGTGTCAAGAAGGCTATGACTGCATATATATATATATATATATATATATATATGTACTTGGCTGGTTATTTATAGTGAGGGCCATCTATACCTGTATGTTTTGTTTAGTACATTGCAACCATTTAGTTGTCATTATGAGATGTGAAGGTATGTTTATGTAGTAATTATGTTTTGGTTATATCAGGACCGGTGCCAGCAGTCCGTGCATTATGTTGTCCCCAACTATGGCCCAGTATCGGGACGTGCTTTCAACCCTCTGCAGCCGGAAGAGTTCGCCCTGGTCAGGGCGACTGATGATTGGGTGTCATCTAGCTGCTGCACATATTTCAACATCACTCTTTCATAAAGTGACTAAATTTAACACTTTCTCCCTTGACTTAAGACTGAGTTAACAACTTTCCTTGGCGTGGGTTGGGCATTCTATCATGGGCAGTGGGCAACATCCAATCAGGCTGCATTTTACTATTTGACCAGTGTTAGTTACAGCATTAACCACTAAGGGTTAAGAACATATGCAATAAAACCTGTCTCCAGAGACCATTCCAGGGATGACAAAGGGGTGGTCTTTCAAGACAGGTGACCTGTTATAGGAGGTATAAGGATGAAAAGTGGTATGCATAATATCCTAAAAAGGTTGTCTTTCGAGGCAGGTAGTCTCATGGGAGTGGTCTCTCGAGGCAGAGAGCATCGCACACAAAGAGTTCCAGTGGATGAGAGTGTTTTGTTGCCTTGTTTTCAAGGTCATACTCCATGTGCCCTGGCAGCTTGAGATAACTTACCAGGCAATAGAAAAACACTGACCTTTACAGGTCGCAAAATTAAGCTTACTAAATAAACTCACATTAGCCAAAATGACTTGGGGACACTATTCCAAACACTGGAGGCACCAGTCGTAATATAACCCAAACATATAATTACGATATAAATATAATTTGAAAATTAGCTACATTTTTTTCAAAATTTTAATTAATAATCCTCACATTGATAACCATTGAAGAGTAAATACATATATTAGCCAACTGCAAAATTTCCAGTAGTTTGGTTGGTGGCTCACAGATGTCCATGATAGGATTACAGGTTGAATGCCCCAAACTGTTACCAAAGGAAATGGTTAACCTGCATCTGCAGTGGTCTCTTTATACCGTATTCATCCTAATAGTAGCATGTCGTGCCAATGCAAAGATTTGCCAGATCTTGCAGTGTTTTTGCTGGACTATGGAATAATGAGTAATTTTCTTGGTTGAAGGTTTTGAAGGCTGTATAGTTCATGTAGGTGTTAGATAAACATTAATATACTGAAATGACATTTAATTTTTCATTTCGAAGTATCGTCTTTGCTAAATTACAAGAAAAAAATCTTGATTTTGAATCTAGAGCACTTGGATTGAAAGTGGGGGGACGTGCTTCTATTAGGGCATGTGCTACTATTAGGATGAATACAGCATTTCCCCCTATAGAGAGGCCACCCCTCTTATAAGGCCCTTATAAGGGCGACCACTGTGTAGGCTTGTCAAATTCATGGTGCTTTCTGGTAAGGATAAAATTTAATATATTGAAATAAATGCAAGTTGATGGGGAGGCACGTTTGGTTGCTTGAACTTTTTGTCACTTAGATGAAGACTGAATCAACAGCTCTCCATGGATCCGGTAGGGCACCTGACCCATCTCCAAGGAAAGCTGTTGACCTGGGGCATGCTACTTGGATTGGGCCTGTCCGTAATTCTCATTGTTTTACTTTAATACTCAATTCAATAAAGGTATCAAAGTAGACAACATGTTACCTCCAGCTGGTTTAAAGTGGAGAAGGTCAAGAGAGTAGGAAGTAAAGCCAGCATCGTCTGAGTGCAAAACCAGGGGCTTCCTGGCTGGCATTACAGCAGCGGGGAAAGAGAGATGCGATGTTCTGGTACAGGTATTGATTGTGTGGGCTACTCTGTGGGAAGGCAGAGGTTATGAGGTCCTGTACTTGAGACAGATCACCAAGTAGATTTCCCAGCTTCCTACAAACTTGATTTAGAGAAAACAAAAGTCAATAAAAGGCTGCAGGGTATGGTGCACAATAAAAAAGTCGACAGTCAAATACTATAAATTGCTTTAATTTCGCTGTACTTTTTTTTTTCGCTTATTTCGCTGATGGAACGAAACCATGACAATAAATACACAGGGAAATAGTATTTTAATATTGTTTGAATAGGAATCATGTTCAAATTCGTGAAATCAAAACCACAGTGAAATGTCCAAAATACGAAAAATGGTGAAAATTTAGACACGTGAAAATAGAGCAATTTACAGTAGTTGTTATGACAATCAGGGGTCCAGACGTTCACTGGACTGGTCATTTTGTAGAGTGCATGCACGCACACATCAAACCACAGCTCCCTAAGTGACAAGGGTAGAAACCATATTTATGTGTCAAACGTGGCACTATTTGTTGTGCTCAGTATCGATAAAAATATATCCAGTCACCCCTGAGAGCATGTTATACAGGGAATGGTTGCCAAAAAAGTGGCAAGATCAACTTGGAGAGTTTTTTATGTGCAGACGATGTATTTTTGCTTTCATTGGATGCCCTGTGCAGCTTTTGATTAAATGTCAACAGCAATATATGTACACTGGCAATGTGTGGCTGCATGCTCCTGTTAACCCTTTCCCCCTTAAACCGGCCAAAACCGGCTGGTGGTTAAATGTCGTCTGCTTCAGCGTTTTCAACTGATTTCAACAGCAATGAAAAACAGTTTGACTGAGAATTGAAGATGAGACCTGTCAAGACAACATGACCCAGGTCAACAGCTTTGGGCACTAACCCATGCTGAGGAAAGCTGTTGACTCAGTCTTAATATAAGGGGGAAAGGGTTAATAAAAGGAGTTAGGGATTTTTATTGAGGTTTCCAAAACATGAAGCCTGAGGCCTGGAGCAAGGTGGAGATTTTTCAAGAGAAGTTTCACATTAATAACGAATCTCCATGAAAAGAGGCTTATATTTGAGCAACAGTGTCCCTAGTTTCCGTGGCTGGCCAGGCAATGCAACAACCACTAACTGTAGCCTTCAACTATGCTAGCACTAGCAGTAGCCAAAATATCCAAATGCGACTAAAACTTCAAAATGGCTATTAAAAGTAGCAAATGGCTACTAAAATTTCCCAAAAATTCTTTATTTTCAGGCAGAAATTTAACAGATTTCAAGTCTGTGTAGCTCTTTCCTAGAAAAATTGAAAATTTGGCTACTAATTTTAAAATCCTAGCACTAACCTAGCTTCAATGAATGAGGTAAAACAGGTATCTGGTGCCTGATTTCAGTGGATCAAACGTATGGGCTGCTGGTGTAGAATCTCGGCTGTTTTGGCAACCTTGTGTTCTTTGGGCCCATGAATAAGGCCATAAAAGTCATGGCCTTGGGTTCAGGAAAATTTATTACAATTGCACAAGGTATTTGTGCAACACTTGCAGTGTAATAGGAAATAAGCACAGACAATTATTGGCTTTGATGCAGGTTCATGTACGTGTGATTATGTAATGACTTCTGGGAATGTAGCATGTGTATATATATTTATACATATCAACACAAGCTGTGACATACATATTTGACCAATAACGTCTCTGGACTTTTCACAAATGAAGAGTAAAGGATGTTTGTAAGTGAGTATAGCGTATGGTAGGTCAGGGAACATTGACCCTTTGAAGACTCAATGAACAGCTTCTCTTGACATACTTAGAGGGGGGGGGGTAGAGTAAAGTGGGGGGGGGGGTACAGTGCACAGGTACAGGAAATACTTTTGCCTCAATATAATGTATGGAAAATCATAATGTTAATTCTGAAAAACATTCCAGTATGAAGTTAGGAGCGGGTTACCAGTATCTGTTTTTGGAAACTAAAATGCCGCAATACTGACTTACCCTTGACCCCTCTCTGCTCACAATAAAACCCAGAATACTGATGTTTTCAATGAGCTTAAATGGTGTACAAGTCCACTTCAAAGGGCAACTGGAGTGTAGATAACATTGTTGAACCACTGTACATTGTATTCCCTTTTGTTCATATACATACAGTTTTCCCCCTCTTATAAGGCTGCCTGAAATGCAGTCAAAAAGTGGCCTTAAAAGAGGGGTGGCCTCTCTTGAGGGGGGCAATATGATTGGAATACCATACTTCCTGCACAAGAATCAATGCAAGCCTTGCAAGAGGGGTGGCCTCTGGTGAGAGGGGCCTTATAAGAGAGGGGGGCACTGTATCGCATATTAAATACTCAGTTCTTGTTTAAGAGTTAAAAGGATGTAACCTGCATGTATGGCAAGGAAAGCTGGCAATTGGCAATATATTAAGCAGGTGACAGTTGTGACATCAAACACTTGCCCAATGGATGACCTTGCTGGTAATTTTTAATGGGAAAAAGTTGCAGGTGGATACATCAGCATCGGTTCCTCAGGGTTAACACATTGTGCAACACACTCATTTGATCAATGTGTGGCCACTATTCTATCAGGCATCCAGGATAATTACATAGATTTGAAAATATCTATCCCTTTGATGATGTTCTCTTGTGTAGGCCCAATTGTCATTTGTCTCTGATGACATTTGAATTGAAGTAAGTATAATGCATGTGGAAAAGCAAAATTGAAGTTAAAACGAGTTGAAATACATCTGCTTGTTAAATGTTGGTCATGGTATTTTGCCACAGTTTTGGGACAGATCATTCTGTGCCTTTTCGTGTGTTGAAAATGTCATTGTCACCTTGCATGTTCAAAACTGTGTGATAAAAATAGTTCAGCACACTTATATTTTTGTTAAGCATTTTTGACTCAAGTGCCACTTAACACAACAAAAAAGACATTTGAAGTTGAACATTTACTAGAATTCACCAAACAAAGCAAAACCGTTTTTTTGTTCAGGACCTTTTTTTAGACTTAGATGTCAGTGTTTGTGATTATGTAGACCCCTATGTACAGTTGTATAAGCAAACATGCAAATGTTACAAAGAAGTCTAGTGTTGCCAACCTGCCAAACCTGAAGTCTGGCTGCTGGAAAGTAAAATTCAGGGAGATTGATAAATTCATATGAAATATAGAATAAAATTCAGGAAGGTGGCTAAACATTGTCAAAAAGTTAAAAATTTTCAAGAATTTTCAATATGAAGTTTCTGGAAGTTGGCGATAATCCATGAGGGTTTGCAACATGGGAATGCCATCCAATTTGGGGGGTGGCAAAGGGGTGTCCTGTTCACAACTTACCGAGAAAAAATTGACCTTTCAGGGTCGACTGTGAAAAGGATTATTTCACAGATCTTCAGAATTCATCTGACATTACCTTGATTCACAGCTCGTGATGTATCCAATTATTAATTCACAGTACAGTAGTCCCTCCTTTGAGAGACCGCCCATAGTGCCCCCCAAAATGTGGTCACATAAAGCAGGTGGTCCCTCAAAGGAGGTATAAATAACATGAAAAGTACTACAGAGAGACCTGACAATTGTGGTCTCTCAAAGGAGGTGGTCTCCCAAAGGAGTGGTCTTTCAAAGGAGGGACCACTGTATGTAATTATTGAAATGCTGAATTACTTTTCATGAGTAATAGGCCTTTAACCATGGTTCATGAATTATTTTGTCAGTTTACAGTTCATGAAAAATAAGACCCAATCATCACAGTTCACCAACCCCCCCCCCATGTTTTGGCAACTTTACAATACTTCAGGCCACAAATCAGAATTATTAGGTCCATGTACATGTATTACACAACCTGACGACTCAAAACAACACCACACTTTAACTCTTTCCCCCTTAACTCTTTTACTGCCAGCTGGGACTAAAGTCAAACTGCTTAAAACGAACCACTCTAAATTATAATATTAAAGGGTGCTGTATTAATGTTTCTTGTAAAAAGACCTTTCATTCAAGTAGGCCTACCAGTAGGCCTAGTAGTGCATAGAGTATAATAGTCCAGGTCAACAACTTCGCTCGGTGGCCTTCGGCTGCATTGCACCCAAAAGCTTGTCAAACAAAGCTGTTGACTCAGTCCACTTGTAAAAGAGTTAAAGTGGCCAAAACTAGCTGCTGGTCAGATGTGTTATCTGCTTTGATGAAACCTATAGAAATAATGTGACCCAAGGTCAACAGCTTTCCTTTGGGTAGGGTGGGTACTTACATGGCGTTCATGTCGAGGAAAGCTGTTGACTCAATTGTAACACAAAGGGAAAAAGGTTAAACCCTTTCCCCCTCACATTACGTAGGTTTAGTGCCCTCTTCTCCTCGCATTAATTCCTCGTGAATGGTAAAAATATGCTATGAACACACCGAATCAGTCCCCGTTTGGTCCCGCATTGTCGGAACAGGTGTCGGCACGTGTGAGTAGTATGACTGGTTCAAAATTGCAGTTTTTGGTAGTGACATTTCATTTGCGAAGAAATGTATAGATTTATTTGTCCATGCAGAATAAATAATCATTGATGGTCGTTTAGGGCAAGTAAAAGTGTTGAAATCCACAGAGAAAATTGCAAGTTTCCATAAGTTTGCATTTCCTATAGTGCCATGTTTGTTTACAGATGTGTGGAAGGTTTGGTACCGTGGGAAAGCCCAAAGTATGTTCTGTTTTGTGATACTTTCCTACGATTGGCTAAATTTGATGTGTGATGATATTTCCCGCTGTAAAAATCAGTCAAATTTGATGATAATGTCCATATTTGGAAACCCTTTTGAGGTTATGGAGTCATCAATCCAAATATGGTAGTACTGAATACTTCGGGCGTATTTCTGGCATACGTCGGCCACATCCATCATTTAGAGAAGACTTAATTTTTTTACTTTTGAAGAAAACTCTTGAAAATCTGTTACCTATCTATCTTCTACTTAATTTGGGAGCGTAGTGTTTTCTGCATAAGGGGCATGCAAGAACTCTCTTGTCTGTTTGAAAGACTACAGAAAGAAGCTTGCAAAGTCTGTTCTGGTGTGATTAAGTTGACCTCATGTGTAGTGTTGCTTGCCGAAGTTGGTTGGAAGCTGATATAAATTCCTACAAAATTCTTCAAATTGGTACTTTTGTATAACACTGGTCAGTCAAAACCCAGGCGATTCTAATTCATGTTCGACTGTGATGATCTCAGGCTCACAGACACTGTCTTGTCCTTCGCTGCAGGATAACAATGTACGTGATCATGCGATGACTTTTTCCAAATGTCCCTGACAAGTTGCAGAAGGCGACGGAATTAGCCCAAGGTCTTATTTCACCACATCACATGGGCCACTAGCCCTGTAGTTAAGCCCTTTTAAATGTTATGCAAGTTTACCTGATCCTACCTTCATTATGTAGCATGTACTTGTAAGTATGTGCTACCTATGGCAGTGTGGTCTTCCCTCCCTCTTCGTAATGCCTTGGAACTCCCAACACACTGAATTATGTGTAACAGACTGGTATGTTTGGCTGCCTCTGTCATCAATTCTTATTTAGACTATGGAATTAACTGACACTGATCTGAAAGATTCTCCATCACTTTCAATATCAAGTGAAACATGCGTTCCTTCCAGCATGAAATTTCTGATATTTTGCTGATGGGGATCAGCTTGCAAACATAATTCAAACCCAGTTCTGTCTTGGCCAAGGGGGTTAAAGGGGTTTTCTTTATTGGCATAATGGGCAATGTTATTTTCCACGTTTGTTGCTGGAAGCCCCTTTATTTTCTGTGTATTGAATTAAGCATGTGTACCTTGTACTGGGGCAAAATTCCGCCTGTACCAGCATACATGTACTGTACCCCCCTAATTTACCCCACTTCTTGGCAAGCCAGGAATCAATTCCTATCTGTCTGAAGTAAAGATCATTCAGGCAGCAGTGCATTTTTGTAATCATCTTGGGGAGGGGGGGGGGGAGGGAAGCATATAATTTCTTTCTTTTATGTCCTGTGGCACTACATCATTCACCTCCAAGACAAAAACTCCTAAATACTGCTAATAATGTACTTGCTGTTGGTGTAAATTCACAGTTAGTCCCGGTATTAGTCCCAGTTGCACTTTATAGAAACCTGACGTTGTTTATTGATGATTTACCGGCTTCTTCCATATCTATTCTGTAGTATAACTTCACAGGGAATAGAATTCAATGTGTGTGTCGTATGACTCATAAACACAAAATTTACCACACAAAAAGCAGTTTGGTGAAGGCCTTGTGTCACATCTTGCTGCAGGTACAAACCTCGCATACTACACCTTTATTTTGACCATCTTGATTAATATTTTTCTAAATGCTAGTGAACATTTTACATACATTGTTTGTTTGAAGCTGTTCAAGAAATCATATTGTTAACCGTACGTTTTGCCTTTTAACATAATCATGGCGAATAAAGACTCAGAGCGTGTGATTTTCATCCCTTGTCAGATGGCCTCGGATCTATTTGCAAGCTAACTGATTTTTCTTGACTTTGTTTTGTATTTGCAGGATCTTGTTCTCTTAGTTGTGGTCCAGTGTGCCACGTTCAGTGGCCCCTCTCATATATTTAAGGCCAACCTAAATGCAGTTAACTGTTTAAGTGCCAAATTTTTGGACAGAGTCACCAACTTTTCTCGGAATGAATAAACATGTTTATAATACTGCGTGTATAATTGTAAGTGTGGAAAACAACTGTACAGCTATAGGAATACATGTACCAACTATTATTATTGTTGTTGTTTTTTCCTCATAAATTATATGTAATATCATTTTACAATAGGTAGTACCTGCTTTAAAGAGCACCTGTCATGAAAGGTTGCGCATACTTTAAGTCCACCCTTTGATGACACTAGAGTCCAGTTCTCTCAGGAATTAAACTATTTTATGACCATCAGCAATGTGATGTCAGATTTCGCTGGCAGTAGCAGTGGTCTTAATTAGCAGATAATGATGTACAATAATCAATGTGAACAACTTGGGGGGGGGGGGAGAAGGGTAACACAAGCAGATAAGCAGATTGAACTTCCCTGACTAAGCCGATAAGTTGCTGTGCTCACACCCAAGGGGTTAATACATGTACTAAGTGAGTGCCCTCACATTAATGAGCTCCTCTCGTCCAATTATATCTGATCATGGCCAATGACCAGGAATGCGTACACACTGCAGTGCAAAATGTATGTATCTCATCTTCAAAGCCACCCACAGGTTCACATATATGTAAAGCCTACTGTATGTGATGTCACACCAATTATTCATCGTGTTTTTATGTGTGGGGTTGGGGGAAAAATACATTAAAGACGCACCAAACCAATAAAGCATAATTCGAATTCTTTGTTTAGATAATTTATTTGTTTGTTGTGCTCAAGTTATATCATACATTTAGAATGTACAAATGAGACAGGCAAAAGGGGGTAGTGATATATATTTTAAAGAATATTGTGGGATTGTGTTTGTGATGAGGGGATAATTTTGATATATAGAGCCTGTTCAATAAAAAGTAAAACTTATTTAGATCAAGGTTATGCATGAGACACATTTTCAGCGTAATAAATTCTAGTAGTTTAATGTTGGATCAACTTTAGAGTGATGCACGTCTTGATGAATGTGAATGAAAGATCTGACGAAGTTTTGTTGGTATTTGGTTTTTGGCTTGTCCTACCGTAGGGCTGTCTGACTATCCAGCCATAGCCACACTCTTGCGAGCAAAATATCTTGTGAGTCACAGGTCACATCAAACTCAAATTTACCTCAATTATACCTTGACACTATTTTTTTGAACTGATTACATTTTGGGGACCTTTGCCTTATTTTCAAGGTCACAGGACCCATGTATGTGCAAATCGGGGTGGGTGGGTGGATCCAGTCTTTCAGTGATCACTTGTCTAGTTTGTGCATACAGTGAAACCTTCCAACACCAAACACCCTTGGAACCAGAAAAAAGTGTTCAGTATAGTGAGGTGTTTGGTATAGGGAGGTTTGATAGCATTGAAAGTATATACATGTATTAGGGACTGAGAAATGGTGTTCAGCATAGAGAGGTGTTTGGTACACGGAGGTGTTCGGTTGGAGAGGTTTTACCATATTTTCATTTTGAAAGTGCAAAAATGGGGGGGGGGGGGGAGGGAGAGATGTAAAGGAGCAAGAGAGGTTTATACAGGGAACCCTCTTCCCTAATTCTGAATAATATATATATTTGAAACAACTATTAAAGATAAAAACTGTTCCTTCGTTGTCCACTTTATAAATCCAGAGCAGTGGGGCAAACAAGGCCATCATGCTGTCAGACAGTTGAATTAGATAGGTTGAACCTTTGAACCTTGTTTACCTGTGGGTTGGCAACAGAGGAACAGGAAACAGAAAATATCCTCCCTAAATATATTACTGACAGGCTGGAACTTTCTCCGGCAATACTTAACCCTTAAAGTGCTAATCACTGCTATAGTCATTTTCACATTATCGTTAAACATATAATGGTTTAAAGATTCACATTCCTCATGAAGATACTTTGCATTCAAAAACCAGCGCCTAGTCAAAGCAAAAAGTAGTCTTAGTCAACAGTTTTCCTCAGGACACTGCACACAAAGTGTCCTAGGGAAAGCTGTGGACTCAATCTTAAATCAGTACTTTAAGGGCTGTTTATACAATGTAGGTTGCTGGTTCATTCATTGTGGAAATGGAAACCTATTTTTACATGGATATATGTTATGAGGTGAATGTGCCATTTCTATTTTGTGGTGGTATAGCGATGATTAAGATAATTAAGGCGATTAGTTTGATTGCAAAGAGTCCGATTTTCAATGACAAACCACTGGTTTATTAACTCATCATAACCCCAATTTTTTTATTAAGATTTTCATGAGTAAACTAGATAATATTTGTATCCCAAGTGTCACACTGCAACTTGGTCTCACTTGGTAAAAATTGGTAAATCATGTAGCCAAGTGAATGTCAGTGAAAAATATTAAAGCTTGCATGTACAGAAAGTAAAAATTAACTCTTTCCTCCTTAAATTGACCCAAACCAGCTGGTGGCCAAATACCATCCGCTTCAATGTTTTTGACCAATTTCAACAGCAGGAAAAAACAGTTTGAGTGAGAATTGTACTGTACTTGAGAGCTATCAAGATAGCTTGCTGCAAGTCAACAGCTTTCTTTGTGTGGGTTGGGTGCTGAATGTCCAACTTAGTCAGAGGAAATCTGTTGACTCAGTCTCCATTCAAGGGGGTGGTAGGTGGTGGTGGTGGTTAATCTGGGAAGTGGCAGATGTGACCTCCATGGGTTTCCAGACAGAATGTGAGAAGAAGGGGGAGGGGGAACTGGATGTCACCACAACAGGTGTGGCAAGTCAGCGACAGATGTGGGCTGAACATGGACACACCTGTATTGTAACCTGTGCTGTGGCCCAGCTTTCTCTGTCTGTGTCACTGTCTGCCTTGTGTAACGGCGGTCCCTGTTCAGAGACAATGTCAAACTACCTGTCTTAACTCATTCCGTACTAGTCCGGATTTTTCGGTATATTTACCTAGATTTAAGACGGACAATTGCATATTCAAATTCTTCATGAAAAGAGCTTCCGTTCAAGTACCAACATGCCTATAGTCTTAAGTCAGTGGTTCTGGCACTGCCTGGGAAGTCATGCTGCAGCTGCCACAAGGGCAGCTGCAGCAAGACTTGCCAGGCAGTGCCAGAACCACTGACCAAGACCGGTGACCATAGTATAGAATGGGTTAAAAGCCCACACCTTGAGAATACCATGTTTCATGCCTTTTTTTTCTGATTCATACCTCCTTGGTAAGACCGTAATTTGATCATGTCCATGGATGGTATTTCTAGACAGGTTTCACTGTACACATGTGAGACCAAATGGTCATATCAATCACATTATATAATCTGTCTACTTTCTATCTAAATTGAAATGACACGTAATGGGCTACCTGTAGGTGGGAAAACTGTCATGTCAGTGCCACCCTAAATACATGTACATTATTACTTGAAAATTTTCTTTTGGGGGGGGGGGGCGAGTACATATAATTAACCTAGAAAAATAGCAGTCGCAACAAATATTTAATAAATTTTGTTGAGAACAGGAGAGAAGAAAAATGTTCACCTTTAAAAAATATATGTCCTAAATTGTACATGTATCTTCATTGTTGCAGACAGTTTATCCTGTAAAATTATCATTTTACATCAAACGGGCCATGGAAATTACATCAAATTAATGATGAAAAAAAGGAACCAAAAAAAAAAGCATTTTGAAAAATGATTATAGTTCCTTTGACCCTGTGTGCCTCCCAGAACATAAAACTGTCTCTTAAAAACTCTAGTGCTCTTTTGGATTGTTAGTTATTTTATGAGTCGTGTCCAATTTATATGCATATGGGAAATCAAAACTTGCAGCATATTCAGTGTGCACCTATCATATCATTTATAAAAAAAAAAAATCTTTTTATGTCGAAAATTCATTTATACTGAACAATTTTCAATTTTTCGTACACCAGGGTAGCAAACACTGATTGCATCGTAAATGATATCCCAACACCCAGGAGCCTCGGTTTTATCGAGTGTATGGTAATCGTGGAATGCTGCGGAAACAACAAAGAGGCCAAACGTGATAATTCAATTTACATGTAATCATAGAGAACAAGGTAGTAGCTTATATACGGGGGGGGGGGGGGGGGACAAACTTGAAACTGTACAGTCTACTTTAACGCTTTTGTTACCAATTTAGGCGAAGGTTGATGCACGAGCTGTGAATTGACATAACAATACTAGATTTGTATTCTTTGTTACAAACTGACCTTTCGTTCAAGTACCTTAATTACAGGTTGCAAAGACGATAGGAATGGTTGGAGTCAACAGCTTTCCTCCTTTTGGCGCAATGCATGTAAGCATATGAAGGAAAGTTGTTGATTCATCAAAACTTGGCACTGAAAAAGTTAACTCGCTCGATATTAGGGCTGTAACGATATACCGCGATAACGGTGCATCGCGGTACAGTCCATCCACGATACACGTATCGAAATGAGGTCCCCTGTATCGCAAAAATACGATACATTCCATCATATAAGTAATTTCAGCTCTAAAAAGAAAAAATACGGAAGTAAAGGCCATAATTCATTAAGATTTACCGTAATTTTGTGAAGGTAAACTCGTCAATTGACAAACCATTCGTCAGCCTTCTGATTATGATCTATTTTTGCCTACAAAAGTGTTTTGGGATTCCCTTCATAATCATATATGCATGACGCTTTGTGGCGCTACGTCATACCCTTGTGTGCAAAGTCTGAATCTAGGTCAGCAAAATGACTGTGCCTGGCGAGAAAAAGCAGCACGCTCATTATTCAGGGGTCACATTAAGCTTGCGTCCTGCATCATAGACGCAAAAATGAAGAAAAGACGCCCGGAAATTAATAAAAACATTGTCATTTCGCGTCGCTGTGGACGCACGCACAAACGCGATGCATTTTGAATGACACAACTGCAAAAATTACCCCATGCGGTCACGGTGTTTTGCATCGACCATTATCAGTATCATGAATATGTATTATACTGATGGAATCCTCTGATGTTCGTCTTTCTATGTAACAAGCTCTCTTATTTGCTAAGGAAAAAATATTCCTGGGGTATCCTTCCAAAAAATTCCCATAATGGGAACGGATGGACGTCATTTCATCTCATTATTAAATGCGCTGAGAGCACTTCCAGGCTCCTCATTGTGTAGATTTGATCACGTGCCACTCACGGTCCAATCAAATTCGTTGTTGCCCATGTGCCTGTCTCATGCCCGCAATGTTGGGAAGGTACAAGTCTTATTACGGGAATTTACGCAAAGATTATTGAACCAAGATGTTAAATTTTCACATCATATTTTCACCAAGAAGACTTCTATCGAACAAATCTAGACAGAGACAAAGGCACGAGTGAAAATTCATTACGGACGGCAAGGAAAGTACGCTCATTTGTCATCGCACGGTCTTTTGTGAACGAAGCGAAAATTTGCATTAGGCCTGACACGATGTTGTTGATCACTGTCTCCGATGGGGCACGCCAGTTTTTTTTTTTTTTTTTTTTTTAAACAAAATTTAGTTGTTTTGATTTTAGTGAAATGTTTGAATGTAACAAATCTGTATGACAGAACAAGGCAGGAATGAAATTTATGATCGAAGGCCGGAAAAAATATACGTTCAACATAGCGGAAAACCATGCCTGGGTGCATGCCCGTGACAGGCTGTGCACACTCGCTTGTGTTGCATGGCTTGTCAAGTTGTAGGCCTACCGTGTTGCTTGATGAAAAAAGTGACCGCACTTAAGATCAGACTCTTAACACCACCTGCGGCATCAAATTTGTCAGGTACATTGAAATAGAAAGTGCACAGAAATATAAATCATGTAATTTGACCATTTCATCACGTGCAATCAATCGCAAAAATAACAGAGCCCAGGCATGTTCAGTCATGCATGCCGCTTGTTGTGAAAGCTAGTTGAAAAACTGTGCGATACCAGATACTGGCACAGTGGCAGCGTGCTAGGGGTTAAGCCCCCTTCACAATCATTTTTTGGTAGGCCAGGGATGTGTTATAGACTTAGTCCTAATAGCAGGTCCCTGGGCAGATTGAATCCATCCTTGGTACAGTCAACAACTTTTAGACCCTTTTACATCAAGTTAGCATGTTGGTAACTTTTTGTTTAATCTTAAATTTTATAATAATGAGTCACCTACATGAGAATATAGACCCTATGTTATGTTCGTTTCTAGGCTAAGTTACCTGCATGTTTTATTTGTTTATCATTTTGATGTATGTTGATTATACGAATTAAACTCAATTAATCAAATTACATCAAAAGTCTAGATTGCACAATTTCAGACTGGACCCATCGATTCAGTTCATGGACCCACTATTTTTCCTGAAAAAGAAGAAAGATTGGTCCAACGAACCCGTACTGAAATAATGTGACCCCTGTACTATTATGGTTAAGTATCAAATTGTATCGTTTTGTATCGTATCGTCAGTTCCGTATCGGGATACGTATCGTATCGTGAAAAGGTGTATCGTTACAGCCCTACTCGATATACGGCAACCTCAAGGTTTGTGTACTGCCCTGCAGGTTATGCTGCAGCTGTCAATCAACAGCAATATCCAACTAACCCACAAGAATTTTGTGTATTGGGCTGTGCATTCCCCTAAACACACGTGAAATTGCCAATTATGACTTCTATTAGGGGTTTTATGTGTATTCAGCTGAATGTACAGCCAAGTACACAATTATTGGTGGGCAAAGTGTGCATGTTCCCATTGCATCATAGGATGAATTACCCTTGAATTTTTAGCTCATTACTTTTGTAGCTGAGGTAATAAAATTTGTATGAATATATCAGTCAAAACACCTTCATTTAAAATGAAGTAAATTGTGTTTCTGCATACAGCAGTTTTGAAAGTGTTATACTGGAATCTCCAATTAAGACCACCTCCGTAAAGAGGGTGTTTCAATATTTAAGACCACCAATTAACAGAACCTGTTTTTGTTTAGCCTTAAATTACATCCCCATTAAGACCTTTTTCAGTCCCTTGGGTGGTCTTCACAGGGAGATTCCACTGTACTTTGCAAATTAAAGTGGAAGATAATAAGCAATACACATACATGCACACATCCCAAGCCCTTCTGACCAAAGCGCCCTCAACAGGATGGGCACGAGAACCATCTGTTCTTCTTGTTTCCCCCCCCCCCCACCACCACCACCAAAGGTGGCATATGGGGATATAGAGTTAGTGGGGATAGGAGCCCTGTCCATTTGTCCATCTGGGAGCATATCTCTATAGCCCTAAGAGACAGAATAATGAAATTAATACCAGAGATGCATCATACCACGGGCTTGTGCGCTGTGTATTGTTTTTGACCTTGAGAACGGGGCCCAAGAACATATTCATTTTTGTGTGTCTGGCAGCATATCTCTAGAACGCTTAGAGATAGATTCATGAAATTTATACCAGAGATGCATCATAACAAGGGCATGTGCGCCATGTATTGCTTTTGACCTTGACCTATTTTCAAGGTCACAGGGCCCAAGAACATATCCACTTTTGTGCATCCAGACATGCTGTATACATTTATAACTTTTTTATGTATATTGTGGTGGGGGACATAGATCCTTTGGATCAATGTGCGCTTGTTGCCGTATTCCAGCTAGACATACTGGAAAAATCCCTTTTTCATTGTCAGTGGGGAATGAGTTATGTTTCACATAGTCAAGCGCATCACGTTGACATGCATCCAGGGCTCGGAAACTTGCCAGATTATGAGGGCCTTATTTCATTTGACCTGAGGCCCACGACAGAGGAGAGACTGGATGAGCGTTGATCCTCTCCTTATTAAGTCAGCTCATAATTGAGTCTTAAGGTCATGCGAAGACGTCCTGCTTGTGACAAAAAAACAAACAAACAAAACAGTCACTCAGAAATGGTTCTCTGTTTAAATCTTACAGAAATGATATACTGATCAATACATGATAAGCACATTTTGGTATAGCCCACATGTATAAATTAGAACTAAAATGATGAATATACAAGTAGTTTTTGTCCTGGTTCTGCACAGGACTTGGCAATAATTCAGAGAAATCCTGTGTGGTGCCCCTAGACCATGTATACACATGGTGTGAGTCACATTAGCAGTGAAAATGCTCAAAACCAAAATGTTAGCCATTTATTTTTTAACACACTCTATGTTTTTTTGCATGTGTGTGTTTGATTTCCCTCATATACTGAGTGGGCGTAATTGAGGGAACTTGGTTCTGAAATTCCTTACAAAAAATAAATACCTAATCAGACATGTCATTCATTCACTAATAGGTGAATGTTCATTTATTTTGTGAAAATACATGAAAGTCGAATAGTCCTGATCTGAACTTTGCCACACCGAATTTGCTATTGACACCTTTGGGTTAGAGGGGTAGCCACATACATGTAGTTAATCATTTTGAATTTTCTCAATGGCATTCGCCCCTTGTTAAAATGCAGCATCCCGTGTAGAGTCGGTGGGTCCCATTGCCTTGTGTGGCCAGGCAGGCAGTACTAAGTAGCTGCAGTATGGCAGCCAGGCCATGACAAAAACACAGACCAAGGCTTTTACAGCACAGCATGGTACTCACGAGTTAATCAAAGCCCAGAGGGGCACCTGCTGTCATCTGTCGGATAAGTGTGTTTTGGTATGTGGGCTGAGATAACAGAATTATAGATCAGCAGATGCTCCAAAAATTCTGTTGTATTGTTTTTGCCCTCAAAATGGTACAGGGGAGGGGGCATGTGGAAGAGTTCATTTGTGAGATAAGGGGAGTTGGGTAGGTCAGGGAAACTGTGATGCCTCTCCAAATAGGTGATAAAAACATCCCTTTTTTTAGGAAACGTCATTCACTATGAGTGCAGAAGAAGGCAAAAGTGTTTAGAAAGCCCACAACTTATTGTTTATCTTTGGCACATGGATTTTGTCATGTCATATAAAGAAGGTTGCAGGGTATTTATAACCAAAGAAGGAGTTGTACCATGCATGATATATGTATGAAATCCACTTTAAACCCAGGTACAGTTTTAACTCTTTCCCAACCAACCTTGAGTTTCAAATCCATGTGCTCTGAATTGAGACAAGAGCACCAGATTCATATTCTTTGTAAACCTACCTTTCGTTCAACCACCAGCATCATGCCTACAGTAGCAGAGACCATAGGACTGGCCAAGTTCAACAGCTTTCTTCATCTCACTTTGCATACATTGCACCCAAAGTACACCGAGGAGAGATGTTGTACATGTAGTCAAAAGTTGCCAATGGAAGAGTTAACTCATACGTGTAGGGCTTGGTCAATCATTTTCGCATTGCCTGATTGCATGCCAAGTCAGGCTTCACTTACTTTCTGTTTGACACATACAGAGTCCTGGTGACAATTGTCACACTTGTCTGAAGAACGATACCGAATCCACTGTCAAATTCCTCAAGCAGAACCCTCTCATTTAACCCTTTCCTCCTTGAACCTGGCAAAACCGGCTGGTGGTCAAATGTTGTCTGCTTCAGCGTTTTCAACTGATTTCAACAGCAATGAAAAACAATTTGACTGAGAATTGAAGATGACACCTGTCAAGACAACATGACCCAGGTCAACAGCTTTCCTCTGCATGGGTTGGGCACTTAGTGCCCAACCCATGCCGAGGAAAGCTGTTGACTCAGTCTTAATTCAAGGGGGAAAGGGTTAAAGTCCAGCATACCTAGGCTAAATTTTGCAGTTAGGTAAATTCTTCCTTGGTGCGCTTTGGGTGCATGCACACAAAGTATGCTGACTAAGGGATAGGTATTACATGAAAATCAACCCAGTGAAGTGTCCTTGACTAGTTTTACCAGTACCAAACACCATTTGACTTTTTAAAGAAATCCACTTATGAAGAATTTTGACAGTTTCAATTAAGTTTTAGATGACATTGGCAGGTGTAACAGCTGTTATAGTGGTACCGCATCCTAAGTGAACAGGGTTAAAAAGACAATAAGGGTTTAAAAAAAGATGGAAAACTTCCTGTCTATCAGCGTCAGTCCTGGGAATAAAGTTAATAATATAAAACATTCATATCACCCGTTCATGTTGGATTACTTGCTGATTATGGTCAAATGATGTGCTTTAACTGACAGTAAAAATCTCATAAATGGAGGAGGGAGGACAAATAACTCCCCGCTTTTAATGTCAAGTATTTTGTGAATCTCATGCACAGTCAACTTTTTGTTTATTTTACATGCAGGTAGCAGCTGTAGATGGCTGCCAATATTAGCAGTAACTGGTATACATGTATGTATGATATAAAGTAAACATCCTGGGTACATAAAACTTACTACAAGCTACATACAGCCCATTGATGAAAATCTCGGACCAACTTTCTGGTGTGTAATTTTGGTGTCACCTTTATACCTTTGGGTAAAACTTTTGGGGGTTTTTTTCTTCCATTTTTGTCCACATTTTGGATTTCTACATTTAATTTGAATATAAATTATTAGGAATTTATGATATACAATATGTCACCATGATGTCTTTTTTTTCAAGCAATTGGGGCACTTATGACATTGAAGTCCAAAGAGCCTCAATAATCTTTTTCATGATAGATCTATATTTAGAATGATACGCTGTAGCTGTATTGACAAACAGATTCATGTTATGAATGATACTCAGTAGCTGTATTGACATACAGATTCATGTTATGGTGAAATGAAGCACCTCTTGTAATATTTAGGTCTGTATAGGAATCTTGCGGGTTCAGAGAATGGGATTATGCTTACAAGGACAGGGACACTGGATATTAGCTTCTATGTCCGGTTATTTCCCAGGTGAATGGAACTTTTATATAAAAATCTTTCAGACGCATGTAGGCCATCATCAGAAGGAATTATGAATTTAAAGAAAGAAAAAAAGTAGAAACAGAAAACCTAGCTGTGTTTTTTCCACAGGTCACTGTTGTGACATGTCATTTTTTTCATTGTGTATACAAGGGCACCCTCAAGAAATTTGTGTCTCTGGACAAATTGTTCATATTGTTTGAAAAAGGTGCATAAAGCCTCCTTGTGCATGTTTGTATTGCTCTATTAGGGTACTGAAATCTTTGACTAAAAAATGTACTCAATTCTTTAAAGAAAAATTGAAACTTTGATAAATGTGATGAGCAGATTTCAGGTATTTTGAAATACATGAAGACAGGTTATACAATTATTTGAAGCATGAAATGAAACATTGTTAGTGTCAGCAGTTCAGGTCTGTTGAAAAATAAGGACTCCCATCATTGTCTAAGAAACTGCCAGCACCTGTATGTATGTATGTATGTATGTATGTATGAATGTATGTATGTATGTATGTATGTATGTATGTATGTATGTATGTATGTATGTATGTATGTATGTATGTATGTATGTATGCATGTATGTATGCATGCATGCATGTACGCATGTATGTATGTATGTATGTATGTATGTATACAAACCTTGCTGTATATAACTTTTGGAACAGCCCTCATGTCCATGTACGGCATATGGCTGATTAATGTGTTAATTAAGTATATATGTCTGTGGCCTTTGACCCTGGGGTTATTTATCCAGCCATTATGCAATTAGACTCAATAAGCCACTGGAATGGAAGTACAAAAGCATGTTTTAAAAATAATGTTATGGACCTCATTTACTGATTGAACGTTAGAATACACATTGAAAACATGCCAAGTTTGTTTTTATGATGTAATATTTGCCTAAAACTGCAGATTTTAATGGTTACGTGCCAGGCACAATTAATGTTTCAGATTCAATATCCTGGAAAGATATTTTTCCATCTGTTTTAGACGTGAAATTCACTGGATCAAAAGGCTTTTTTTAATCCAATCTAAAATCCTTATAAACTTGTACAGCTTCTGGAATACATTTAGGGAATTTTCACTGCATGTACATTTTCATCTTCACTTTTCTGATGGTGCAGGGAACATGAGTTGCCACGGTCTAAACAGCAGGAACACAAACCCACAGGGGGTGTTGGTAGGAACATAAGGGGCCCTGATGATGACAGACATGGGCAACCATGGGCCAGAATATCATTGCGAACGTACATTTCTAGCTAGGAGAATACCACAGTAATATTGTGGTTTAATTCTGCAAATTTAGACAATATTTACCCATTCCTGCTCAAATCAATCAAAAGCATCTGGATGTAAATTCTTTCTGTAATGACTTTATGTAAATTATTTGCTCAACAAAATTAATCGTGATACAGTCTCTTTTGAGTTGTGTCTAAATTTTCCTTGCAAAAACTTGAGTAGGAGTTTCTGGTCTGTAACAGTGACAATCAGGAAGGTTACAGGATCAAAGTGTACACAACACAAACTGCAGATTTAACCTTTTGCCCCTTAAACCAGCCAAAGCTGGCTTGTGGTCAAATGTCACCTGCTTCAGTGTTTTCAGCTAATTTCAGCCGTAACAAAAAAACATTTGGATGAATGCTGTGGATGAGACCTATCAAAATAGCAAGCATGCCCCAGGTCAACAACTTTCCTTGATGTGCGTTGGATGCTAACACATGTCACAGAAGGCTGTTGACTCAGCCTTAATTCAAGGGAGTCAGAGTTAAACTCCAATCAGCATTCCTGTTATTTTACAGGCAGTATGCCTCAGCTTTATAGTGTGGTGGTGAATGGACTCTTGTGGGCACCAGTTCATTCCAGCCACAAAATTAAGTGGTTAATGCTCTTACAGGGAGGAAATTCAGTTGGCATTCATGCCTGTTAGTGTACACATTGTGAGTAACTGTGTCACTTAAAGGTGAAGAGATTGTGTCATATTTACATTAATGTTATCAATAGTGCTTACTGCTACAGAAGCCCATTGTAGTCCCTGTATGTAAATATTTACCTTGAATAATACTCTGAATGCTCGTAATTTTGCTGCATTTTTATTTTCACTTGTTTGGTGATGGCACAAAAGTGTGAAAATAAAAATACAATAAAATGGTATTTTAACATAGGTTTAATAGGAACTATGCCCAAAACGGTGAAATTTAAATTCAGTTAAAATGTCTCTATTATAGAAAGGCAAGTAAATTTATACACATGAACATAAATACATATACAATTAGCAGTAGGTTCTTGTGTCAACTCTTCTGTCTCAAAGGCTATTTTTGACAGACCAAGCTCCATGTTATCTGGCTGCATGTTAAGCAGGCAACACTTTTTACTGACTTCTTAAAGTTTTTATTGCCTTGCAAGTTATGCTGCTGCTGCTGACTATAGTCATGTTGAAGCTGCTGACAACTCATGCTAAAGCTGCTGACAAGTCACACTAAAGCTGCTGACAAGTCATGCTAAAGATACTGACAAATCATGCTAAAGATGCTGACAAGTCATGCTATAGCTACTGACTAGTCATACTATAGCTGTTTGCAGCAGGTGTAGCAGACTTGTCTAAAAATTAGAAACAGGGATTACTCTTAGATACTAAAGTACCTGATGGTTATTTTGAGACCTGAAAATAACTTTTGTAAATGGTGACAGATTTAACCTTGCGTTTGTTCATGTTGACAAAAGTCATACTCATCTCAATCATCAGATTGCAGATTCAATTTTCTCAGGGGAAAGTAAAGACCCTCCATTCACCAGTAAATTTTTTCGGTGGCGAAAGCAGCATTTGGGCGGCCAACAGCGGTGAACAGTGGCAGATAGTGGTGGTGGGCGGCAGAGTGCCGCAAACAGTAGCGAAAGGCTCTCTGTTGCTCCCTGCTTGTGTCTGCCACAGACCACTGCTGTCTGCTGTCCACCGCTGGACTCCAGAAGTGTCAATTGGATCTCGGTGGCAGACAGCGGCGGTCAGTGGGTCTGCTGCCCATCACCGCTGTATGCCACTGGCTACCGCTCTCTGCTGCCCGAATGCTGCTTTTCGCCACCGAAAAAATTTACTACTGATTCAAGTATCAGCATGATTGTAGTATTGGGGAGGGGGAGATTTCTGACCTGATCAACAAATTTTCTTTCCAGGGGTCACTTTGAGTGACTGCATCCAAAGTGCACCAGGGAAAACAGTCATTAGTAAACCCCAGTAGAGAAAGAGCTAACAGAACTGCTGAAATTCGAGCTTTTTTTCCTAATCTGCGTTTGTTCTGCATGCAGTTCCAGTTGAGTACATTTGGCTTCAGACTGATTGCAATTATTAACCCTACCATGTTGATGAAAAATAGTTCAAAGGACCTGGACCTTAACCTGCCCCCTTGAATTAAGACTTGAGTCAACAGCTTTCCTTGGCATGGGATGGGTGGTGAGTGCCCAACCCACGCTAAAGAAAGCAGTTGACCTGGGACATGTTTTGGTAGGTCTCATCTTTATTTCTCTTTCAAATTGTTTTTCATTTGTATTGAAATGAGTAGAAAATGCAGAAGCAGGTGACATTTGACCACCAGCCAGTTTTGGCCACTTTTAGGAGAAAGGTATAAAGTCATCGTTCAATTTTTCTACAATAAAGGACATCTTTGAATGCGACCTGCACACACAGATTAGACTATGATATTTGTACGATGTCCCATGAGAACAATTTTCCTTCACATGGATTAGGTGCTTAACACTGAACCAATGTTGTATCAGATTGTTGATATTGTATCAGGTTGTAACCAAGAAAGGGAAAATTTAAACCTGGAAAAAAAAATCCCAAATCATTAGCACATACACTTGACAATTTCAATGACTAAAATCTCGTAAGTAGTACTATGGTACAAAAACAGACTTATGTTTGAGACAAAGGTGTGTGTTCTATCACTTGGTTCATAGCAACTACATAGATTATGTGAGTGTCTTTTTTTTTCATTATTATTTGCCTTTGCAGATTATGATTTATTTGAACTGTGTGTTGCCAAACACCATGATGTGTCACAGACTCGTGCAGAGCCGGGGAATATCAGGCACAGTTCCTGATGGCACTTCACTGCAAATGACGATGTTGATTTTGATATAAAAATCAATACGTTTGTCAGCTGTGTTCATCTGTGGGTTGATTCATATTCTGATTTTTTCAGTACAATATCATATGCTGGATAACTTCAAGTCTTCAAGTGGTCCCTAAAAAAAAAAAAAAAAAAATTCTGAGCTTGTGTGCATAAAAAATTAAAACAACATAAAATAATGCCCCTCAGATGTATAGTGCTCCCTCATTACGAGGAAACCCAAATTTGGGGGGGGGGGGGGGGAGTCATGGAGTGATGGAGATACCAACTTTCTGCATAAAATGTTGGCTGTAACCCATCCTTGGTTTACCTTTGACCCTTTGAGTGCCAGTATCATTCATAAGTCCTTTTGCTTTGAGTTAACATACAGATACTAGATCTGTATTTTTGTGCACAGACCTTTCCTTCAAGTGCCGGCATGCTTGTAGTTGCAAAGACCATAATAATTTATGGTCCAGGTCAACAGCTTTCCTCAGCATGCTTTCAGATCAAGAAAAACTGCAGAATACATGTATGTCAAAACTTGGCACTGTGTGAGTTAAGACAGGCTGGCCACTTGTCCTGCAAGGAGGGCCCTGCCACAAGGGTATAGATGACTGTTGCTACTCACACTTTTCCACTCAATTTACATCTAAAAGCACCTGGATGCTGACCCTTTAAGCATTGATTTCAGACTGAGTCAACAGCTTTCTTCGGGACACTTTGCGCACAATTTGCGCAAAGTGTCCCGAGCAAAGCTGTTGACTAAGACTACCTTTTGCTTTAGACTGGGCTTGCTGGCATTTGAATAAAAGGTATCTTCATGAGGAATTTGAATCTTTTAACTATTGTATGTTTAAGGGTAATGAGAAAACGGCTATAGCTGTGATTAGCACTTTAAGGGTTAATTGTCACCTGCTTTAATGTTTCACTTAAACATGTTTAATTTTATGCAAATGGAGACATTGCTGAGAATTGTAGATAAGACATATCATGACATTATACCCCAGATAGATAAGACTTATCAGGACCCCACACCCCAGGTACATAAGACGTATCAGAACAGCACATTCCAGGTAGATAAGGCCTATCAGAACTGCACACCCCAGAGAGATAAGACTTATCAAAACAACACACCCCAGGTAGGTAAGACCTATCAAAACAGCACACCCTGTATAGATTAGACATCGGAACAGCACACCCTGTGTAGATGAGACCTAACAAAACAGCACACCCTGTAGAGATAAGACCTATCAGAACAGCACACCCTGTAGAGATAAGACCTATCAGAACAGCACACCCTGTGTAGATAAGACATATGAAAACAGCACACCCCAGGTCATTTTAAGCTTTACATGTACTTTGAACCAGTTGGGTGCATAGTGCCCAACCCATGGCAAGAGAAGTCGAGGTGATTCAGTCTTATTTTGACCAGGAAATGGTCAAATTAGGTGTTTACAACACTATACAATGCTTCAGGTGAGGACAGGTGCATGTACTTCATTTTACAAGGAAGGTGACTAAAATGGTCGAGAATGAGGCGAACATAACTGTGCATGTATCAATCCAGTGTAATGGATTAGTGCTGTGGTCTTGTTTCTTATGATCTTAATCTAGACATCTTGTGGATTTTTCTGGGATGAAAATTGAAAAGTATCAAGGAAAAATGGTATGAAGTGCACACTGTGTATTTATACATGTCATCATTTGTTCATGTTGGGTTGTCACTGTGATACATGCACAAAAAGGAAGGAGGAAAAAAGTCATTGTCTGGAAGAAATAATTTTGTGAAAGTTCACCAAATAATTGACCAGGTAAAAATAGTTTAATTGGAATTGATCACAATTATTCTTTCCAATAGTTCACCTTAGTTGCAAGATAAATAATTCAGATGAGATCAGAGCACATGAAATATTCATGATTTATGTCACATAAGGTGTTCTTTTATAAAAGTTTCCACACAAGTGGGTCATACAGTGAAACCTGTCTTCAAAGACCAATTCTGGGGTTACCAAATGAGGGTTTATGAAGACAGGGACCACTGTATATAATACAATGTAGATGTATGCACATGCAAATGTTTATGCTTCATTTATCATAGGTAAAGTCACTGGTACAGACAACCTGCTGCATTGCAATACTGCTATTTCCTGGCTGGCATTATTAGTTTGACTGGGAAGTGTATTTCTGTAAATGACCTGACTGTACACATAGACTGCATGCAATTTGTGAATTAACCCTTTCCAGGTTAGATAAATGGTGAGTCAACAACTTTCATAGGTAAAGATTAAATACTGTTTTTAACCCTTTCCCCTTAAACCAACCCAAATCGGCTGGTAGTCAAATGTCATCTGCTTTACTGTTTTCGACTGATTTGAACAGTATGTATGAAAAACAATTGACTGAGAATTGTAAATGAGATCACTGGTCAATAGCTTTCCTTGGCAACCAATGCCAAGGAAACTGTTGACTCAGTCTTAATTCAAGGGGAAAGGGGATGCCCAGCTATTATTAAGGAAAGCTATTGGGCAGGCACATGTTAGGCAAGTAAATCTTATCTACATTTCTCACTCAAATATATTCTGTTATTAGAGAAATTTTAAAAAGTTGAAGCAGGTAATATTTTATTTATTTAGTTATCTATTTTGTTTTGTTAAAAAAAAGGTAATATTTTATATCGTGGTGGCCATGGGGAAGTCCTTTCCTCAAGTTGTTTCAGGGAAGTCCTCTATCTCCCCCCCCCCCCCTCCAAATTTACTTTGGTGTTCTTTAATTATTTACTGTAGATGATGCTTTGTGAGTATTTTATTGTTGGAGCCATTGCACTTTAGTTGATTTTTAGCTATTAAATTGCAAGGAAAGAGAAAAGACAGAAGAGAGACAGAAGAAAGGAGGCAGAGGGAGAAAGAATGAAGGATGAAAGGCAGAAAGAGGGAAATTTATTTTATGCTTGCAAATGGGTGTGTCCGCCGTAGTTGCTTTAGTTGACAATGTTTCAAGGAAATGAATTAAATCGTGAGTCACTGAAGAAATACAGGGTCACCATTGCACAGATGACAAGTGCGGCACTGACAGTTGTCGGGTGGGCAGCTGCCATATGGCCTCATAATGTACCAGTGCCTGTGTGAAGAATGTGAAGTGGGGACAATGAAGCAGCCTGACTTGACATTGTTATTCCAGTTGTTTGCAATAGTTAGTGATACCTACATGTTTTTAGTGACTCCAACAAGGAAACACAGCAAGTAGAGATGGGTTCTTGCATGACGAGGAATAAGGGAACCACAAGGTGCAGGTAGCAGGGTGGTCTGGCTAGCTGTTGTTGATCATGACACAAGAACCTCTGACTGCAAGTGATGTCTCCATCTTAAATCATGGTTGTTTGCACGTGATTTTAGGAGAGTAATGTTCATACATACTTTGAGCTTTTTGTTTTTCAACTATCTTTGAAACTACATTGAACAAAAATTCTTAATTGCTGATGCACTTCCTTTTCAACAAATGCATGCACCAGTAGTTCAAGCAACACGAAGAAAAGTTGTTCAGTTCCAGCCGATCCAATGGTGTAATGGTTAAGACAGGTCATGCATAGCCTACAACATACTTGTCCAGAGCTCTCCAGGTTCCAAACCCTATCAGATCCCTAAGTTTTAATTATTTTCTTTTTCCAAGTGAGGAGAACAGCTCATTTGTCAAAGTCCAGCTGCCACAAACAACCGCAAAGACAACAGAAAATAAGCCCTCAGATGGCAAAGAGACTGCAACAGTCTCTTTGCCCGCCAAACACTTGCGTGCTTAATGTTTTGCATCTCCGAAAGGCCACATGTCTGCGGCTAATACAACACCTGCATGCTTTTTTGGATCCCTAAACAGGAGATGGTTTAGCAGGCAAGGATTCTTGCTCGTCCTTATCCTCAGGCAAATCAAATAATTTGATCGGTTTTAAGCATCTGTCATGAGCTCTGACCCTATGAATATTTAATCATGTTTACCTCAGGCATTTTTATACGGCTTTTGCAGCTTTGGTTGCCTGCATGAAATTTGCTGAATGATTTCAGTCTGGGTAACCTTGGGAACTGTGCCATCATGCAGGTAACAGTCTGTCATGGTGCATTGTATTGTGCCAAGCATGGGTGTAATACCCTAACATTGATGAAGTTCTGCTTAGCCAAATGTAACTTACAGGACTGGAGCAGATACATGAAAGATGGGGAGCCAGAGGGAATATTCATTTTCTGAGTTGTACTATGAAGGGTCCTAGTTCATTCCAGAGATTGACGTTTAAAAAGCAATCCCTGTTATCAAGGACAAGTGCATTTTTAATTAGGGCAAGTAAAGATTCTGAGTTCAATTTAGATTTTACCTGATAACTGTCAAAAGCACTTGGTTATATACAGGTAGCAGAAAACAAGTCCTTAACTCATTCCATACCAGTCCCTGATTTTTCTGTATATTTACCTAGATTTTAGATGACAATTGCATATTTAAATTCTTCATGAAAAGAGCTTTCGTTCAAGTACCAACATGTCTATAGTCTTAAAGTCAGTGGTTCTAGCACTGCCTGGCAAGTCATGCTGCAGCTGCCGCAAGGGCAGCTGCAGCATGACTTGCCAGGCAGTGCCAGAACCACTGACCAAGGCCTGTGACCATAGTATGGAATGAGTTAAGAACAGTTTGAGCACTTAGACCTAGGACATGACAGGACCCGTCTGCAATTTTCACTCAAATTGTTTTTCATCAAGACTAAAATTAATTAACTAAGTACCCAACCCATGCCAAGGAAAGCTGTTGACTCAGTCTTAGCTCTTTGAGTGCCAATCACGTCTAAAGTTGATCTACTTAAGTCAAACTAGTCTGAATTATTATTAGGATCCCAGATTTGTATTCCTTGTAAAAAGACCTTTCATTCAAGTACCAGTATGCCTATACAGTGGTACCTGCTCTAAAGACCACCTCTCGTGAAGGACTGCACTAGTTTTTAAGACCGCCATTTCAAGACAATGGCCTTTAATTTCTTTGTAAGCTTACCTGCAGTGAAAGACCACCTGCCATATGTGACCACTTTTGTCTGGCTTTAAGGGCGGTCTTAAATAGCAGGTACCACTGTAGTTCCAGAGAGAATACCCCAGGTCAACAGCTGTACTCAGCGTGCATTGGGTATAATGCACCCAATGCGTGCTGAGAAAAGCTGTTGACTCAGTCCAAAATTTGGCACTTGAGTTAATAAAGGGAGAAAGGGTTAAATCTACTGAAGCAGATAACATTATACCTTAGGTGGATTTTGCCAGTTAAAGCGGTAAGGGGGTTAAAGGAAGCAACTCCATAATTGTGCATTGATCTTAAAGCTTCCTCAGAAAATGTTAGTTTTGTAGCCAAATTTGCATAATATACCACGTGCAAAACTTAGTATATTACTTTTTTGCGTTACGAAGTTCACATGTGGGCGCAAATGAGATAACTTCAAAACTTTCTGAGCTAGGGGTTTATATTTCACAGGATTATAGGTTGGAAGATAGGTGACATTGACCTCATTCCCAAGATCACAGAGCCACATCTTTATTTGTGGGCCATGAGCATTGTGCAAGAAACTTCTAGATTTGTAAGGGGAACAACTGGTGATGCACACGGGGAGACGTTTGATTTTCTGTTTGAAAATCAGCCTGTCCCAGTTTGTAAGTGTTTCTGTCCACTGACCAGATTCTAAATAACAAAAGTTTGTCAACTTAAACATGTTAAAGTAAAATTATTAAGATCATAGAAACATCATATCAGATTTTCTGCCTTGCATAGATCTTTCATATTTAAGCTGTGTCAGTGCTGTATTCTAGGTAAGTCAACAGGTTTCTTGATAGGCTATGGGCACAATTTACCCTCAGAGCATACAGGAGAAACCTGTTGATGAAGACCATTCTGTTGTATCTACAACTAATATGAATATATTTATTTTCATTGGTTCTGATGTTGGCAGTTTTTGCATTTTGGACCTTTTACTGAAACTTGAAATTCAAAATTTTTTGTTATATTTCTGATCCATGGCATCTTTAAAATCTTTTTCACTGGGTTCTTATTTTGGCAATTTTGAAGCATCGGCAAAATAAGTGGAAAAAATAAAACAGCAAAATTAAATAAATTCACGGTGTGTGCTGGCACATGAATGAAGGGTCTGTTTATGAAGAATTTGACTGTAGAATCATTATGATGATTGAGGCAAACATGAAAGTTGTCGTGATTAATAGGCAGTGACTGGTTTATTTATGAACTGTATTGTTCTTTTAAGCACCTGGGGCACTTAGGAAATTCAATTAAAAGAAGCTATAATTGTAGACCTAAATTTGCAACATTTTAGCTGCTCAACCAATAAATATACACTGTATGTAATTTTCCAATATTTCAGAACTTTCGTGTAAGAAAAATTGGGGGGGGGGGCTTGAGAGGGCGAGGGTGCTTAAAAGGGACAATACAGTGTTTAGTCTATCTCCCCCTTCCGCAATAAGAGTCTAAACGCACAGAATCTTAACTCATTGATTCTCCCACCAACCGACTGCTATCATCCTTGCTCATGTGCTGTGGCTTGTGATTGAGCATACAGTAAGGTGTAGCTGCCCACCAGGGCTCTCATCAATATTGGCTGATGTCCAGTAATGACCTTAACCTTTGACCTGACCTCAGAGAAATATCACATCGAAAAAAAGGATACTTGACGCCCCTGGAGATTCCTTGCCGAAGATCAACGAAAGATAAATACTCCATGGCTTCAAGGTCTGTGGTAATGTTTGGAAATTATCAGCTCCTAACAGTGTTTTACAGGTCTACCGTAGTACATTGGTACACATGAACCTGTCACAAAGAACTATTTGATGACAGACCACCTGCTATTTTAGTCCACTTTTAAACATCATCTTTACTTAGTACTTTTCTTGTTATTTATACCTCTCATAAGAGGCCACCTGTCTCATAAGACCACATTTTGATCCTCCCTGGGAGTGGCTTTCCAGATATAAGGTACCACTGTACTGAAAAAGTGTACAAATGTATGTACACTGTATGTGTGAACACTGTGCTGAAGCAGTGTGCATGTACACTGCACTGAAACAGTATACGCGATGTGTATGTCCACTGTACTGAAACAGTGTACCACACGTGTATGTACACTGTACTGAAACAGTGTACCACACGTGTATGTACACTGTACTGAAACAGTGTACAGCACATGTATGTCCACTGTACTGAAACAGTGTACCACACGTGTATGTACACTGTACTGAAACAGTGTACACTGTACTGAAACAGTACACGGTGTATGTACACTGTACTGAAACAGTGTACATGTACAGAGAAACCTGGGTCGAAAGATGTCCAAATTGCGGTCTCCTAACATGGATAGCCTTTCATAGGAGGACTATAGAGGACATGTTCCAGGTCAACAGCTTTCCTTGGCATGGGTTGGGAACTAAGTGCCCATGCCAAGGAAAGCTATTGACTCAGTCTTAATTCAAATGGAGAGGGTTATAGAAAATAGTTTGAATGAGTGATGCCTACCGCGATGGCTTGCAGTAGGTCGACAACGTAGTATCCTGTACACATACCATAGGAAGCTGTTGCCTGATAGTCTTATTTTAGCCATAAAGGGATTATTTAAAGCTTGTGCAGTAATGTGTATATGTATGTACACTTAGAGACATCTATCTGACAGACCAGGGACACAACCGAGAGAGAAAATGCTTGGAAGGGACCCTGAATGTCAACCCAAAATACTGTACATTCACTTGATTTTGCTCTATTTCATGTTTGCTTACTTTAAAACACGAGATACTATTGTAAAATAGGTTTGTATAGGATCTATGTCCAAGATAGTGAAATCAAAACTTCAGTTAAATGCCTGAGATGCAAAAACTGTGAAAATTATACAGGTGAAAACACACACAGTTACAGTTGCTGATAAAAACATCGGTTCTCAATATTACAAGGACCACGCCACACGTCGTGCATCTTCAGCCGTACAGTGCTCGCATCTTTCCTCAATTTGTTTTATTTCTAAGCTGACTACAAAAACTCTTCACCACCATGTATACATACATGCTTCAATACAGTGGGAGAGTCCAAATTTTTGTGTGCTTGGTATGTTAATGGAAACATTACAAGTTGGGTGTTTTCCTGTTGTTGGTCGAGACACTTCGTGTTTGGGGGTTGGAGCTCGTTGTTGTGTGCAATCCATTGCACATTTTGATGGATCGCATTATAAACAGGCCAACCCGGCATATCTGCATCACATTATGGAAAGGCTGATCAAAAGGCAGCTGAGTTTCCAGGTATGGTTTCCATTGTTTCCTCTCAACACATTCCCAGTCATTGCTGCAGCCCCTCACATCATCACATTGAGCTCACACCCACACAGAGAGAAGTCGAAAGCCGTGAGCTTGAGTCTTGTGACGACTGAAAGCCTGAAGGCACACAAAATCAGGGAACTGAAATTATTGGTGGTTTTTCTAGTGTATGTGTTTGGGGGGGGGGGGGTAGAATATCGCATTCCTGTGGCAAAGGCATACCGTTCCAAGCAGCCAGCTTGTGGATATTCATATTGTCACTGACCTGTGACAATGGATAGGGCTTTTTTTTTCTCTTGCCTGAAGTGGCGAAAGCTTGTGTATATAACTAACCGCCTTGCCTCGGAGTGTTAACCCTCACAAGTCTGGATGACCTTGAGTCAGTCAGTTGTTCAAGTACACATGTAACAGGCCATGTTACCATTACATGTTTTTGTTAAAATTATTAGTTCCATCTACATACAATCGTCTCTCAAAGTTGCTCAAGTGCACAAAGGCAAATTCTGCTGACCTTATTAGTGTTTTCACCCCTCGGTCATACTTTGCCAGTAGGTATTGTCGTCTTGTCTGTCCATCCACATTTAATGTCAATGCGGCAACTTCGGTATGGAAGAGCCTACCCCAACCAACTTTGCTGTGCACATCCCTCTTAGGAAGCTCTTGGCTGGAAGTGCATAGAGTAGTCCCTCCTTTGAAAGACCACTCCTTTGGGAGACCACCTCCTTTGAGAGACCACAGTTGTCAGGTCTCTCTGTAGTACTTTTCATGTTTATACCTCCTTTGAGGGACCACCTGCTTTATGTGACCACCTTTTGGGTGGCACTAAAGGCCGTCTCTTAAAGGAAGGACTACTGTATTAGTAATGTTTAAGTTTTACGATCACAGGGTTAAACTTTGTCATTTTCATTGTCACCCAATAGCTTGAGAATGAAAAGAGCCACCCTTTGGAGGTTTATGTGTGCTGGTATTGGTCCTCCTTACAGGGTGCTGAGACACGATTGGATTTGAGTGACCTTGACCTTGTTTCAAAATCACAGAGCTCAACTTTGTGAGTTTCATGCCATGTGTAATAATAGATAATTCTTTACTGAGAGCTTTAGGGCATAGCTGACCATCTTGTTATTATGGACCTATTGTAAAGACCAGTAACTTTTGGCAACAGTTAACCTGATTGAAAAATAAATTGATGAAAAGAGAGAAAACTGTTATAAGAACCAACTGCCTTACAAGGTCATTTTCAGCTGCCAGCCAAGTGTCTTTTGTACTTGTACTTCAGTACAATAAAACCTGGCCTGGAAAAGTAGCCTTGAGGACTGTTGACTCATGCTATCAAACAGCCCTCCATGGGAACATATGAAATCACATTTAAGGATCCCAGAAAGATGGTCACATGAGACTTTTAACCATATAACAATAAAAAGATCAGTAATACATTCATGTACTTTGTTGTAAAAAATATTTAAAACGTTATCCAAAAACAGTTAAATTCATTACCGACAAACTTGACTGTTACAAAGTACCCAGTTGAATCTTAATTTTTTTCCTTACAGAAATTCTAAACGTTTATTAGTTTATAGAGTTTACTGTTTGTATTTGCCCCTTAACTCTTGTAATGCCACGTGCCACATTCTGGACTGAGTCACTAACTTTCCTTTGTGTGCTTTTAGAGGCATCACACCCAAAGCATGCCAGGGATAGCTGTTGACTATTATATTTTATGTAGCTGCTACTTGAATAAAAGGGCGTTTTGCAAAGAACATGAATCTGGCCCCTTCATTATAATTCAGAGCTGTACGTTTTAGGTAGTTGGACTTCAGTTGCAGGTGGCACAGAAGCAGTTAAATCTACTTCAAGGAGTAATAGCGGAGGTAAAAAATAGCCCTCCACTGATCCTCAAGGCAATAGTGTTATTTGATGTTACATATTGTTTGAAAGGGCACAGGCCCATGCAATAAGTGTGACCTTCAACATCTATGCCCAAGGTCATTATCAGAGACCTTGGGATATTAACTCTCATTGGCTGATATTGGTACAGCTTTTAACCTGATGTGCATAGAATTTTTTGCTCTTTACAGGAACAAGAAAAAATGAGCACAGGTGGCAGGGGTTTTTTTTGGGGGGGGGGGGGGACATTTTGGTGCTCTAACTGATTTTTTGTGATAGGCAGTGCAAAAACCACTGACTTCAGGTATGCAGACACATGTAACTTCTGCTATGAGTAGAGGCATGCATTGTTGAGCCAACAAGCTCTGCATCCCGACTTTTAGGACCACAGTTGTGATTGGCTGATTGTGCATCCCAAGGAAGATTGTCCCTGATTGTGAAAATACTTTGTTTCCAGCATGCTGTAGCTTTTTTCTCAATAAAGCTAACCGAGTCAGGTTTCTTGCAGTACACAGTTACTGCATTTGTGGTCATGTAGGTGTACTGTCTGATAGGACAGGAGATCTACATGCTGAGGCAGTACAGTGAAAACACGTTATAATGACACCATCTGTTCCCTAAAAAAGTGTCAGATAACTGAATATGTCAGATAAATGAATCAAATAACAAAGAAAATTAACTTTTTCCATTTAAAATTTGTTGTCATTATATTAAATGTGTCAGTTATCTGAGTGTCGTTATAATGAGGTCTCACTGTATAACAATACGACCCTGGACAGCATTCATACACCTGTATAAAGCTAGCATCCAGGTGTTGTTTCCCGTTACAATTATTAAAAAAATGTTGAACGTGGACTTATATAGTATAAATTCACCTGTATTTTTGTGACATTTGTCTGTGTTAGATATTATTCACCACATTTTAAAATTTGAATTTGATAATTTTTTAAGAGTCCCAAAGGCTAATATGTAAAATAGAAGGATTCATAACTGTAGTCTACCACCCTATGAGAACATGCACTCAGAGGCTGCAAGTGGTACCATACATGAAACGGGAGGGAGCTCCTTTCGCTTAACAGGGAAGTGCCATCTAAAAAGCAGCAGACAGGAAAATCTAAGTGATTTATACAACCAAAAAAAGCACAAGATCTGCATTATTTGGAGATTTGTGGCCATGATGTGCTCAATCTTTAGATTCTTTGATGCATATTGAACGGCAAAATATGGATTCTGGGTGCTAAAGGTCCAGTTTCACAACCTGGCTAAACAACAACACTATTCTGTTGTCTGCTGATGAGGAATACCAATATACCAATACATGTTATGCAAACATGTTTAATTTCAGCTGATTCCACACAGGGGAATTGGTCCATCCCTGGTATCAAGACCCCACAGGGGTTTTTATGGGTATGAAATATATTACGATAGGTGAATAACATTCAATTTGTGGCAACACTTCAATATTTTGGGAAAAACAATTTCAGCAATCAGGATATATTAACGCACATCCTGTTTTTTTCTAGGAAGACAAAAAGAACCTATTCAATCGGCTTTAGATCAACTACCAGTAGACCTTTTATGCAATGAGATGTTTTTCAGTGGATGACAGTAAATATTTTGTGGGTCATGAATCGGTCAGTCTTATATGCAGTACAGTGAAACCTGTCTTCAGAAATCCCCCCCCCCTCCCCGGCAGGCCACAAAGTGGTCACGCAAGGTAGATGGTCTCTCAATAGAGGTGCAATAACATGGAAAATAGCAAAAGGGACATAGTAAACATGGTCTGAAAAGGCAGGTGGTCTTTCATGAAAGTGGTCTATCGAAACAGGTGTCACTATATAAACATGACAGCTGGTTGGGCATTAACCCTTTGGTGGAAAGAATAAGACTGAGTCAACAGCTTTCCTTGGCACAGGTTGAGCGCATTGCGCCAACCCGTAAGGAGAAAGCTGTTGACTTGGGGCATGCATTCATGATACGTCTTGTTTTCTATTCTTAGCAGAAATGTTTTCTATTACCACAAAATTCAATTGAAAAGAGTATTAGCAGATGGCAATTTACTTCTGGGTGATTTGAGCGCTAAAATGTTAATTTATAGTGATAAATGATACCATGACCCTGTACATGAATGATATTAAATTGCATATTATTTCAATCAGCATCAGGTTTACACAAACCAAAAGTGACAACTGGGGGGATCTTGTGTTTGAGAATTGGGTGACAAACATGAAGAGCTGGATTTTTTTTTTTATTAAAAGCTCAAGGAATATAAATTGTTTTAAAATAATATATGGTGCATCAAATCCTATCAGACTGGGAATGGGAGATTAACCCCTTCTATGCCATGGGTGCTGGAGGCCCAGGCAGGGACCATGCATTGACTGGCAAGTCATGGAGCCTGACCAGCTGAGCAGTACTCAAAAAAAACAAAAAACAAAAAACAAAAAAACAACGCTGACTTTGGACCAGGCATGTTGGTACTGTATTATCCCCTTTAAGAGCCCAGGGCGTTTAGGAAATTTATCTTAACACTTAAGGAAGTCTTAACCTGTACAGCTATATTTGGATTTTTAGAACAATGTTCAGGCATAAATTATCTAAAATGGAAGAAAATGTGGAAACATTTCATAAACTTTGGGATGAGAAAGTGGAGGGGCAGGGTGCTTAAAAGGGGTAATAATATGGTACTCGAAAGAAAGCTCTTTTCACGAGAGATTCAATACAATCTTCATCTTAAGTCTGGTTATAATGAAATAAGTACTGTGAATTCATTTAATTTCACTGTGTTATTATTTTTGCTGCACCCAGTGAAATAGATTTTTAAAATTGCATGGATAGGAATTATAACAGCTTTACCTTACTTCAAACATACATCTTCATGAGCATTCGACAAGGTCGCAACAAAATTTATTCACGCACAAATATGAGTGCAGAAATGGTTAAAAAAAAAAAAGTGTTAGATATTATGGTGCCAATAAATGGAACAAACTGAATTTAAGTTTAAGGGAAATTGAGAATCCTATTTTGTTCAAACAAAAAGTAAGATCAGTGGATATAAGCAATATAAGTAAGTGAATACACACGATTTATTGTTTTGAAAGGTAACATCTGCATGAAAGTTAATTGACAACTGAACTGATATATGAATTGAGATTGTAATGTAAGTTCAATAATATTTATAAATGACATTGTCACTAAACATGAATTATTGTAAAGATCAGGGCCAGAATTTCGGCGAGAATCCGAGAATCCATTCTCGTAAAGATTCTCTTAAGCTTGTGTTTCTTTAAAAAGAAAACTAATTGACAAAAATCCAAATAGATTCTCGCAAAATTTTACGAAATTCTGGCTCTGAAGATGGTATTTATATGGGTTCTAGCTAGATAAACTGAGCTTTTACAGGAACCCACTCCATATGTATGTGTGCATATATGTATTTATGGGAAATAAGCTTACTTCATTCATTCACTGACTGACTGACTCATTCATTCATTCATTCATTCATTCATTCATTCATTCATTCATTCATTCATTCATTCATTCTTTCAACAAAAATATTGTATTTAGAGTTTCTGGGAAAGGTCCAAAATACCAAAAAAAAAAAAAAAGGCCAAAATTAGAACCCTTGAAAATAAATATATTCACAGTATATAGGAAGAAAATGTAGAACTCGTTAGGAATGAGTTAACGGATGATTGCCTCAAGGAGGCTTAATTAGGACTGCCTGCCTCTGGCCGTGCTGTAACTAACAGCAAGGTGCATTATGAATATTGCCAAGCCTAAATATTACGTAAGGAGTCTGTGAGCTAGTGACATGTAATGTGATGGGACAAATATGATGTTAACAGGAACACAGCAGGAGGACAGTACAGTGTGGACACCCATAGTGTTAATTGACTTACCTTGCTGGTGGTCCAGAAAGAAAAGACAAAGGAAATGGAATCATTTAATCTATTGGGTGTACACAAGAAATATTGTAATATTATATGGATAATAATAGTATGTTTCCTCATAGCAGAAATAAAGTTGTTTATAAGTGGATTCTTCCATTCCTCAGCCTTCAGCAAATGCTGTGCAGCATAAGACTTAAAGTTGATGGGAATATGCTGGAACTTGAATGAAAGGTCTTTTTATGAGGAATACGAATCTGGGATCCTCATGATAATTCAGACTAGTTTGACCAAAGTCCTGATTGGCTCTGAAAGGCAGATGGCCGAAAGTAGATAAAGAAGGGTCTCATCCCCATAGAATGGCTTTCCAGATGCTGAAGCCTTGATTGAACTCAATCCATACTATGGTCACAGGCCTTGGTCAGTGGTTCTGGCACTGCCTGGCAAGTCATGCTGCAGCTGCCCTTGTGGCAGCTGCAGCATGACTTGCCAGGCAGTGCCAGAACCACTGACTTAAGACGATAGGCATGTTGGTACTAGAACGGAAGCTCTTTTCGTGAAGACTTTAAATATGCAATCGTCATCTTAAATCTTGGTACATATACGTAAATATAAGTTACTGATATGGAATGAGTTAAGTGTGTAGTGAAGCCTTTATAACCTTTATTTACAGGTACAGTGGTACTTGCCCTACAGATCACCTGTGATGCATATTTTTTTTTGAAGACAAACCTTTCATGATGCTTGAATCCATTTCTCTGATAAATTAGCCAGTTCAGTGGTCCATCTTTTGGGGGACCACTCAATTGAGAGACCACCTGCCTTTTAAAAACACATTTGCCAGGTCCTTAAGTCTGTGATTTCCTTGTTATTTTACTTCTAATGAGACACCACCGCCTGCTTTATGTAGCCATTTTTAGGCCTGCTGCAGGGATCATTTCTCAACAGAGGGACTACTGCACTGTAAGCTAGCGTAGTTTTGCCGTGTATTAACCTTTGCTTATTTCACTGATGGAACAAAAGCATGAAAATGAAAATACAGTGGAATAGTAGTTTAACATTGGTACTAATGGGAACTATGTTTGAACTAATAAAATTAAAACTTCAGTTGAATGCCTGAAATCTGGAAATGCAAAAACCATGAAATCATTTTCACATACAAATAAGTACAAAAAATTCACAGAATTCAAGACCGTGTTTATTGGCTGCATGGGGAGTCTTATACTGCAGGTATCAGTGTATGTGTATCGGCAAACCTATTTCCAGTAGATATGAATTACGGGTGATGGGATCTGGTGCCTGTTTCTTTGATTTCACCAGTTTCTTGTATCAGGTATGCTAGTATGTATGTCACGGCTTGTGCTACTGTTCTGAAAGTTTTCAGTGAATGAATGTGGCAATTACATGATGAGAAAGAAATTGTTAAACCAATTATGCAATATTATTTGTCAAATATAAACAGTGGCCCCCTGTTCAGAAACACTCCAAGAGACAAGTAGCTGTCACAAAAACCACCCTTCCAAGATGCTGTGCTTTGTGATTTTCATGTTGCATGATTGTATTTATAACTCTTATGAATATCCCACCTGTAATGAGAGACCACAATTTGGTCATCTCTAGAGGTGCTCTTTAAAGACAGGTTCCACTGTATAGGTTGCATCGTAAATTAAATACATGCAAGGTAAAGGTTTGTAATATGAAACATATATGTAGGACAGGTTATATAATATTTTCCCTGTATGTTAAATCTCTGCTATGAATACAAATGGGGTTGATTACAGAAGGTATGTACATATTTACGTAGTTAATACAGTAGTATATGATGCTTAATTACTTCAGTTCACTTGTTTTCAAAGAGTATGTCAGTCAAACGTCAAGATCAATCCTGTGATGCTTGCTTTAACCCATTCCTGGCCAGAGTACAACCAAGTCAGTAGCTTTCCTTGGTGTAGGTTGGGTGGGCTTGCCCTGTGCCAAGGAAAGCTATTGACCTAGGTTGTGGCATCATGAATTGTCTTACATACAAATTTCTGAAAAAATGTTTTTTGGTAGTGATAATTTAAAAACATCAAGGCAGGTGAGAATTTAAATCTGGACACTTTTGGGGGATTTGAAGGGGAAAGGGTTAAATGACTTTCTCCCAGCAAAATAAATTATAACAACAAGGACGGAAGGTCAAAGTTCACCTTGTTATTGTGCCATTTATGAGATCATTGTTCTTAATCTGCTTATCAGTTTATCAGATCATTTTACTTTAACATATTTTTCTGTTTATTACAAATATTGACTTGGACCAGCTAAACTTATTGATATGTTTCATGTATATGGTGAAAATAATGTCATGCTATATATATATATATATATATATATATATATATATATATATATATATATATATATATATATATATATATATATATATACATACATTTATACTTGGATATAAAATACACACATATATGACAAGAACAGAAAACCACAATTCTGTCAAAATTGGGAAAGTGGTTTGCAGGATTAAAGATAAGGCACTAGCTTTTGTGAGGGAAATTGCAAATTGGAAAATATGAAGAGAAGAAAACATTGTGCACAAAGGGAGACGAAGAAAGCTGTTGATCTAGACCACTTACTTGCACAAGAACTGTCACCATTGGACCAGGAAGACAGCTATTCAAATGAGAGGCCTTTAAATGATATAAAGAGTTGAAAGGCGAAATCATTATAGTGATTGAGATAAGTGCGACTGTTGTCTTGGATGGCACTCAAAGGGTTCATGAATAGAAGTTGTTTATGGATGCATGGATTTGGTTTTGCCAAAATGCTCTGTCTTCATGTTCAGAATCCATAGATCTACTAAAATACATTTGCTGCCTGCAGAGGATCCTGGTGGTAAACCTTAATGGTGATGAAGATATTTTCAGTTCCATTATCATATATATAGAAAGCAAAGCAATATGAGATGCTTTGATTTAAGCTGTTGAGCCTCTCAGCTAATTTCTTTCTTTCTTTCTTTCTTTCTTTCTTTCTTTCTTTCTTTCTTTCTTTCTTTCTTTCTTTCTTTCTTTCTTTCTTTCTTTCTTTCTTTCTTTCTTTCTTTCTTTCTTTCTTTCTTTCTTTCTTTCTTTCTTTCTTTCTTTCTTTCTTTCTTTCTTTCTTTCTTTCTTTCTGTCCTTTCTTCCCTCCCTCCTACCTTCCTTCCTTCCTTCCTTCCTTCCTTCCTTCCTTCCTTCCTTCCTTCCTTCCTTCCTTCCTTCCTTCCTTCCTTCCTTCCTTCCTTCCTTCCTTCCTTCCTTCCTTCCTTCCTTCCTTCCTTCCTTCCTTCCTTCCTTCCTTCCTTCCTTCCTTCCTTCCTTCCTTCCTTCCTTCCTTCCTTCCTTCCTTCCTTCCTTCCTTCCTTCCTTCCTTCCCTCCCTACTTACTTACTTACTTACTTATTTTTTTCTTGCTTGCAAAATACAATTAAACCAAAAACAGTGAGGCCCAGAATAACAGTTGGCAGACACAGGTTGAAGTACATGAATGCATACATGCGTCTGCCCACAAGGATACAGCAATGGAGTGCAGCAGATTCTGCAGGTGCTTTAGTACAACATCATTACCGGGCACAGATAGTGAGGGGCAACAAGGGTAATGAGATCATATATGAGAGAAGTACAATTCTCATATCATGTATCGATTTTGTGGGGTTAGGTATGAGAGCAGACACAGTGGCTTCTGGATTTAAACAGGATTAAAATTTGTGGGGCAAATTTTCTGTTTCGTGTACGTACAGCATTGCTTGTGGTGAAATTTCCCAATAATCACCTGTTTGCGGTGACTGTGTGAGTGGCCAGGCTGGAGCCATGCTGATCCAGCATTGGTATTGACTGTTTGGACCCCATTTTGTGGAACAGCAAAAAGCCAATACATCAAATGGCTGGAGGCTGACCCACTGATACATCCATAGTGTCCAAAGTGAGAACCATTGATGAGTGCCAATTATGGTCAATCCATTTTTTTCCTGCTATTTTGACACAAAATTGCATCTTTTTTTTTGTCTGATCGAGGCAGCTTTGACATTTCAGAATGACAGTAAATATTATTATGGGAAAGGCCATCAATGTCCAGGTTTTGATTTATTGTCATTTACCAGCACTATGTGGTTATGTTAGACTGGATCAGTCACTGTGCTGTGGTTTTGTGAGCTAGACACAGCATCAGGTTGAGTTCCCTCACCCAGTTCTCAAGAGAAATAAAAAGGTATTTCCAGAAATGAAAACCAAGATACAGCTAACCATGTCCAGGTTCTAATGAGCCAAAACATACAGGTACATGGGTACATTTTAACTCATTCCACCCTGATGACGCTTTTTCCCGCTAATATCTAAATGTCGTCTGCTAATAGTATTTTACTAATTTAGGGATTATTTTTTAATATTTTGGATGAAACTTGCATGGAAGATCATTCCAAATTATATGCCCATAGTCAACAGCTTTCCTTGGCGCGCTCTGGGCGCATTGCGCCCAGAGCGCGCCAAGGAAAGCTGTTGACTCAGTCTTCTATCAGGGTGGAATGAGTTAACCTGGATTTTCAACTGGCTTTCTCTTTTGTATGTTATATACATGTATGTCCTTCAGGAGTACAGTGGTACCTCTCTTGAGAGACCCCTCTAATGAGAGACCGCATATCTTTTTAAGATCGCTCTCTCAGAACACTGCACTATCTTTTCCATGTTGTTGTACCTCTAATGAAAGACCACCTGTTTTGAGAGACTGCATTTTGACCCGCTGTAGGGGCGGTCTCTCAAAAGAGGTACCACTGTATCCCCAAGCAAATCATCTTTTTTACCAGGGAGCGCAGTTTTCATTGCTCATGCACTCTTCACATATTTTATGCTGAAGCTTGAAATTGAATATTTTTGGATTCAGTATTTCTATTAACTCTTTAAGTGCCAAATTTTGGACTGAGTCAACAGCTTTTCTTGGTGCGTATTGGGCACTATGTGCCCATTCTGTGCCGAGAAAGCTGTTGACCTGGGGTATTCTCTCTGGGTATATAGGTATACTGACACTTGAATAAAAGGTCTTTTTATGAGGAATATGAATCTGGGATCCTTATGATAATTCACACTTGTCTTACTGAAGCAAATCGACTTTAGAGGTGATTGGCACTGAAGAAGTTAAATGAATGTTAAAGTATAATTCCGTGTAGGAATCTTTGTTTTGAGGGGTTTGTTTTATTCATGAAACACACAAAAATCCAGGTAAAGACACAGGAACACCTAACCCTTTTAACACAGTAAGAACCTATTTAACACAGTAAGAACCCTTTTAAAACCACAAGAGCCCCTTTCACACAGCAAGAACCCCTTTGACGCAGGTAAGAGCCCCTTTAACACAGTAAGAAACGCTTTAAGGGTATATATCAGGTTACGCGCGAGTCTTACAAATGACTTAATAAAAGTCTGAATATACGCTAAAAGTACCATAAACTATATATTTCCTGAAAGCTAACAAATCTGGAAATAAGTTGATAGCATTTTCATTTGTACCAGTTCTTCTGTGTTGACCCAACAATCAGGTAAAGGGATCATAAAAAAATCACACAATTGTTAAATCTCCTTTTTTATTTTGAGCTTGAGCATGTGCATTTCTGTTGCAAAAGCTAGCAGACATGATTTTCGACACAGACGTGTCTCACTTTTTTCATTGTTTGCGCTATTGTGGAGATACTCACGTTTAAAGTTGAAAAGATGACATTCCATTCTTACATCAAAGGTTTTGACTTTTGGCTCACTGTAGAGAGAAAACAACACAACATAGAAAAAATATGAGACACGTTTTTAAAGATTATATTCTTGTGAACAGTTTGCCACAAACCCCAGGTCTTTATGAGCAAAACTAACGAAGTTGATTTCACAAGAAGTTGAGAAACAAAGGCCAGGGATGATGCCAAGAAAAACGCTTTCAAAGCAAATGCCGACTTCAATAGGACTTACGCTATTCTTTGGGCCTTTGATCGCAATGACACCTTGGTATTCCGTTAAGCACTCCTACCTGTTGAGTAAATGGACAAGTTTGGAGCATCAAACTTCAAAGAGTGCTTTATTTTAGAGGTTTTACATCCAAAAATGTTATAATCGTGCTCATCTGTCACTTTGGATTCCATGTTGGGGTTTCTCAAGTTTACCCTGATTGGCCGACAAATGACTGACAGGTGGTTACGGGGCAACCGGGTTCTACGATGTTTGCCGTCTTGCGTGGGGCCCAATATAGGTGTCAGTAAATCGGAACTTCAGTCTCAGTTCAGAAAGTTTCTATCAAGTTCAGAGGATCGTTGCTTAGGCCTACATTTGTGTGATTAGAAAGTGCTATTGCAAAGATGCCGAGAAAGAAAAAACCTAGGGGCAGACTGATGCCCGCGTCAGTTGCAAGTGAACTCAAAGCGTCTGATCTAGGATCATACTACAATCAGTTCCCTCCAGTGGAGACGACCCTGCAACCCAACGTGAGCCTCACGGAGACCCCGGGCGAGTCTGGCATTGCTGGGTCAGGGTCTAACGAAGTCGAGGCCAAGGTCACGGATACTGATTCGGTGAACACCACAACACCCACAAGCCAACCCGGTCTGGACAAACGATTTTGCAGTGCTAGTGCCCAGAAACTCGGAGACTTTGTGGTCCACGAAGCTAGATCCACAGATTGTTGTGAACAAGGAGATGTGAATGAACAGCCAGAGGGATACCGATTATGGGACTGTTCTCAGTTGCAGGCTTGTGTTGATGCCGTTGCTGTGTGTGCAACTTGTAAAGTTGGAACTCTGAAACTGGGCGAAAGAACAAGTATTGGCGCAACAAGAGGATGGAAGTCTGAGTTTACATGGATATGTTCTGCACGAATTTCCTTTACTGACTTTTTTGTGTTTTTCACCTTCGGCATGTTTCAACTTTCACACTGCTAGTATACCCCAAAATTCACTGATCTTCACCGACTCACTGGCACTGCGATAATGGGGTTTGCCTGCCCAGGTGATCGTAGTCTGCTTGTGCGGAGCATGCGCAGAAGCACTCACACCTGCTGTATGTAAATGAGGCTCCTGTTGGATTCCTGCAGGGCGGAGCTTAGAAGCTTAGCTAGTGTCCAGCCGAAGAAACACCAAACAGTGAGAACCAGGCCCAATACTTTTGCCAAAATTCACAATTTTCCTTTACACAACCTGGAATCTGATTCCGGCATACAAAACGTAAAGGAAAAGTGCATAACATGTTTGAAAATAGCAAAAATGGTGGTTTAACCCATTGTAACCTGATATATATCCTTAACACAGCAAGTACCCTTTTAACACACAGAGAGCCCCTTTAATACAGCAAGAGCCCCTCTAGCACAAGAACCCCTTTAACACAATATTAGCCCCTTTAACACAGTAAGAACCCCTTTTACACAGCAAGAACCCTTTTGACACAGCAAGAGCCCCTTTAGCACAAGAACCTTGTTAACACAATAACAGCCCCTTTCACACAACAAGAACCGCTTTAACACAGCAAGAACCCTTTTAACACAGCGAGAGCCCCTGTAACACAGTAAGAGCCCCTTTAACACAGTAAGAGCCCCTTTAACATAGTAAGAGCCCCTTTAACACAGTAAAAACACTTGTTCACAAATGTTGAGGTGTACATACAAATTTACAATTCTGGGCAGCAAAGGGTTAAAATGTTGCACAGAAAAAAAGGAGGTTGAGCTACATGTGAAAACATTAACTTTCTCGCGTTCCTTTTCATCATTCTATAAACATGAAAAAAATAAAAGAAATTGAAGATCATAGGCCGAGATACTGATAATTAATGTATATTTATTTTTAATATTACATACCGTCCATGTAATTATTAAATGATTTTGTTATTACAAAAATGGGTACCATGCATACTTGTTGATAACAACACATAAATATGTTACAAAGTGTGATGTTCAGTTGCAGAACATTTCCTCATTGACCTTATTTATGTCATAATCTTGAACCCAAAATGCAGTTAAGTGATGTGGCATGGTGCCAGCATAATTGGACAATAAAATGAAAATACTACCTAAATTTATATTGTGAAATATCCAAGTGAGTGATAGGATGGAGTATTTAAGCAAATAGGACAATTTTTAGTTCTGAGGCTACTAAAGGGCATTCTTACGTCTGGAATTAGAAATTTCATTTTTTTCTTCTCGTAATATATATATATATATATATATATACAGAAAAACCTCTCTAACCGAACACCTCTATACTGAACACCATTTCTCGGTCCCAAATATACACTTCCAATGTAAGCAAACCTCCCAATAACGAACACCTCACTATACTGAACACTATTTTCCAGTCTCAAGGGTGTTCAGTATAGGGAGGTTTTACTGTATGTATGTATATATATATATATATATATATATATATATATATATATATATATATATATATATATATATATATATATATATGTGTGTGTATATATATATATATATACATACATACATACATACATGATATACAATTCTGATATGGGTCTGACATCTTTAAAAGATGTCTTGTTCAGCTGATAAACAGTGCATGATAAAAGCAGTAAGTTCTGGGCCCAGGCACAGTTAGGTGCTGTTTGATTAAATGTCAAGCTCAGTGGGCCACACACTGCAGGCAGAAATCACATCAAACATCTCCACAATCAATACTGGCTCATGCCATAGACTGCCCCATTGTCATGAAGGGATGGAATGCCATTGTTAGTCCAGGAAAATGTACCATGAATCACATTCCTTTAACATTGTTATTATTCAGCGTGTCACAGAAATATTGATGCTGAGGGTGTCCATCAGAGGAAAACAGTGGTCCCTGGCTTGAGAGACCACCTTTCGAGAAGGACCACCTTTATGAATTAGTGTACATAGTGCTTTCTATGTTAATTATACCTGCTATGAGAGACCACGTCTCTCGAGAGAGCACAATGTTGTCAGTCTGGGACTAGTGGTACTTGAAGACAGGTTTCACTGTGTATAAATCCAGGCACAGCTGTTTACAGAGTGGGGAATTCTGATTTATATCAACCTGCGTTTTGATAATCTGCACACAATGGAGCTTTCATGGATTTAACATTGAGGGATGATTTAATAACAGAGTGTAGAAATCGATTGAAAAAAGTTTGATGTTGGGTTTTCATTGTGCAGAAGATGTCAGTTTCTAGTACAATAAATGATCAAGTGAATGCTTCAGTAGTCAGTGTCTTGGGGCCAGGTGTCTTCAGGCCTGGTCCTATACTCGAGGAAAGTACACAGTGCTCTGTAACAAGAGTTCAAAAGTAATAGTGCTTTGATACGTGTACCGTATGTTGGTTGATTCATTTGGTTTCTGGCCTGTTTTTCTCTCTCTTAAAAAACATGTATGTACTTTTCCTTTATTAACATACCAGTGTACAGCATATAATACTAGAGTGATTATGATTTGAAATGCTGGACTGGCACTAGCCAGTAGCCATAGGCTAATGGTTGTGGAATCTGGCTAAAAGAATTTATTTTTAGCCAAATTGGCTAAAAATTATTGTCATTCTGTGGCTTCATAATCAGATTCTATTATTTATTATCAAACTGTCGCCTATTATGTGCAAACTATATGAAGATATAACTTGATGTTGGCTAATGAAATTAAAGTTTGACTTAAAGATTTAAGTGATTTTAGCCAAGCTGGCTAACAAAATGAAATGCTGAGCACAAGCCCAGAAACGTATATCATAATTGTATCAAAACACAGCAGTGTTCATAGCTATAATCTACAGGCTGCTTTTCTTGATTGTATATCTATTGTCCTAGAATTTCTGTGTGGGTACTTCATGTATCCTCTTTGATATGAACTATGGTTGCAAATTTCAAAGAATTTAAGCAACATCAAAAGCAGTTTGAGATATATGCTGTGAAAACAATTTATCATCATGATCATGTAAATGTCATTATATTTTATACAAATGTTATATTTGCAAGGTGTGGTGTGACTAGATTTAGTGCCACCTGGTGGCAAAGTTAGATATTAATATTTCCTATATCGCTCAATTTTATTCAAAAGGTCTTGTAGATTTGTATCATCAGGCAAAGCTTTAAAAGTCCACATCCATGTGTTGTCTTATTATTTCTTAAATGCATTTTGTAGAGCCTATATCTTATTGAACTCGGAGCCTTTGGTTCTGGAAAATTGGAGCAATTTTTTTACACAAACGCCTTGTGTGTTTGCATAATAATTGTTGTTTCTGTTTATGCATGTATGAATGATGTTTACATTTACATGTAGCTTAAAACTGTATCATGCTCTACGTGTTGCCATAAATATCGGGAAAAAATGAGTGAATGAATGAATAAACACAGAAAATTATGCATACTTTAAAGGAAAGGTCATGTGATCTTCTGTACCCATGGTAACTGTCTGGCCATTTGGTGTTTCAGGTGAAGCAAAAGATTGAACTGCCCACAGAATAATGTCCATGTATTCTCAAGGATACTTTTTTCATGTTGGATGTATTACCATGATTACTGAAACTTTAAATTTGTTATCTTGGATGTTATCCATACAGTGTACTTTTCCATCGGATTTGTTTATGTAGAGTTTTACCCCTTGAAGAGGGCCACCCCAGTACTAGTACACTAGGAATATGGACTTTATAGAGGGGTGATTTTGAAAATGAAATGAAAATACCATATTTGCTGAATGGAGCAGTTGTCCTCTCTGTAGAGACGGGTTATCTTTTGTCGGGGGTGGGGGTGGAGGGTTATAAGAGCAGGGCCACACCATACAGGTGTACATTGTAGACTGAGTTCTGTGTCATCTGTAAAATGAGCTAAGGTAGAACATGGTGGCAATGAAGTAGGCTTTCAGATGAGTGGCATCAACTGCAGGTGTGTACATCAATACATGTCATCTATTAGAATCTTACTTTTGGTTTTTGATACAATGTATATATACATGTATATTTGATAATACTTTCATTTTAATTTCAGTTATGTAGATAATGGGATTGACTGCGTGGTGTGCCCTGGCTGTCACAGCTAGTTTTACTTTAAGAGATGCATTTGTCAGAAAATCAAATGCACATAACAATGCATTATAGCGTGGTGTGAATAATTGACAAAAATGATATCCAGATATTGTCATATGTTATACCTGCCTGCCCCAGAAAAATTATTTCCTCCATTCTATGTTGAAACCATTGAAACTAGATTTTTAATAATGAAGACATTTTGTGATGTGGCAAGTTGTTACGATGTATTTATAGGGATATATATATCAATATGTAATTTGTCGATGTAGCTTTGTTGCACATGTGTACTATATTTAGTTTACTCAAATTACCGCTATTGCACCATATTCAAGGCAGATGTTGCCATGGTTTTCCTCTTTCAGGTGGCGCCACCATGAATGGAATGAGTAACGGCATTTCTCATGATGAGGGTGTCATCCTGTCTCCACCTCCCGCACCTGGGGCCCCGCCCATACAAGGTCATGTGCACGTAGTTTCAGAAAAATCAATCCCACCAGATGTTGTTCATGGACAGTTGCTGAATTTTGATTCAGGTGGTGCACCCCTGCCAATGTCCCCACCACAAAACTCAGAGACTTCGGATTCAAAGAATTATGAATTTGACCCCCTGACCCCGGAACTTACTTCACCACATATACCAGACTTCATGAGTGATGCAAAGCGAGAATGCGGGCCGGGCGGTGCAGTACTCATTGATCTCGAGGATGGAGTGAGAAACATTCATGAGGTTTCGACCGCTGAAGTAACTCCACAGTCCCCACCAGCAGGAAGCCAAGATCCATTTGATGCCCTTCAGCAAATGACTAGTCCTGACAATCCAAATAAACTGTCAATGAATCCCTTTGAGCAGGGAATCAATCAGAATCAAGCTGCCTCAACATATGCAGATCAGTTTCAGTGTTCATCCAATCAGAATCAATCTTCGACAAATCCATTCTTACAGTCAATGTCTCAGACAGAGACCACCTCCCATGATGCATCAGGTTTGCCTCCCTTTGAGAATGCTCCCCCAAATCCTATGACCTCATCAATTATGACAGATTCTATGTTTATGGACAGTGATGTAAAAACCAATCAGTCGATGCTCGCAGAGACTGCTGGTTTGCCTTCCCCGCCCCCTATCTCTGATGCGAGTGAACCAGAATCTCCAGTAAAAGAGAAAATTCCAGGTCATGGATCACCATCACGTGGTGCTGGTCTTGCGTCTACTGCAGTTGCCATGGTGGCTACCTTGCCAACAGAAAATGGGAGGACAGCGGATCATGTGACTGAGGAACAGGGGAGAAGGTCCCTGCAGCCAGAGCCTGAGGTAGTTGCCAGGCAGGCTGGGACAGTTGCTGCGTCACCACCAGCAGCTGTTGTCAAGGATACCGCAACACCTGTAGCAACAGTGGCACCCACAAAAATGACGCCTCCCCAATCCCCACGACAAAAACAAACAAAGAACACAGTACATGAGGCCAGTCCAAAAGGCAGCCCTCAGAGATCCCCGACGAAATCTTTGACGAAAACTCCTTCATCCCCAGCAAGGGCAGCGATGCAAAACGGAGCTAAAGCCAAAGAAAATGTTGGGGTGGCTAGTCCAAGGCCACGCACAGCTGAAGAGAAACCAACGGAATCCACCAAGGAACAACCACAACCATCGCCTCGAAGTCGACCAACTGAGAAGCCGAAAACAGCACCTACACGAATCCCATCTCCAAAGAAGAAAGGTGACTTTTTGGTCAATCTTAGATGTGTGATCACGTTGCTTTAGGCTTGGAGCACTGCTTGACCCACGCACCCCCCACCCCCTTCCTCACCCACCCCCTTTCCCTTCCAGTTTGGCTGCTAACTCAACAGGCTTCAACAGTTTGTTTCATAGACTGGTCAACAGCTTTGCTTGCTCTATGTGTACTAGGTTTAAAAAAAAATAGATTAATGGCCAAGTCATCATTGGTCGTACAATGCAGTCTGGGCACCTAATTTTGGACATGTGATTTCAAAGGTTCCGGACTCACATCATTAAAATTCCAAAAATCACAAAGTGGACTGAGTTTTTGGGCCGTGTTGCTGGTGTTCAGGTTATCAATGTCCACAAAAAGACATTACAGATGGCGCCACTGGTTTAAAAAGTTCTATTATAAAGTACATGACAGAGCCACAGAGTAGCAAAGCTTGTTATCTAGACTATTAGACATACATGTATTTCTGATGTACATGTACTTGTTACTGCTGACATTCATTAATACACCCTTGCTTGTAACAACTGCTGCATAATCGTCACCAGGAATGTTGTTCTGTCATGCTGTCATGAACTCATAGAAGCACTGTGAATTCACTTTTTTTTGCTTTAGTTCGTAAAGAACACAAATTGACATGTTCTTAAGTTTATGACTTTGATATCTACCTTCACCTTCACTCCCCCTGCAAAAAAAACCCCAAACAAACAAACAAAACAAAACAAAAAAAGTCCTGTCCATTTATCTGTTAAGCCTGGCATAATTACAGCACTGAGTACATGTTGCAAGTACACATAAGTAGCTGTTGAATCAGTTGTTTACTAATGTTATGTAAGCTAGACTTGCTCACTGTGGAGTGTTTGATGGGGAAGGGTTGTGCTTGCATTTCTGGGCAATAACTACCTGGCATGTAGCACAGTATCAGAGTGTGGAAGAATATTCAAAATTATCTGAAAACTTGTGCTTGTCTGTAATATGGAGAAAGTCATGAACATGAAAATCACGACAAAAATAAATGAATTCACAGTACCCTCCTGGCACTGCCTGACTTCCTGAACACCTCCTGTGCATCGTATAGGTGTGACTGTAACAACTAATGGTTGTGTATACCCAGCTTTATATATAGTTGTGATTGCTGACAATTGCCCAGGAAGATGCAGACTTTTCAAATAGGCCTAAATTACCGCAATACTGTGATCATCACAGTTTGCAATCCCTATTTCCAGGGCCTCTGTGATGCCATGAAAGCCTGGTAATTGCATGTGCCCGCTGGTACTTTGGAGCAGGTTCACAACTTTTCAGCTGATGAAAAATACAGAGTATTTAAATCCACATGCACTTTTGACCACAGCAGCCCTGCCCAAAAACGATTACATAATTGATTGCTACACATTGACACAACACACGTGAATTGCTAGCAATGGGCATGTTACCCACTGTGTATAAATGGTCCTGGCAGTCTTTCTTCCACTTCCTGAAGAGTTGTAGATAGCATGGAAACGACAGTAAAACCTCTCTAACCGAACACCTCCGTATACCAAACACCTCTCTGTACTGAACACCTTTACTTGGTCCCAAATATGAGCTTCCAATGTAAGCAAACTTCTCTATACCGAACACTTTTTTTCTGGTCCCAAGGGTGTTTGGTATAGGGAGGTTTTATTGTAGTCAAGTATTTCTTACCACTTTCCATTAAACACACTGACCACTCACCCTGTCTTCAACATGTTCAAGTCATGTACAGATACTAACCCAAAATTGCAAACTTGCCCTCTCAACTAGTTTGTCCTTTTTTTTAAAGGGAGATTGTAACATTCTGATTTTTAATCCCTATGAGTAAAGTAGTTCACAGTTAATTGTGTATCATATTTGACCTATTCCTGTTTACCACAGATGGCACTTAGGGCATTTTCATAATGTGAGACTGAATCTGTACTTTGAATATCACATATAGCATTACTATAATTTTTATATATAAATTACTGTAAAAAATAAAAATATTTAATTATTTCTGCATTTTATGAGTCAGGAAATTAGGAGGGAGCTTATGGGGACAGGGGCCATGAACAGGAACAATACATTCAGTTTTCCAGTACATGCACTATGAAAGTCAACTTTTTGGGGTTTTCTGTGTGCACCATGGAATGTGAAAACATATTTTATTTTATTTTTTTTTTCTGGTGTTTATACAGCAGATTTGTTTGTTGGTTCCATGCATCATGACCACAATGTTTTATTCTATATCGTTGTTTATGCTTATTGTGATTGATATGAAAGCTATGTTGGATTTAATTTCAGATGTATTTTGTGGTGTTGCTCACTGATAGCATGCTTTTGTCACACAGTGGTAACCTGTCTTCAGAGATCACCCCCCAAGAACAGGCCGAAAGCAGTCCCTCAACAGTGCCAAAAATTCGCAAAATTTTGCAAGAATCTATTTGAATTTTTGTCAGTTAGTTTTCTTTTTAGAAAAACAAGTTTTAGGAGAATCTTTACCCCATTCTCGGATTCTCACCGAAATTCTGGCCCTGCTCAAAACAGGTGCTGTCTCATTCAAGTAAAACCAACATGGAAGAGACAGCATCAATGATGTATTATGACCAAGATCTGTCAATCCAGGGGTTTGCTTATTGGGTTTGTCTCTGAAGACGGGCTAGTGTACCTGATTGATGCTTACATGTTAACCTTTAAAGCACTGATTTAAGACGCGAGTCGACGTCTTTGCTCGGGACACTTTGCGCACAATGCATGCAAAGTGACGCGAGGAAAGCTATTGACTAAGACCATGAAGACTAATTTTTGCTTTAGACTAGTCTTGCTGGTATCTGAATGAAAGGTATCTTCATGAGGAATTTGAATCTTTTAACCATTGTATATTTAACGGTAGTGAGAAAATGACTATAGCTGTGATTAGCACTTCAAGGGTTAATGCTTACGTGTTAACAATGGCAACATGTGCAGTGCTCACTCAGTCCTCTTATTGTCTATTTACCTGTGCATGCAGCTTACACAAACAGTGGATGCTTCATGCAATGTACTGTCGATCTGGAATGCACGCTTATTGGACTTTGTTTGACATCATGACATACCATCCTTTCTTTGCCTGCATTGCTCACCTTCTCTCTTTCTGTGATCTAACAATGTTTGTTTTTGTAGGAGTCCACTAGTGAAATAATTTACATACATTCTCTTGAGCAAAATGAGACAGTTCCTTTTGACAGACATGCTGTTACTGCAACATTCACCTAAATATTTTTGATATGCAGTTCAGTTTCCTCATCCATGTCTGCAGAATAAGAGTCCAGTGTGTCAGTGAGGTACATATACACACCAGGCACAATTAACCTACATCCACTGACAAAACAAAAATGGATATTTGAATGGCTGCTTCTTTGGGTATGGGGGTAGGGGGTGGGGGTGGGGGGACCATATCACGGAGACTATGGTTCTGTAAACATCTTTTTTTAACCTTATAATGCCATAGTGACTGATTTTCGTGTATAAATGTATAAATATATATTCAGTTGGTCTTGTACAATAATAGACCATGTGACCACTAGGTGGCACCACAGGGAACTTTCCTGGTGTCCAGCTGTTCGAACTGTTCGAACAGGTGGAGACACATGGGAGATAAACAAATCCTGCAAGTACATTCATTGGTTTAAAATGTCTTGTGACACAGGAGGCACGTGCACTCACCATGTAGAACAGTGTGTCTCACATGCCCAATAACGTAGTTCATTCAAGTATCAATATGCATACATGCAGCATAAATGTAGATTTTTTTTTTTTTTTCAATGTAAAGTCATTCTTTGTTCAGTGCCAATCATGACAAAAGTCCGTCTACTCAAGTCAAACTAGTCTGAACTATCATTAGGATCCCAGATTCCTATTCCTCGTAAAAAGATCTTTCATTCAAGTACCAGTGATGCCTATATAGTTCCAGAGAGAATATCCCAGGTCAACAGCTTTTCTCGGCACCCATTGGGTGCAGTGCGCCCAATGCGTGCTGAGAAAAGCTGTTGTCTCAGTCCAAAATATGGCACTGAAGGAGTCGAAACCTTCAGAAAGAGATCACACCACCTTATTCAGCTCTGTTAATGTTTTTTATTCTGTGTTTGGGGGTGAATTACCATTTTCTGCATGGAAATCCTATAGTAACTCACTGTAGATCACATGACCCAAAAATTTATCACAATAAATTGTGACATGCCTGCATCAGTGATTTGGTCCATTAACATAATAAAGAATATCAAATGTTCAAAAGGGATGTTTGATTATTTGTCCCACATGACATGGAACAACTACAATGAATGTAAACAAACACCAGTCTGCACTGAAAGTAGGCTTGGGCATATTTTAGTGATGAGTACCCAATTAAACGTAGAATAAATAAAATCTCACATGGCTGGAGAATGAGTTACCATTTTTCTTTCACTTGCAATCACCATTGGCGGGGAAACCACGAGTGACCAAAGGTCACTCCAGATCTTCCCACTAACAGCGATCCCTCATGAGAGAAAAATGGTAACTCACTCGCAGCCATGCAAGACTCTGTTATGTATTCTGTATCAATACCACTTGCCTATCAATTACCCCAGTCCGAAAAGCAGTCTTAAAAGCAAGATTCTACTACTGTGGTTGCAATATCTCTCTCCCTCTTTTTTTTTTTATGTAATTCTCCAGTTGTTGACATCAGGATTGATACAATAACTGTCTCTTCAGTTTATGAGTCACATCAATTAACATAATCAATGAAAAATTGCTGCAGGAGACAACATGATATTAGATGTGGTTCCCAGGTGAACCAGTAACTGCAAACCTTGGGTTAACCCTTCAATTACGACCGAGTCAACAGCTTTAGTGCCCAACCCACCACAAGGAAAGCTGTTGACCTGGTGTGTATGTGCACTGTTCTCATGTAGGGTTCCTCTACAATTCTCGTTCTTGGGTGTTTTTTTTTTTTTTTAATGAATAAAAGATCATTAAAACGTGACATTTAACAGCCAGCCAGTTTTGGCCACTTTATAAAGACGAAAGGTATGACATAGATCTTTCATAACAATAAACAGCCTTTAATGAATGCCAGACTACCACTATAAATCTAGCTACCAGACGATATCGGACTCACTGCCTATTAATGTGCATAGTTTATGTAGCCAACAAGTGGACAACAGGAGCATTTTACGGGGAATCTATTGATTAATCGCCCACTCTTAGTGCCAGCCAAGCTCTAACGATTTACTGGCCCAGCATAAGTGGTCCTTGGAAATGATGAGAATAACTTTCATCTGCAACTGATCCGGGCACTCTATATTATAACAGAACCACAGTGCTATGTCTATACATTGGCCATCTCCACGCGTACTTGTACATGGATGCTAAATACATGTATTGTATACAGTTCATGTCCTCCAGCCTACATGTTTCTAGATTTCCAACCAATGCTATAAGGACAATGGAAATTTACAATTAAAGCTTTTGGGAAATTAGATATCAAATATGTTTAATTCATTTCCAACCTCACCATGTGACTCATGATAGGGAAGGTTTGGTTGCCCCCCCACCCCCCACCCCCGCCCCGAAAATGGAGGTGGCAAAAATATTCAATTTTAGTCGTCAGCTATGAAATTGATGCACTGACTCTTTAAAATTGCCCCCAAATGACACCCAGATGTAAAAATACTATCAGCTTGATAGTTTATTTGGATGAATTTCTCCTTCCTGTCAAATATTTTGAATGAGAATTGTAGATTAGACCTATAATCAGGACATTTAAGTTCCAGGTCAATAACTTTCCCTGGGTGCAAGTTGAGTGCGATATGTGGACACCCCCGACTAGCAAAAGCTGAGCATTGGCTCAGTCCTAGTCTGGCTATAGAAATGAAACATTTCCTCAATAGAGAGAAACATCATCAAATCAGTTTGGAAAATTATATCGGTACTCTAGCAATTCAATATTTGAGTGAAAAATTAAACAAATTAATTTTGAGAGCAATGTTTGTCTATACATGTAATTGCATAATGCAACCCACCCAGAAGAACTTGATGTACATCATCAGGGATAGAGGCTTTACAATCTGATTTTATGCAGGCAGTGAGTTGCTATGCATTTATTCCTGTTCCTATGCAATATGGGGGGAAAAAAGTCCAATATATCACCATGGCTTGTCATGTTTAGGCAGAGGGCTGGCAAATTAAACTTGAAGTATGGGCTGGATGAAATGCTCTAATTAAGTAATTACCCAGAAGCCTCAGCTAATTCCCATCCTGAACATACACAGTCTGCCTTTTTTATGTCTTCAGTAGTCAATATTTGGCAAGTGGTTTTTTTTTATACAGTATCAAGGAGAGAAATTCTTGTAACCCTTTTCTGATTAGAGGGAGATGAGATAAGTTTTTTTTTTTTTTACAGTTTTCTGTTTACAGGGTCTGGAGAGTGAGACAGAAAAGTTCTTTTAACCCTTTTCTTTCTGTTTACCGAGGGGGGGGGGGGCAGCAATGAGACAGGAAAGTTCTTTTAACCCCTTTCTTTCTGTTTACCGAGGGGGGGGGGGGCAGCAATGAGACAGGGAAGTTCTTTAACCCTTTTCTGCTCAAATTCTGTAAAATGCCCAAATGTAATTAATTATCTGCATTAATGTTTTTAATTTAATTTTCATGTTCATGGGCAACTTTTTTGTTCTGAGAAATTTAGATAGACCTGTCATTTTGGTACACCTCAAGTCAACAACATCCCATGGTCCACTGCTCTGACTATTTGCTAATTAGCCAAGTGCTAGTGTTTATTGAATTTGGCTAAAGAAATCTGCAGATGGCTAAAATATTTTAAAATAAATTATCATAGAGTTGCTGTAGAATCTTTATAAAATTTGCTTTTATTTTTCAATCCGGCTACATATTTTTCAGTCTGAATCAGTCCCTGTCCTGGTTAGGTTCAACGCCCGGAGAAAATTTATTGACTCAAAACTTATTCTGACTAGGCAAGGGTTAATATCAATAACAATACACATAGCCCTCCTCTCTGAAAGCACTTCTTTTGACTGACAAATAACGAAGCAAAAGACATGGGGAGTGCCAAATTAATACAATTTAGTATTCAGAGGAAAAAAGTCAACAATGTAGTAAAAAAGCTACAAAAAGTAGCTGATCATCATTTGATTACTCTCACGTCTTGATTATAATGCGGTGCGATAACATGATTCCATCCCACAGTGGGAATGAATTTTTGTACAAAGCTACCCTGGAATTAAATGTCAGCGACATACTTCAATTCCTCATTAAAAAACAAAGAAAAAACTTTCAAGTCCCCAAGTGCTATGTCCTAATTCTGTCCATGCTGAGCACAACGAAAGGCATGTGCCCCTGAAAACTGTAGCGTAGTAATGATTCTGTGTCCACATTTCCTGAAAAGACCTCTCATTTCAGCAGCCTGTGTTTCCTGACAAACACAACATGGTCCAAATCAAAAGCTTGTTCAGGATGCATTCACCCAATGCATAGTTAGGAAAGCTGTTGACTTAGCTCTAAGTTAGGTCAGTAAGGGCTAATTTAGTGGCAATGTGCGCAAAGTGTCCAGAGGAAAGCTGTTGACTAAGACTGTTTTTTGCTTTAGGCTGGGCTTGCTCGTATTTGAATGAAAGGTATCTTCATGAGGACTTCAAATCTTTTAACCATTATATGTTTATCGGTAATAAGAAAATGACTATAGATGTGATTAGCACTTCAAGGGCTAAGACTGAGTCAACAGCTTTCCTTTGGGAAGGACAGGCCACTAATGACCATAAGGATTAGTTTGTGACCTGGGCCATGTTTAGTGCCTGTATTTTTCCATTTCAAAAAACTAGAAATTCTGTTTCACCAGCCAGAAATTTCCAAATTCCGTTTCAGTAGTTCTCTTTGCATGTAAAACACATTAAGGCAAAACAGCAAATTCCGTTTCAGAGGTGACAAAAATTCATTATTCCGTTTCCTTTCTGTTAAAAAAGAAAAAATACAGGCCCTACATGTGGGTGTTCAATTCTTTATGGGTGACTCATCAGCAATTCTCATTCAAAATGTTTTCTGTTATCCCTCAAAGTGCTAATATCTAAACTGAGTAAACAAGTTTCCTGTGTGTACTTTGGATGCTTAGCACCCAAAGCACACAGAGGAAAGTTGTTGACATAGAGCAATTATTTTCTCTGGAAGTTCCAAATCCTACCAGGCCGGCAAGGGGAATTTGAGATGGAATTCTTATGATCCAGATTTTCAAGTGTGACTAGCACTCATGGGTCTATGAAAAAAAAAAAGAGATAGAGAATATTTGAGCTGACAGCATTGGATATACAGGCATATTTGGCTAAGCATTTTTAGCCAATGGTTTGAATTATGCTCTTGTTAAAGGGGCACAAACACATTCGTCAAATGCAGTGGGTAATATTAGGGAAATGGCATTGTTTCTGTATTTTTTAACTCATTTTTAAAAGGGTAATGACCTTGAAGTGGAGTAGTAGTTTTTATATTGCCTGGCCAGTCACCCACTGCTCAAGCTGTTCTAGCAGCAGCATGGACAGTGGAGAAACCAATGACTGCAGTTAAACCAAGGCAAGTTGGTACTTGAATGAAAGTTCGCATCACCATGAAGTTTAACATGCAGTTATTATTCCAGAATAATTCCAAATATATTGTAGTGTTTCCGTTAACTCCCAAATGGGGGTATATTGCCGTTTCAAAACCTGAAATACCCTCTGAGAAAATTCTAGAGGGTCACAAGACTTGTTTTTTACCTGTAAAATTGGTGGAAATCCAGTTTTCTCCCTGAATTTCCCTTCTTGTGACCCCCTAAAAAAAATCCTAACGGCAACGCTGAATTCACACAATAATTCCCAGAATAATTCACATAATAATTCCAATAATAATTCCTATAATAAATCCTGCTCAATGAAGGGAAAGTCTTTCATTATTGTGGGGAATGGGTCCATGCAGAGATCCTGCTAAGCTTCTGGGGTAATCCATGTACTAATAAGGTTTGGCAACTTACAATAATAAAACGAAGCCTTTGTAGGCACACAGCAAGTGCCATAGGTATAATGGAAATAGGTTACCATGGGAACCCTGGGTCTCGGTGCATACATATATGAGTGACACATAGTATATTGAAAGGATGTTGGATACATTAATGTATATAGTCCCATCATAATATTATGAACATATACTATTTTGTAATATATCATATGTAAACATTACCAAACAAGTGGAATATGACTTTTTTGTTCAGTAAGTTTTATTCTTGAGGAATACAAATGTCCACATAGAGCATGATCTAGAGACTCCGACAACCCAGGCCGTCTTAGAAGGAAAGTTAACCATAATCATAAATGTGCAAACTCGGTATTTGAGGAAGCATAATGGCTGAGCCCCAATGACATGTGAGGAGCTTTCTGGTTCAAAACAACCAGGTCTTCCAGTTGCATGTAGATCTATGGTGCACCTGTGATCATAATCATTCATAATTACACATACATCAGCCTGTGTTGTTTTGTGTCTTTGCCTACAGAGGGCACCACTCTGTTTTGGCACATTTCATGTATTTTAGACCAGTCAAATCTTATATGCACAGTGGTACCCCCTGATATAAGCCCCCCTTGGCTCTCACCCCCACCCCAACAGAGTTGCATGCCTTATAAAGAGGGGTGGCCTGTTTTGAGGGGAATCAATATAATGGAAACGCCAGCTGTTCTGCACATCGATCAGGCCTTCTAGAGGGGGTGGCCTCTCTTCAGAGGGGCCTCATAAGAGGGTCACCACTGTACAAACAAAAGGAGCAAGCAATAGTGGCAAAAGGTCCAGCAACATTTTTTTTTAGTTTTCGCAATAAAATATTTTTATGTAGACAGGAGAACACATTTTCCAACTGGAAGAACAGGAGGATTTAAACAAAAAAATAATTGTCATCTCCCGCTCAAAATGAATGAGTTGGAGTCTGCATGTCCTTTTGTTGCTGCATTTGCTGTTCGTAAAAATGTACGCACAACATACGGCAGAATGTTCAATGTATGTTACAATGTTACAACGTCACTGTCAACTCACATCTGTGCATCTTGTATGCTTAAACCAACTAACATTTGTAGATTACAAGTTTTTTTTTCTTCTCCTGCCCTCTTTTTTCTGAGGGTTATTGAGCTTTTCTTCCTTGACACAAACTGTCTTGTAAGCAATATTTTTGTCAATGTTAAAATCTTTGTTATTTCATATCACACAAAATATTCTGATGCAGATACATATATATATATATTCATAGACTTTGCACTAAAAAGTAGAACATGTACATAATTTGAATTCCGTAGTTAGCTCTATGCACATGTATATGATTTGTCATCTATGTATTTAGTGTATATTCTAGCAGATTCTTTGTACAACATTGTATCTATTTAGAAAGTGTATGTAAGTGTCATAGACTCTTTATCCACATGAGAGTGTGGCAGGCATGTCTTTATTCTGAGAGAATCCAAATTTTCTGTTTGAATTGAGTTTTCATTTTGCGGTAACCTATGAGCTGATGGCTTTTTCCAGCACAAATATGTTTCCTCCGAGCACCTTCGGCAGTATTTGGTTTTCTTTACTGTAAACTGCACGGTATTTCAAAGGGATTTCAGAACTATTACATCGGTGAAAAATTTCACGGTAAATTATACTCTGAAAATTTTGCCGTAAATTATACTCTTATTGACCCTCAGCTTTACCTTTGTGAAGACTCTTTTTCACTGGATTTCTTATTGATGAACTAAAGCCAATGTAAACACCTACAGGAAAGACTATTTCGTGGTCTATGGTATGACCTCCTGCACTCTCCTTTGCATGTTTACATATTGTATCGGTGATATTAGTTGTTTCATTTACCTTTGTATGGTTGATTTATTTTCTCATCAGGGTTGAGCAACCGGTCAGCTTGTAATCCATATATATACAATCTCATCAGTAGGTATACCTCCTCAGACTTGTCATCCTCTTCTGTTGCCATGGCAACACAGCTTCTATCATCATGGCAATGTAACTCATGTCTAGTTCATTTTGATTTTCATATGTTGATGCGCGTACATCTCTACACTTGTTGTGCTATCATATTATGAATCACGAAAAGATAATTTTTTCTGGATACTCTTCAGCCTTAGAAGGTGTGTAACCAGGAGAGAATAAATTAATGCACTTCATTTTTGTCTGAAGCTACCAACCCTCAGAGGTTCTTTTATGATGAGTTGACATCTGATGATACATGTCTTTACTGTAAGACAGATTGATACATTATTTTACTATAAAATTAAAATTTTTTAACAATTTGTAAAATGAGTTGCTAAGCCGTTTCATATTGTGCATAAAATTCAAGACATTTTGTCAATCTTGATGAAGATTAAAGATGCAGACTCTCACAGAAATCCCTACATTGTGAGCCACACTTTTTACTTTGTATGTATTTAAATTCTTTAATGTGGACAGTGCACTGCATGATGTAGGGTTTTGTGTTAGGGAAGCCAGCTTGTCATTTTAAGAAGAACAATTCATCTACTTAAAAACTAAATTAGTTTATTTTTTTACCACCAGATGGTGCATCTGACAGTGGCATAGAAGATGACAAGAATGTCAAGAAGGAGTCAAAGGTAAGAGTTGAGGGAAAGTGTATGCAGCCCAGGATGAGGGTTACTTCCCCAAATTTTTGGTAAGGGGTGTGCTGCTGAACCTGTCTGAAACCCACCCTTCTTCAGGGCACTTTTCAGCAAAAAATCTGTCAAAAATTCCCTTGTAAGGGATTTTTAACTTAATTGGTAGAAAGTGTGTCCAAAATTGGCAGGAAGGGTGCTCCATGGAAATGTTGACCTTAAAAAGTGGGAAATTTTCTGCATGCTTGGGCCATGAAATGGAAAGATTCCCCCGGATTTAAGGAATTTTGGCAAAATGCTGGACCGTTTGTAGGGAATTTTTTTTTATGAAAAAAGGCCTTCAGAGTGGCATGTACATGTACCTGCTATATGGTCACTTGTCCTTTCCACCCCCCACCCCCACCCCCCGGCCATGGGATACTCAGGGAGCTTTCCAGGAGGATAAAAATACCTGCAGAGCAGACCACAAGACCAGTCCTATACTCTCTACAGAATGAAGTACAGAAAACACAGCGTATGTGGAATTGCTTGGAGGACGAAAGAGCTATGATGATGTTCCTATTGATATACACATGTACACACTAGCTGTAGGAAGCTGTGGTAGCTCACCGTCCTGTCTTCTGATAAGCTTAATGTAAATAATGCGTGAATGCTTCTCTTCTGTTCACCTTGGTTTACATGTACCAGGCAGTTACACCTGAAAATCTTGAAGCAACATGGATTTTTAAATCTTCAAGAGCATATATATTTTATCTTACATTATCAAAGATACATTTAGCCATCTGCCACTCAGTGATCTGGCTGGATTTGATCTGTCAACCCTTTTGATATCATAAAGACACACCTTTACAATAAATCTAGCCCCTTTACCATTTTAGTACTAGGTTAGAGACTTGCTCAATAGCTATCCTCTGCATTCTGAGGCAATTTTTTTAACCAACACCTTTCCTTTATGGGCGTTGAGGGTGGGGTGGAGGAACTACAGGCATGCTGGTACTTGAAGAAAGGCAGTCATCTTCCACATATCAGTACCCTGTGCACGTGAATATATATCCATACAGTGAAACCTGTTTTGAAAGACCACCATAAGGCAGGTGGTCTTTCAAAACAGGTTTCAGTATAGATGTATATCTATATATATCTATAATACATATATATATACACATGTATGTATGTGTATATATATATATATATATATATACATGTATGTATGTATATATATATATACATACATATATATATGTGTGTATATATATATATATATATATATATATATATATATATATATATATATATTGTGCATTTTTTGGTTATTATTATTCCAGGGACACTAGGCTTGCATACAGCTGGGGTCAGTTGACATGTATCAAATTTTGAATTAATTAAAATGAGTACATGTTGAGGCGGAATAAGGCTCATGCATGATACCAAACATACCACATAGCAGTAGACCGGTCTTTTCCCATTCCAAATTAAGGGAAATTTATTACAATTCCATTTTATCAACATCTGAACCCCCAGATGGGAATATTGATTAGGATTAAAGGTTTATTTGAAATTTGCCAGCACAGTACATCATAATCAAGGATTTTGTTGACTGAAAACAAAGGAGACTGGGTACTTCCATATGTCAAGAATTGCGTGCACAGCACTATCAGATCAATGTTCATCGAGGCTGCATCAGTATGTGATGTTACAACCTGCAAATTGTTTGTTGAGCTTGAGGGTGAGGTTGTACATTTTAGACAGGAAAGTATTGGATAATATTTATTGAGATTTTTCTCTTCATGCTGCTATTGATAAATGTTGCCCTTTTACTGTCTATAGAGTTTTTGCATGCTGTCTGGTAGGTTTATTACCCCTGGGTCCATGTAGGCCAGGGGGCTATTGCTATCGCCTATGTCTGTGTGTGAATCCGTCAATTCGTCTGTGTGTCTCTTCTTCCTGACCGCGATTTCAGAAGAACCAGATAAGCTGGAATCATAACACTTTTTTAGTTGATCAACCTTTTTTAAGTTTACGTCAAGTTCGAAGGACAATGACCTTGACCCAATTTAAGGTCACCTAGGTCAATTCTCTAGGAACTTCTTGCATGCAATATCAGGAGAAGCAGAAATGTTGGGATCATGAAACATTTACAGATAATCATCCTTGTAAGAGTCTTTGTCAAGTTTGAAGGACAGTGACCTTGCTGTAATTTGAAGGTCACCAGGGGTAATTTTACTCTTTAATAAATGTCCTGTACATGAGATCTTAAGAACTGGATAAGATGGGATCATAAGACTTTTACAGTTAATCACCCTTGTAAGAGCCCAGCTTAGGTTTGAAGGATAGTGACCTTGACCAGATTTCAAGGTCACCAAGGTTAATCCATTTTTTTCTTTTTTTTTGAAATTGCAAGGAATGTCAGAAGAAGATGATAAACTAGGATCATAGACTGTATGAATTTCTTGCATGTAATATCAGGAGAACCACAATTGCTAGGATCATGGAATGTTTACAGATAATCACCCTTGAAAGGGTCTTCATCAAGTTTGAAGGACAGTGACCTTGACCTAATTTGAAGGTCACCAGAAGCAATTTTTCTCTTTAATAAATGTCTTGTACATGAGATCTTAAGAACTGGATAAAATGGGGTCATAAGACTTTTACAGTTAATCACCCTTGTAAGAGTCTTGCTCAGGTTTGACGGACAGTGACCTTGACCTGATTTCAAGGTCACCAGGGTCACTCCATTAAAAAAAAATGCAAGGAATACCAGAAGAACCAGATAAGTTAGGATCACAAAACTTCGACAGTTGATCTCCTTTTCAAAAGGTGAATTCAAGTTTGAAGGAGAATGACCTTGACTCAATTTAAGGTCGCCTGTCACCTAGGTCAATTAACTGTGAAATTTTTGTGCACGATGGCACTTTTTATAGTACATGTGCTTTATACATCCTCCAGCTGCTCATCACATACTAATTATGCGAGATTTCAGTGTGGATATTCTAAAGGAAAATTTAGTTTGTTCAAAGAAATTGTTACATTTTATGACAAGATATGGACTGAAAGAATGTATATTGCCTAACGTAACAACATATACTGGCGCCTTCATTCACCAAATATATTCCACTATCAGTGGAATTTCAACTGGTGTTGTAGAAACATATGACTCTCGCCACAAAAATACTTGCAGCATTTGATATTTAAAACTACTCCTAGACACAGATGTGTAAACTGGATGTGGCTGAAGAACATATTGTGCCTCAGCAAAATGACTGTCATGAGTACATGACTGTAAATGTATGGTACCCTCTACACTGCATGAAACAGAACAGATACGTGCTCAGCATACCGTGGTACCTGTCTTGAGAGACCCCTCCAATAAGAGACCGCATATCTTTTTAAGACCAGTATCTCAGAACACTGTGTTATCTTTTCCTTATTTTACCTCGAATGAAAGACCACCTGTTTTGAGAGACCATGTTTTCGCCTGCCCTAGGGCTGGTCTCTCAAGAGAGGGACCACTGTACTTTCATAAGAATACATTGATCATATGTTATTTATTCCCTTTTGTGAGCGGCCGTGGGGTTTTAAGGCATTAGCCGAACGTGTTTGTTTACTGGAAAAAGAAACAATAATGGTGATCACCTGTAAACGTAATAGGCCACCCTGTGGGTAAACAATTTGCCAACTTTACACATAAAATTCTGTTCTTCCAGTCTGGAAAATTTTGTGATGTGAGGGAGGGTTTCCGTAGACAGACCATTAGTGTTAAGTGATGATTTTTTCTGCTTAACTGAACAGCAATTGACATGATAGCTACTCAGCACATATATACATGTAAGAACCAACAGGGAAGAAAAACTTGCCAGCTGCACTGGCAGGAAAGCAGTGTTATACTTTAGTGACATCTGTTGGTTAAACTTCAAACTAAACTTTGAATGCAGTAGGAAAGAAAAGTAACAAGGAGCTCTTTTTCTTTGGAATGTGCACCTCGGTAAAGTTCTTCAAAGAACCATGCCAAAGGTAAAGGTAACTTGTCTTGACAGAAAGGCACAGAGGGTCATGACCCTTGACCAGTGTGAGTGACAGAAAATTGCATTGACTTTGGAGGTCAAGATCTTCAGACGTTCTGTTCTTTGTGATCAAGTCGTATTGGCTCCACGGTGTGACAGGTGCACTCAGGATCAGATTTATGTGCAGTATCTGTCATTTGACTTGTTGAAAGACTCTTTAGGGTTGTGTATAGGTAACATTCTTTGTCAGGTTATCATTTGCATGCTGTTTTAAGTCCTAATTGTAAATCAATCATGTTGGAGACAACTGTTTCAAGGCAAAAGAGCTGCATATCCTGAGCACAATGTAGAAGAAGAGGCTACTCAGGTACAATGGGGGAGGGAGGAGGGGGGAGGGGGGAAGGGATCCAGATTAAGATTTTATCTATTCCGCAATATGTGCATTGTATGTGTTAACTGTTTAAGTGCCATATTTTGGACTGATTCAACAGCTTTTCTCAGCGCACATTGGGCACAATGCGTGCCAACAAAAGCTGTTGACTTGAGATATTTTCTCTGGAACTAGAGGTACTGGTACTTGAATGAAAGGTCTTTTTAGGAGGAATACGAATCTGGGAGCCTAATGATAATTCAGACTAGTTTGGCTTTAGTAGATTGACTTTAGATGCTATTGGCACTGAAAGAGTTAAGCTGATAAGAACAGTAGGATGTCAACTGTACTCGTGGAAGACAAAAGAAAGTAATTAACAGCCAGTTAACTGGAACTCCAATCACTAAATAATTGCCTCTCCATTTAACCGTTTATCAGTGATAAAGGGGAGTCCATGTTTTGCACTAACATATGCTAGTTCTTCCCAGTTTTAAAAGACTATTTCCAGCATGATGCTGAAAAAAAATGGGTTAATTTTATCGGGGGTGGGGGGTGGGGGGGGGGGTTGACTTGTATGTTGTGATGAAAGTATTCATTACCACAGTAAAACATATCAAAACCTCCAAATCATCTCTGCAGTTCAGATAAAAAGAAGAAAAAGTGTCAAAACAAAACTAACATTGTTGTGCCTATTTCTAGGATTTTGCACTTGTTTTAACTCATTCCATACTAAAGTGACAGGCCTTGGTCAGTGGTTCTGGCACTGCCTGGCAAGTCATGCTGCAGCTGCCCTTGTGGCAGCTGCAGCATGACTTGCCAGGCAGTGCCAGAATCACTGACTTAAGACTATAGGCATGTTGGTACTTGAACGAAAGCTCTTTTCATGGAGAATTTAAATATGCAGATGTCATCTTGAATGTAGGTAAATATACAGGAAAATCAGGGACTGGTATGGAATGAGTTAATATCTGAAATCCCCCTGCAGTTTCCTACACAAACTTGGCCTACCTAGAACTGATGATTTCATAATGGAGAACCCAACAGAATCGCAGATTGGCCTGTCAAAAATGGCAAAGTAATTTTTGTGGGGAATTGCCTAGAATGCGGTAAAATTTACTTGTTACTGCAACTAACAAAAAAGTTGACAAAACAGATGAACTGCAACACCTAAGTGGCGTTCCATTACAGCTTTAAAAATCAGACAGATTAAATCTCTTCTGGCCATTCCAAATTATACATGTACAAACAGGAGCAACAGAGACGCATCTTCCATGTAGTTTTCAACCCCCCAAAATACAACACAATCCAATCTGTCTATGCTTCATAGCTGCTCCAGTCACTGTCTGTGTCAAACCTATAAATAAGTTAACATATTACGGTGAAACCTCATTATAACGACACTCAGATACCTCACATATTCATCATACTGACACAAGTTTTGAATGGCAAAAAAATATTTATGTACTTTCTCTGGAAAGAAGTGATACATCCAGCTTTTATAAGTGAGGGTGCCACCATTAATCTCATGACTTGAGAATCTCAGATGAGTTCAGATTTACATTGTATGTGCTGGAGAGAAGGTCAGTGATCTATTATGGCAGACAGTGCATGACATTATGGTCCAAATACACCCAGATAATTAAAAATTTGAAAAAAAATGGATGCTTCCAGATATAAATGGAAAAGGCTATTTGAAAAAACGTAGAAAAATGTAAAAGACTCATAAGGAAAAAATAGAATTCTCATTCACTAAAAACCTTTCCGAAACATGAGCCATTATTATTGATGAGAGAATTATGTACGACATGGGAAAATATGAAAAGTTGCTACCCTTGAGTGTGACATTCCGGTGGGTCTCATCGGCAATTCTCGTACAAAATTTTTTGCTGTATCAGAAATTTTAAGAGCGTTGAAGCAGGCAGCCTGTAACCTCAGAGTGCTTTATGGCAGTATGAGCCACAGAGTCTTAAGGATTTTTTAACTCATTCCATACCAGTCCCTGATTTTTCCGTATATTTACCTAGATTTAAGATGACAATTGCATATCTAAATTCTTCATGAAAAGAGCTTTCGTTCAAGTACCAACTTGCCTATAGTCTTAAGTCAGTGGTTCTGGCACTGCCTGGCAAGTCATGCTGCAGCTGCCGCAAGGGCAGCTACAGCAATACTTGCCAGGCATTGCCAGAACCACTGACCAAGGCCTGTGACCATAGTATGGAATGAGTTAAAAAAAGAACCCAGCATGTGCCAAGAAAGCCATTGACTGGGAGTGATACAATCCTGAAGATTTTTTCCCTTTTGTTTTGGATAAAATTTAACAAGAATAACCAAGGCAAGTGACATTTAACATTTGAGTTATAGTGGGTGTTTTAAATGGAAGGGGGTTAATCCATTACCAAAAGAGAAAGTATTCCCCCTGATTTAGAGTTTATAAAGTGTGCATCTCTTTATGACCTAAAACCTTGGAGTTCAATGTAATCCTGTTATCTGTGAAACTGATCACCTGTATCACAGAAGAACACACTTGATGTACTTGTAGTGCCATGAAAAAAAAAAAAAAAAACTCACAATTTTTTACTGCAAAAAGGTTGCACTTTGGTAATGCATCCATAAGTTTTAAAAAAATGTCAGGGATGTCACCTGGCATTTTTTTTTCTTTTCTGACAATGTTTAGATGAATGAGTGGAAACACTTTCTGCTTAAAAATGTATCACCATTGTGCATTATGTGTACATACGTGACCCTCTCCTGCTCAGAAAGAGACTGAGTCAATAGCTTTCCTTGGCCTGGGTTGGGGGGATGTGTCCATACCACATCAGAGAAAGCTATTGACAGGGGCATGCAGTTATGATAGAGACCACCGACATTTCTCATCAATATTGTTTTCGGTCAACATGCAATCTAGTTGACAAGGGTAAAATCAGATGACAATTTACATCTGATCACTCTTGGATGATTTGAACAGGAAAGGGTTAAATATTTGGCGTATAAAGGGAACTGTACTTGAGTATAAAAAGAAGAAAAAACAGCATAAACCCTGCTGGAAGCAAGAAGTTCAAGAGAGCTTGTGTCGTGCCCTACAGATGTATGGTTACCATGATATAACAAGTACACAACAAACCCTGCAAAACATCCAATCACAAAAGCGCCAATATTTACCGATTGGAATATTTACATTTTTACCTGTGCTGTGATCTCACCGCACGTACTTAGCGTATGGGCTGGACAAATACGAGGCATTACGCGTCCTAATGCAATGTGCTGTCAGGGCTAGGCCACACTTCTTCAGATCAGGACTTGCATGTCGAATGAGCGCTGCTAACTGATGTAAACAAGCCTTTGGAGTGGATGAATGACCGTGGATGACCAAGCTACCGGTGATAAATTTAACCCCTCGCTTATCGTTCATATTGACAAAGCTGGCATTGTGAGGGGTAGATTGACAGTGTCACATCAATTCATTTATCAGCACTTTGTCGCCCTTGATTCAAGCAAGCATGTCCTCGGTAAGTTCAGCTTCCTTGAACGTTACTTTGCAGGTATGTTATTGTGTGGAAATTGCTTCACATCAGCTGTAGCTTATGTCGAGATCTTCAGGAACGGTGACAAATGTCAATAGGTTATAACCATCGTTGAGAGAGCTTATAGGAAAAGCACAGCGTGTATAAAATGTGACCTTTAAGAAAGATACAGTTAAAAATGATGTAGACTTGGAGATTTTTGTACACATAATAACAGATGAGAAAAAGCAATACATGTTACGAGTATATTAGGTATGCAATGTACAATGTACTGTAAATGGTATATTTATAGCCATATTAATTTTTCATACAAGGCTCCCAGTGTAGATGAAATTGACAAAAGTTGTAAAACCTATTTGGTAGTAGTGATTAATGGTATGTTTTGATATATTTTTATCTTTAGCTTGGAATTTATTTCTCTTTTTTTTTTCTTTTTTTCTTTTAGCACGAACAAGTTATGATATGAGAGATCACAGGGGCAAATGATATAAATTTATTGCATTGGCATCATTATGCTCTGCAGTACACGTGTTAAAGAATTTTGGCCTTTATCAAAATATTCTCGTTTCATCAAGTATAAATTTGATCACACAAAAGACATGACAGCTACAAGGGGGAGCAGAAATGATGACGTGATTGTGGCCAGCAGATCAGACACTTAAACTCAAGTCTTGCCATGTTTTTTATATTTACACAGGAAGAATTATGGATAGATGTATGTCATATTTACAGCCAAATTCAACCACTCTTGTTTCATGATAAGGGTGCTCGTGTAGATCTCGTGATGATTTAATGCTATTAGGCAGGATGGGAATCAATGAGAGGAACTCATTAAAATCTTCATTCTTATTAGCTTTGCATATTCTTTTCGGTGTGCATGATGTTTCTAATTAGCAAGTCATTTTGCAAGTAATGATGCAAATTTAAAGCAGGTCTTTATGTATGTTCTTCTTATTCGTAGACATCATGTAGACTGACAAAATATGCCCTAATTTATGTTGTACTTATTTTTGGACATCTGACGGACGACTCCTGAAATAGCTCTGAATTTATGTTAATGGATTCACAAAATACACAGTAATTTACATTATGCTTATTTTCAAACATCCTTAAACTTGTTAAACAGCCCTTATTTTTTGTTATGCTTATTTTGAACATCTGATGAGCTCACAAAAGACGGTATGTAAAATTATGTGTTTATAATAAAAAAAAGGGCATGTTTGACATATGAGGCTGTTACCCTTTCTGTTTGTAGATTTTACTTTTTGTTATAGTTGTGATATTCCACAGAAGCAACATCCTGTTTTATCAGTTAGCTCGATCTTAATTTCAGGGAACTTACCATAAGAGCATATACACCAGAGTGAGTATGAGTGAGCTTTTGTTTCAGTTTTTATCGAAATTTGTAAATACATTTGGAGGACGAGTTTTGTTTTCACAGATTTTGTTCCCCTTTGCCTGTGAGTATACAGTGGAGTGATATACTTGAAATATTCTAGTGACATGTCTGTACATCTGTCATATTATATGATGTCATATTAGGTGTTAGTGAAGATATATTATTCTAATTTATATTTCTTATGTATGTATAACAGCTGTCTGGTTAGGTGTAGTGAAATAAAATAATTAGTTTACAATGATATTTACGTATAATAGATTTAAACTAGTTTTTACGCTCATCTGTGTTTCTTGGTGCTCAGTTGAGACCTATTTCTCATGTATAGCGATATACCAAAATTATTCCATAAGTCATGATGCAGATTGTTTTCTACCAAGGCAAACCATTTTTACTTTATAATTTTAGTAACCCAACTTGAAAACAAATCCTGCCAGTGTAAAATAAATACAGGAAAGTGGCTACAGATTAGAAATGAAAACGAAACACAAACAAACAAACAACTAAACACACCAGCCATAATCTTAACTTAACTTAAATGACATTTTTTTTTTTACATTTTTGGGGGCTACTTTACATTCTAGATGAGTGAAATTTAACATTTTTTTGTCGAGTGGCAAGCCGGCTGAGTGCTCTGTCAGTACAGTGGTACCTGCTCTAAAGACCACCTCTCGTGAAAGACCGCACTAGTTTTTAAGATCGCCATTTCAAGACAGTGGCCTTCAATTTCTTTGTAAACTTACCTGCAGTGAAAGACCACCTGCCATATGTGACCACTTTTGTCTAGCTTTAAGGATGGTCTTAAATAGCAGGTACCACTGTATGTCTTTAGAACGGCATAATTTACAAAAAAGTGCAGCAGCGACTTGTTTCCAACGTTTACACTTATTCAGTCATGCTGCAAGAATACAAACTTCGTCTCTCAGCAGTACAAAAGGGAAACATTTTTGCCCAAGTTGAAACACGTTTTTACACACTGTGGTACTTATGGAGTGTTTCTTGTTCACTTCAGTAGGAAGACTGTCATGTTAACATAGACATTTCAACATGGGTCTGTAAGTCAACGTTGCGGCCATTACGAACATTTACCACTTGTTGACACCCAGGTCGAAGTGACAGAACAGTCAAAACTCTGGGCTTAATGAAGTGTGATTAGGCTGCAAGATTCAATATTTGTGAACAACCGTTCCTAGCTACTACAACTTGTATATAAGTGTGTTGTTTGCACTTGGGTAGCTTTCAGTTTAGGGGAGGAGACACAGGGGCTTTGCCAATGCCTGTGGCTTACCAAATGTATATAATACAGTTGTCCCTGTTTTGAAAGACCCATCTTTTGGAAGGCCACCTGCGTTTTGTGACCATTTTACCTGTGCAAAAGTTCCTTGCCTCTTTTGGGAGACCACCTGCAGAACCTGACCAGTGACCACTCAAAATGACCCCAAAAGATAACTTGCATATATCCATCCAGAAATTCCCAATTTCAGATAAGTAAAACCTAAGTATTTTGCACAAGATTAGTAAAATAATTTGCCAAAACTAGTTTACAATTTCAAAGTATATTTACATTACTAATAAGTGAATAAACGTGAGTGTAAGTAGGAATGGGATTGAAAATGTGTGCACCATCATGTTTGAGCCTTAATTATGGATGTTAATTACTCAAAGTAGTGGTTAAATGTTGGGCAGGTGGTGCAAGAGTCAAACCTCCATTGGGAGACCACCTGCTTTATGTGACCACTTCTTGACTTCTTGGTAGGTACTAGGGGTAGTGTCTCAAAGGAGGGACTACTCTGTGTATATGTGTGTGTGTATGTATATATATATACATATATATATATATATATATATATATATATATATATATATATATATATATATATATATATATATATATATATATATATATATATATATATATACATACACATATATATATACACACATGCATATGGAGACTGTGCATACATACAGCCTGAAGTGCTTACTGACTGGTTTGAACAGGAGAGAGTTCGTTATTTCAGTGTTAATTACCATTAAAGTTTCACACCCCCAAGTTATTATGATTCCAAATTCAGATTCCTTGTACAGAGATCTTTCATTCTAGTACCAGCATGTCTACATTTCAAGAGAGAAAAAATAGGTCAACAGCTTTCCAAGGCTTTGGCTGCATGTTGAGTAAAGCTGTTGATCCAGTAGCCAACTTACTACCAAAAGGGTTAACCCTTTTGCACTTAAATGGAGACATAGTCAACAGCTAACCCATCTCAAGGAAAGCTGTTGACCTGAGGCATGCATTCTGATAAGGCCCGGGTCTATAACTCTTCAAATTCATTTTCATTAACACCAAAACTGATATCCTTGAAGCACATGTTTTACTCCCAGCCAGTTTGAGTGGTTTAACTCTCTCAGTGCCAAGTTTTGGACTGAGTCAACACCTTACCGCGGTGTGCTTTGGGTTCATTGGGCCTGAAGTGTACCTAGGAAAGCTGTTGACCCAGACAATTATGTTCCCCGGAACTATAGGCATGCTAGTACTTGAATGAAAGGTCTTTTCACAGGGAATATGAATCTAGCATCCCATATTATAATTTTCGAGCAGTTCATCTTGAGTAGTTCGACTTTATTTGCGGTTGACATTGACAGAGCTAAGAGGGAAGGTGTTACATAAAGAGAAAAATGTATGGTACTCAAGGATGTTTACAATTTGGTCCTCCTTGCTGAACACTGATGGTACATGTACGTCTTTTACTTGTCCTGTCAATCTGTATACCCATTTTTCCGACAGTCACTAAAAATGGTAGCAGAACATTGAGCTTTTATTATGACTCCTCAATTTTAGATTCAAGGCTCGAGCTTCCAGTACCTTGATTCTACTTTTACCTGATTCCTGGAGGTGTATTCATAGAAATAACTTTTGAACGCAAGTGGAAAATTTTTCACCTGTGTTCAACCGTTAAAATGCAGAATGTCACCATAGCGGCTCCTTGTAGTTAAGTGGCTCCACTAGCTATTTTATGCCATATTTTAGACTGGCTCAGTTTGTCCTATTATAAAGTGAGTATTCAAATGGTCAAACACAATAACGGTTAATGTAGATTTATTTTGTGAACTGGAGTTCAAAATAGTATGACTTGAGTACCACCTCCAGTTGAAATGAATCGCTGAGTAACATAGCTTGTCAGGATGCGCTGCGGTGTCTCCGGACATGTAATATGGGACATACATATTAATTTCCTGCCAAATTCTGTGACCCTGTGGCTAGGCAACAGTGACAATCAGCCACCGTCATGACCATGGTAGGAGCTTTAATACTGATGCAAAATCAAGGGTGTGCTGTTACAAGCATGTGGGAATAAAGAATACTTATTCCCAAAACAATTGACGACGACTCTATCTTACATCAAACTCAGTGTGCAGACTATGACTATGACTTTTTTGAACAATTAAATTATCCACGTTGCCAGTTCGGCAAGAGCAACATATTTTACCAAGTTTCTTGCCAAGATCTGCCTGTTTATACGTGTTTGTACTTGGTGAAAAATATCGGCCATAGTGGCTCCGCAGCTAATATGAATGTCCCATATTCTGCCCAATTTGGCTTACAATTGTATAGTAGTCTCAAACTTGACAGGCTACCTTCAGGCAGCCCTATAAGTGGTCACATAAAGGAAGTGGTCTCTAAATGGAGGTCAAGTGACATTAAAAAGCAGTACTCTCTCATTGGAGTGGTCCTTGAAAAGAGGGACTCGTGTTCAGGAAATGTCGATAAATGAATCGAAAGTATAGATGTTGCAACGTATTATTATCAATACTCTGGTATTTGGGCTGCTTTGGGAAGGAAAGAGTTAACATGTAAAAAGTTTGCCACCAGGCCAAGTGATGGATATTTTTAATCAGGTTTATCAGCTCGTAATCAATAATTACACACACGGTGTGCCTGATATCTTTTTTTTTTTTCATCCTGTACCTGCACATATCAAGGAACATCTCTTTTGAAGACAAGTGTTGATAAGACCGTCCATTCAATTCAAATTATCTGCCTAAAAGCCTTGTTATGCTGTGCCACTTAGGTGGAGTGGAATATTAATTAACTGCTGTTACCTATGATCTAGTGGAGTTCCTGTGGGGGCATCTTTTATTTAAATCCCTGACAACGGAATGTTTGTAAACATTACCACGTGCATTGTAAGCATGTGGACCACACTTGATCAGCACGTCAATCTGACGGTTGGTCCGCGGTACGTTAAAATCTTCCGTTTAACGTTGAGCCTATGACGTAACAATATGTCACCAAGGCCAGTATATATATCGAGGTGAAAACAAAACGCAGCAATCTTTGGTCAGTCTCTGATGAGCCCAGGTTGAGGCGAAACCGGTCAGGCAAAAACACCAAGGATTTCCGACTGTCAATTGTCAGACTCAAAGACTTGGACAGCACACACAAGCAGGACGGTCCACTGTCGTGGCACTTGTGTTGTATTCTTATATTATTTTATTTAAATGCAGTCCTCATAAAGGACAGCTCCCCCTATCTGCAACCAAACACACTTCACTGTCTCTGTTTTGCAGTTGCCCTCCCTTGCATGAATTATGGGACCAATGGCAATATACCCGTATATTTGTGGCGGGGTTCATTGTTATGTTTGGTTGTTTTGGTTTTGTTGTGACTGGTGCCACTAGGGACTAATTTTAACAGCTAAGTAGGAGTCTAATTTTCATTATGTGCAGAAGGCTTGGTAGATGCTTCTTCCTACCTTGCTTTGGCAAAAAATTAAGCAGGAATTTTTTGTTTGTTCTTTGTTTTTTTTTTTTTCTCTTTTAGTGTCAAATTTTGGACTGAGTCAACAGCTTTCCTCGGTGTGCCTTGGGTGCAATGCAACCAATGCACACCAAGAAAAGCTGTTGACCTGGGATATTCTCTCTGGAACTAGAGGCATGCTGGTACTTGAATGAAAGGTCTTTTTACGAGGAAGAACAATCTGATATCCTATGTATGATTATTCAGACTCCTTTGACTTAAGTAGATCGACTTAAGTCATGCTTGGCGCTGAAAGAGTTTAATTTTATTGAAAGTAGCATGAAGGGCCTTTCAGCCAAAATTGTCTAAAATATCTCAAGTGTATTTGTGACCTTTTTTGGTGTGGGAGAAATATAATTAGCTAAGAAAAAGACTGTGATTATCAAATGTAAAGGCATGATTTGTTTTGTCCCTCTTGCCAAAAAGACGCACCTCTTATAAGGCCACTCTCTTCCTACAGAAAGTGCCAGGTTTATTGTAATGTCCCCATCAACAAAGACCACCTTTCTAATGTGATTAGAAAAGTGATCTTCCTTGATGGGGAAGTTGAAGCCAACATGTTTGCATATATGTGTCTAACGGCATAAGGTATCAGAACCAACAAGTAGAAGTAAAGTTGTAAAGAGAAACCTCCCCCAACTTTTCGACCCACCTGGGTCTTCCTTGGGGGAGAGGAGGCTCGCCACCAGCTTTATCAGACACATGTATATGAAAAATGAGGTGCTCCTAATCATGACGTCACTATACTGTTTATACGTAGTCACGCTTATGTATATATGTGTACATATTGAATCCCTGTATTACATGTGAATGTATTGTACATGTTTATTGTTCTGGGGTCTTCCAGGGTGAAATGAGGACAAAGAAACATGACAAAGATGTATAATGAAGTCAATTTTCTGCTGTACTGATCTTCGCAAGGGGGTGGGATGGGAGGTGAGGGGGGCACATTATAGGAAAATCTGTGACGATATGGGGATAATTAACCCTTTCGTGGTTAAAACAATACTGAGTTAGCAACTGTCCTGGGAGTCAGTTGGGGATAGTGCACTGAACTTGCACCAAATCAAGCTGTTGACCTCGGGCATGCTATTAGGATACGACCCGTTACAATTTTGATCCCATTTTTTTAACTCTTTCAGTGCCAATTACATCTAAAGGCGATCTGCTTAAATAAAACTAGTCTTAATTATCATTGCGATCTCAGATTAGTATTCCTCCTTAAAAGACCTTTCATTCAAGTACCAGCATGCCTCCAGTTCCAGAGAAAATATCCTAGATCAACAGCCCAATGTGCGCTGAGAAAAGCTGTTGACTCAGTCCAAAATTTGGCACTTAAAGAGTTAAGAACGAAAAATTTAAGTTGACACACTGTGGCAGATGATGTTTTCACATTGGACCACTCAGAACAGCAAAGTGTTAAAAATGTGGAGATTGGCCCAGGGAAGGGACAGATTTGGGTTTGTAAAAACTCCTCTTATGTAATCCCATTATTGACTTCCAGATTATCACAAGCCAGTACATATAAATAACAGATTGTCCTCAAGAGCTGCAGGGTTAATCACACAGGATTTAGATGCAAGCATACGGGGAAATAGAAATATTACAGTAAAACTTGTTTTGAGAGACCACCATTAGGGCAGCTCAAAAAGTGGACACATAAGACAGGTAGTCTCTCAATAGAGGTGTAACCACATGGGAAAGATGGCAAAAGGGACATGGTAACATAATCGGAAAAGGCAGGTGGTTTCTCCTCGCAGTGGTCTCTCAAAACAGGTTTCACTGTACGTGTATTTTATATTTATCTATTGTTGCTAAGAATACTGGTCTGCCCTATGTTGACTAAACCAACCTTACCTGTGGTTATAGGAACAATGTCTTCATAATTTCATGACTACAGCTACCCCCAGCTCCATACCATACACAGAGATCAATTAAAGACTGAACACTGTGGAAAAAAATCCACATAAGTTAATTGTCATCATCTTTGGCAATACAGCTGGGTGTGTATTTTTGCTCAGCTCATTACCATCTGTAAATTCATGGTGGTTTAAACTCATTCCATATCAGTCCCTGATTTTTCCGTATATTTACCTAGATTTAAGATGACAATTGCATATTTAAATTCTTCATGAAAAGAGCTTTCGTTCAAGTACCAACATGCCTATCGTCTTAAGGCAGTGGTTCTGGCACTGCCTGGCAAGTCATGCTGCAGCTCCAGCAAGGGCAGCTGCAGCAATACTTGCCAGGCAGTGCCAGAACCACGGACCAAGGCCTGTGACCATAGTATGGAATGAGTTAGTGCTTCCAGCAAACATGAATTGATTGTGGTCTGTGCACAGTGGGTAGCATAAATCATGTATGTAAATTGAGGTGTTGTAAAAGCACATTGGCAGGTATTTATTGAATATTAACTCTGTTACAGTAAGTCGACTAAGTGACAACTCACTCTCCCTGTTAAAATAGAGCAAGTTAAACAGTTGACTAGTCGTAATCCTTCTGATAAGATAAGATAACGTTATTTTGACAGGGTTACAGAATGAGACGAGGTTGGTTTACGTTTTTGCCCAGTGGGCTATGTACAGCATGAACATGTACAGGGAATGAATTATAAGATAAAACATGAAACCAAAATTGAACATAAAAACAGAGGTGATGTAAAAGCATACTTTTATGTATGTGTAAAAAGGAGGAGGCTGGATACTTGGGTGGTTACATCACGTGACAAGGAACAGATCGAGTGTTCCACTGCTTCCAGTACCTGGTTTTGAAAGTCTCCAATCAGGGTGCCAAATGAGCTTGTTCTGGGAGTTTGTTCCATAGAGTTAGGCCTGCCAGTGGGAGAATGTTTTGTGGTACATATATAGTAATCTGCGGTTTAGACTTAGAGTAACAAGTTACTTGTTGATCGCACAGTTCGTTTGGCAACCTCACTGGTGCAAGTCGGCTTCAGACACATTGAACAGAAGAAATCCACCAGCTGTCCAGCACTGGCTAGTACTGGTTAAGGATGAACGTCTGGTTCAGTGCTATTTTGAGGGGGCTTGTAAAGATTCTATCACAAAACAATCAATATGCATAAAAACTGCCACAAACTATACATTTTTGGAAAGCTAACAAACTACTGATTTGTTTTCTCTCACCGTCCTGTGTGTTTGCTGTCCTATGTTTATGCAGCAATCAACAAAAAAGTCGAATCCAAGTTTCTTCAAGGCTGTTTGAAAAAGAGGACAGCACTTGGTGCGATTGCTGTAAAAATACAGGACAACAAACACACAGGACAGTGGGAGAAAACAAATCAGCAGTTTGTCAGCTTTATATAAATGTATAGTTTGTGGCAGTTTTTATGCATATTGAATTTTATAAGCACCTTCAAAATAGCACTGAACCAGACGCTCATCCTTAAATTGTATATATGTTACTAGTTCTCTTGCACTCTGACGGGTTACGCTGTACGTTATATTAGTCCTCTTGCACTCTGACTGGTTACACTGTACATTATACTGGTTCTCATGCAGTCTGGTTGGTTACACTATACATTGTACTGGTTTTCTTGCACGCTGACTGATTATACTGTACTGGTTCTCTCCCACTCTGACTGGTTACACTGTACATTATACTGGTTCTCTTGCACTCTGACTGGTTACACTGTACTGGTTCTATTGAACTCTGACTGGTTACGCTGTACATTGTACTGGTTCTCTTGCACTCTGACTGGTTACACTGTACATCATACCAGTTATGTGATGCAGTGATGACTTATTGTAGGGATTGACTGGAACAAAATTGATCAACACCATGCAGGATATCTGGGAGAAACAAACTGAATATTTATTCATCATTTAGCATGAGACCTGGCAAGTCTGTTTATCTACCCATAACATTGAGGCCAAACAGTTTGGTACAGCAAAGTTGGTGAATCTAGTGGGTCTCTCTCTGCAGTCTGAGATTGATGGAACGGACTGCTCCAGGAGGAGTGCGGATGTGCTCTAGAATCTGGATAGTTAGTGGAAGGCTAGCCTCATCATGGTACGGTAGACAAAAATGTTTACGAAGTGACTGGCTTAAATCTTTGTTTTTGCTGTAAAAGAAATGTTCACTCACTCTTTTCATCAGTGTGCATTTTGTTTGCCCCATATATTGTAAGCCACAAATAGCTGCCTTGGCACTATATCCCCCCTTACTAACCTACAGTCGTTACTAATTCATGTGACGTGCCAGATATTTCTAAACATCACAGCAACACATCGGTGTGGACAGTTGGACTGGTAGTTTTGTCAAGCATAACTTCCTGACCCTTATGTGATGTTGACCTAACATCAGTTAGCAACTTTACCCCAGGCTACATAAGCAGCGTACAGTACATGTATTTCCTAACCGTGTCTGATGAGATTTTTTTAATCGAAACCAATCAGGCTTTTTCCACAGTGTTTTGTCTTCACGCCCCTGGCTTTGCTGGGTCTTTCACTAAATATTCATCATATGTGTCCATAATGAATTGTCTACATTTACTGTGCATAGTAAGTAGAATACCATCTAGACAGGGAAAGACATTGGATGCACCAATTGCGCTCCATTGAACCTTTCGGTCTCAACATCATGGGGAGATGAGCTCTCTTGCTCGGTCTAATGCTAAAATTTTATGTTCAGAGTTCATCCCTCCATGAGGTTCTGCTTTGGGTAGCATATTACCTATGCAACCCATTGGGAAACCGCACACACGTACCCACACTGTGTTCTCACACACAGTCTCAAGCTCCTGTGTTCAGGACTTTGTGGTACGGTAGTACCACCACCCAGAAGTCTGATTAATTACACTTGCTGACCCCCAGCATTGTTTCTACGGCAGTCCTTATTTTACTGGCCTGCCGGGATTCAAATTCTTTTGAATCTAATTCACCTTGACAATAACATCTTGGTAGAACCGAGATTCTGTGTTACGCAATCACAATAACGTGTTTTACGTGACAACAGAAAGTTACCCCTCAGCATATAAATCAGACGTAACGTCGGTTAGCCCACAGTTCCTGATGAGTTGTGAAACACATCGAAACCGGTCGAACTTCTTCAACTTCTAGCTATTGTGACCCTTGCTCGGTCCTTAAAAAACATAGTAAGTAGAATAGATTGACTTATCGCTGTGCATAGTCACTGTACGTATGATATGGTTAGTACCTGAAGCTGTTGCTGCATCATAAATAGACACATTAGGACTCCAGAGGGCAGCACTGGGGGGTGATCATTTGCATAATTTCACTTATTCGCATAACAACAAATCCGTTTGAATGGACAGTGCTGCCATCTGGGGTCCAAAATTCATCTGTTCACACATCTTTTGCAAATACTTATCATGTGGTTAAAACTTGACCCACAAACTGCTAATTTTCCTACTGAATAAACAGCTGTCCTAGCATACTTTCTGGCTGCAAGGTAGACTGAGGAAAGCTGCTGACCAAGACCATTTAGTTTTTTGCTCGAACCACCAAACTTAGCCCAGACACTGTGGCCCTGGATTAGGAGGTCTTTGCATGAGGAAGTTACAGGTGGCATCATTATAATAATAACTCGGAGGATCAAGTGACAGTTGTCGTGACTGGCAGTCAAAGGGTTACTAGGTACGTGTACATGGTCATCCTGAACACATTTTTATTCCAATGTTGTTATGCAGAGGTTCTCGGTTTATTTTCTGTTCAGTTCATAGATTGCACACAGCTGTAGAATCCTGTATGACGGCAATATTGATTGTGTGCTCTTTATTCTTTCTCACTGTACACCTGTAGTTGTGGATGGTTTGTGGAGGAAAAAAAATCAATTGTCATCATGACCACTGTGAGGTATTACTTATATCGATATGGGAAAGTGTAATTTTTGTCACATATTTATACTGCCAAGGTGTAATTAAAATTTGTTAGTTTTACGAAAGTGAAGTTAAATGGTTGATATATTTTAATGGGTTTTTGTTTTATTTTGAATTAGCAAATTAGTAGGATCTTAAATGGTAAATTTTGTATTTTTAAATTCAGATCTCAAATTATTGAAGTACATAACTGTGAACTTGGTGTCCAAGACAATGAATGGTTTCATGGCATGGGTCTGAGTTACAGAAGCCATTTGTAAATTAGTCAACATTTCCAGTTTTTGCTTCTTCTTTTTTTAAATGTAACCCATTTTCCTATGACTTTAGACTGAGTTAACAACTTTCCTCGGCATAGGTTGGGCGTCAACACCAAGGAAAGCTGTTGACGTAGGTCATGTTCTCTTGAAAGGTCAATCTCATCCACAGTTTTTCATTTCAGGTGTAATTATTCAAAAGCACCAAAGCAGATAACATGTAACCACTAGTCAGTTTGGGCAGCATCCGGGAAAGGGGGGCAGGTTAAACACAAATTCAAATTAAAAAAAAAAAAAAAAGATTTACTTGCAATATTTAAAATGCAGTGGACAAGAAGTGTCAGCTGTGTGCAGAAGATAATTTCAGCTTGATTTAAATTAATTTTATTGAAGATGATGGCATTTCAGTATTATGATGTTGCTGTTAGCTGCAATAAGGACAAAGGGTGTATGTCAGATTATAGGAGAACGCTGCCACAAGTTTGCAGTTGTATTGATTGGATCTTATGTAATGTTCACCCTGGGATAGCAGTTCTCACTGCTGAGTACGTAGGTGTTGCCCTCTGGTGATAATTGTGTAAACTATTCTAAGTCCACTGCCACAAGAAACTCTTAACAACTACATCTACCTGTACATGTATTATCATGTCAGAAATTTAAAGTGAACAGTTGTTTTCCTGCTGTTCAAATATACAGGTAAGCCCCGAAACTTGTAAAAGCGGTTTCAGTGGACAGATCCTCAATTTTCAGAGACCCTTGGCACTTACACATCTGGTCAATAAAACAATACATTTATTGTATTGCTCTGCACCCTCTATTTGGCTCCAGATATTTTCATGTCAGCGAAAATGGAGGGAAATGGCACTTTAATTGTCAGTGACACAAGTTGTTCATATTTACTGATAAGCATTTCAGCATAAATGAAAGTATTTACTCTGGCATGAAACTTCTTCGTTGATTTGGAAGTTTTGTGGAAAACTGTGCAGAAAACTGAGTTACAAGTAAGTGGTGCATAGTTGAAAAAAGTCTGCATTTAAAGAAAGTGTATTAATAATTTATCAACTTTGAGCAAGTAAACGTATTTAACATTCAAAGAATAGCACGCCTTGTTCATGACATTCCAATGCATATACTGTATGTTCTCTTATCAGAGCACGCCACAGAAGACTCCCCAGAAGACACATGCAGCGACAGAGAAAAAGAAATCTGGGATTGATGCAAAGAATGAATCGCACAAGCCTGGTGGTAGTAATGTCAAGACAACAGAGAAGAAAGTCGAGGTAAAACATGCGACTTCACGCGTTGACGCAAAGGCTACACCCTCACCTAAAAAGGCTGATGCATCCCCGCGATCTCGTAAGTAAATCTCCTGTTCATGTTTTTTTGATGTATGGAACAACAAAAAATTAATTGTTCACATAAGATATAATAAGACACATAAGCGTAGGTGTAGAATTTTAGGAAAAGATAAGTAATTAATGAATTTAAAAAAAAAAAATTTTTGCTGTAAAATAACATTTGTTGCCGGCGTAAAGCTGTGTTGGTAGTTTACGTGTGAATAAAGAGAACAGACACTGGTCCTCTAAAAACTGCATACAAAGCGATAAATTTTGAGCTTCAGAAAAATGCTTGAAATTGTGAAAACCAGACATTTTGTTAAATACTGACTAAAATTTCAGGTAAAGTTAAAAAATCATTGATGAATGTGTGTGTTTGTAGCAGGGCATAGTTCCCAGAGAATATCCTGTTTATAATATGATAAATGTTTCTACCATAATTACAAACGGTGATTTATGCATTGAAATGTCTGCAGCTATCTTTGCCAAGGTCTGCTTGTGGTTGTATCATGACTGGCCAAGCAAATGAAATATTATCTGTTAGCATGCACAGATCTAAATTCAAAATTTAGTCAGAATATGACAGAATTTACTAAACGTTGACACCAGATAATCCTGTTTCTGTGTGAGAATAGTGTGGCCCTTATTTAGATACTTCTGGCTCTTAAGCTCTGCAGGGAAAGGGTTGATGTGATACAGATCTGTTAGTTTTAACCCTTTTCTGCTCAAATAACGGCTGAGTCAATAGCTTTCCTTTGGCACATATCAGGTGCACTGCACTTAACCCATGCCAAGGAAAGGTATTGACCTAGGCTGTGCCACCAGAATAGGTCTTGTCTACAATTCTCAGCAAAAAAATGTTTTCTGTTTCCATGAATTGTACGTAAAAAACATGAAAACAGTTAACACTTTCCCTGCAACGACTTTGGGTGATGTATTTAGAAAAGGGCTAAGGAAATTAAAACGTGTCATTTTCAGCAAGGACGCCCTCCACATCAGCTGGGGTGACAAAGACAGCCAAGTCAAAAATTGGCTCCCTCAAGAATACTACATACACCCCTGGTGGTGGAAACGTGAGTTGTCAATATACTGTAAATTGCTTTAATTTCGCTGTATTCTTATTTTCGCTTATTTCGCTGATGGCACAAAACAGTGAAAATAAAAACACAGTGAAATAGTATTTTAACATTGTTTGAATAGGAATTATGTCCAAAATAGTGAAATTTCAAAAATAGAAAAACCGTGAAAATTTAAACACGCGAAAATAAAGCAATTTACAGTATCTTCCAATGCTATGCAGCTGTAGGCTTGCTGGTACTCGAATGAAAGGTCTCTTTACAAGGAATGTCAATTTTATTGTCTGGTGAAAATATATTGTTGCAGTTTTGATGGTATGCCTGACATTAGGCAGATCTCGTTCCTGACACTATTTCTTGGTATATGTAATGCCAGAATACTTTACACTGTATTCAGCAAAAGTGTAAAATTTTATGTTGCAAATTTTGCTGGCTTAATTGGAAGAAATCAGTTCATAGAAGTTTGTATTTGAAAAAAAAAAAAAAATCAATGGACAATTTGTACCATTTTCTTCAGAAATGTCAAAAATCTGCTTGCAACATTGGTTGCGAAATATGGTTACAGTTAAACCAATTGTCGCCACTATTAAAAACCACATACATCCTAATTCTATAGCGAGGCACGTAAAAGTGAAGATTAAGTGATATTATATGGATTTGTATCATAATTACAAACCATTGGGTACATGTGGACATAGTAAGGATGTAATGTCACTTGATTTACTGATGTGAATATAGTTAGCATCTGATGATGGAACATCTGATTCACAATTTCTGATGACAAAAGGCTTGTTTGGCGTCATTAAATTTATCGTACTACCAGTATACTGACGGAGCTTACTCTTTTATTTTTTGAAGGTGAAGATTGAGTCGAAGAAGACTGACTACAGTGCGGTCCAGAGTAAATGTGGCTCCAAAGACTACATCAAACACACCCCAGGTGGAGGGGACAAAAGGGTAAATTCTTGTCACGTTTTACTCATTTGTCTGACCTACTGTAGAATCTTCAATTGAGACAACCTCTGTAAAGAGACCATGTCTAGTTAAGACCACCAATTTATAGTCCCATGTTTGTTTATCCTCAAGTTAATCATATCACTCCCTTCTTAAAACCATATTTTTTCAGTCCCTAGGGTGGTCATGATAAGGACTTTCCATTGTGTTTGGATACACTGTATTTGGATACATTGTATCTGACACATGTTACACAGGAGACAGATGGTGTCAGTGTAATGAGGTTTCACAGTACTGTAAATTGCTTTATTTTCACGTGTATAAATTTTCTCTGTTTTGGACATAATTCATATTCAGACAGTGTTAAAATACTCTTTCACTGTGTTTTTATTTTCACATTTTTGTGCCATAAGCGAAATAAGTGAAAATAAAGAGTACAGCTAAATTAAAGCAATTTACAGTGTCTTTGGGGTTTGGTTTTTTTTTGGTTTTTTTTTTTTTTGGTTTTTTTTGTCTTTTTTTTTTGGGGGGGGGGTCTTTTTTTTGTCTTTTTTTTGGCTTTTTTTGGGGGGGGGAGGGGATGGCAGGCGGGGGATGGTAAATATTATAAACAATGTGCTTGACTGTAGTTCCCTTCCAGTAAGAGATCTCAGTGCACAGGCAATGCCTCTTATAGCTGAGGCCTCTGTTTTGCTTTTATCATTTTTCAGTGGGATGGGGAGCTACCAATGATCTGTAATTTACTTGACATGGTCCCATTCTTATGTTGGAGCACATCTCCTGTAGGTGGCACTGCAGGTAACTTCCCTGTTGTATCCACCTGGGGGGGATAAACAAAACCTGCTTCATTCATTGGATGAAAATGTCATGTGACAGAGCAGGTGCTGCCACCGTGCAGAATTGTGCATCTGACATGCCCTATTAACTCTTTTGGTGCCACGTTTTGGACTGAATCAACAATTTTCCTTGGCGTGTTTTGGGCGCATTGCATGCAGAGCATACCGAGGAAAGCTGTTGACCTGGACTGTTATATTTTATGTCACTACAGACATGCTGGTATTTGAGTGAAACATGAATCTAGTACCCTCATTATAAATCAGAGCGGCTTGTTTTAAGTAGTTCAACTTAAGTGGCAGTTGGCACTGAAAGAGTTGTTCATTTGGAATTCAGGAAATTGTGATATTTCTGTTACACTTCCCTCTGATGTGGTCACTTGTGTGGCAGTTTGGGTTCTCTTACTGGAAGGCAACTGCTGTACTTAACTCATTCCATACCAGTTCCTGATTTTACATATATTTACCAATGTAGATCTAAGATGACAATTGCATATTCAAATTCTTCATGAAAAGAGCTTTCGTTCAAGTACCAACATGCGTATAGTCTTAAGTCAGTGGTTCTGGCACTGCCCAAGACCTGTGACCAGAGTATGGAATGAATTAATTCATGATTTTAGAATCACTTAATATTATTGTTATGGTATTAAATTCATGGAACTGACATAGAAGCTGGGCATCTTAGTTTTAACTGGTCATGCTGTATAAGTGAGTGGACAGTTTTATATGATACTATGTGTTTACCATGGTTACTGAGTGCACAGCAGGTGAGGCTGTTAACTCGAGTATTTCTTGCTGAGAAAAGTTGCTGCCTAGATTTTCTTAAGTGCCATGAGAGTAGCTGTGTTTACCATTGTATATTTGTCACCATGTGTTTAATAACCCATTACCAGCTTAAACTTACCAAAAGCATTATGTATTAGGAGTCGTTTGCTTCAATTTCGTCACATAATTTACATTAACTCATTAAATATCATCTGCTTTAATCTCTTTATATAATTTTACATTAACTCATTAAAATATCAGTTCCTGATTTTCCAACATATTTTACGTGATTGTAAGGATATTCTTTTGTTTAGCATAGGTGTCCACAAAATAGGCCATTAATGCACAATAAAACAGAAATCAGGCCAATAAAGTGCATATTTTTGAAAAGTACATAAAGTGGAGAATTGTGTTGGAAGGTTGACAACTCGTGATGCTAAAGTGAGACGTCAACCTTCCAATATCAAACTGTCCTAGAAACTAAACAAATCAAAATTTGCAAAAAGTGACACGCCTTTTTTGTATTCACTTCTTATAGTTTAGTTTGCCACAAGAATTTCACTGTTTGAATGAAAAAAATTAAAAAGTTGAGCCCATTTCAAACTTTAAAAATTAGGAAAATTGTATATTCACTTTGTGCAATTGCAAACACAAGACAAGTGACACAAATGACAATGACAAAACACAATTCTCCACTTTATGTAATTTTCAAAAATATATATTACTTTGTTGGACTTATTTTTATGTTATTGTGTTTTATGGCCTATTTTGTGGACACCTCTGCTAAGCAGTATAATCTAAGATACAGATCCTAAGTTAATATTTGTCATAAGGAAACTTTTTGTTGAACCACCAACATTGGTAGTCTGTAAAATCAGCATCATTTTTGCATGACCTGGCAGGTCATGCTGCAGCTGCCACAAGGGCACATGCAGCAGGACTGGCCAGGCAATGCAAAAACCACTGACCAAGACCATTACCACTGTCATATGGGCCTAATTGAACTTTTGGGGACCCAAGCATATATGGGACTAATAACGGGACAATTCTACTGGAACTTCATGGTATGATACGGATGGTTATTAGCAACAAAAACCGCTTATCTGAGATGACGTCTCACCTGTCCTAACATGTAAATCAAGCACCTGCATTTCTGCAGATGATCCAACATGGCTGCCTTACATGATAAAAGGGACCACATCAAACATGTAGATACATAAGTAGAATTCCGAAGAAAATCCCTTAATTGTATTATATTTTGTATTAAATTTAGATAAAAAGGTGTTGCCAAATGGGGCAAAAATAACAAAGTTTCAAGAGAAAAAATTCTGAACTGTATGGGACAGTGACAGATGAAACAGTGTGATCCTCCCAAGTATTGTCACCAGATATTACATTGATCTGGCTTGTCAACATCAACATGTAAACTAAGCTACGTACCGTGATTGGTTAAAGCCATACCAGCATTAATATGTGACATCAACAGTCATCAAGTACAAATCCAAATGTGGTGGACTCGCCTGTCAATTCGTCGATGCTTTCATTCATTATTCCCGTTAAATTCACTTATATTTAATATTTGTGATACGGGACCAATGTGGTGCAAGCATTCATTCTAATGAAAAAACAGATAGGAATATTACCACATTGACTGTGGCACAAAAATTGCAACCAAAGGTAGGAAGAAATACATCATAGTAGGATTTGGCCTAAGGATTTGGCCTACATGGGCTCGGGTCCCCTAAAGTTCAATAAGGCCATCATATGTACATGTAATGAGGTAATTAAGGGACAACATTTTATGGATGACATCTACCCAAGTGGGATGCACAAGGTTAACGCTTGTGCTCCTTTTGCATTGTACATTGCTATTTTGATGCTTAAAACATGGCTGTTGAGTCAGTTTTATCATGTTCTGAGGGGCTGTTCACAATTCCCATTGTTTTCAAGAGTGGACAAAAACCATGTTTAAACTCTTTCGTAAAGTACACTTTTATCTTTTATTTTCCAATTTGAGGTGAGCTCTGTGGTCATATGATAAACTTGGGAACAAATGACAAATTTCCGTAATTCATGTTCCTGTGACTGCCTACAGACATCCTGATGATTTTGTCTGTGTTGTAATCCTGTGTAAATCCTCAGTGTTTCCCCAGTTTAGGTCAAGGTCAGCGCTGTCGGTGGTTTAAATGTGGTCCTGGTTTGAGCAGAGCGCTAAAAATTATCATTTTTCCTCTGACCAAAAATTTGTAGACAATATGTGATCCTTTCCCCACTTCGACCCCACCCAGCATATTTTCAGTACACTCGTGAAGACAATTGTGAACACCCCCTTAGCATAAAGGGTTAAGTACGGAATTGTAAAGATGGTAATGGCTCTTATCTGGCCCTCGCAGGTTGAATCCCATAAGCTGGAATGGACTGCACGCTCAAAAATAGGATCCATGGACAACGCAAGGCATAGGCCGGGGGGCGGGGAGAAAAAGGTAAAAATTCTACTTCATTTTAGGTGCAGAGGCCCATATATAATACAACATTGCTTTCAGGAACTATAGCTGTAAGTGAAAGGTGAAAATTGAATTTTGTTTTAGGCACAGATCTTCATATTTTTGCCATGGAAATTGCAATATTATGATTTTTGCTTCCAGGAACTTGCACTTTGGTTTTTATTTGATAACCTGCTTAAAATAAACTCAGTACACATGGACTTAATATATTGCAACTGCTAACAATTCTTGCGTTAAGTTTTTCCATGGGGGTAGGGCTGCAGAACATGTAATATAACAATTTACATAGTCACATCTTTTGTTGGCAGTAGATATAATATAGTCATTGAGCAATATTCAGTAACAACAAGCAATAATAAAAGATAATGGCTTTTACAAATTAACATTGAAAATGGAACTAATCAGTAGAGCTTCAGCAGCAAAATCAATTAATACATGCAGTTTTGTTTTCAGTTCATCGTTAAATTTTCAGTTGTTGGTTGGACCAAGGCCCTCCTTGGTCAAACATACACTCTTAATATAAGTGAATGCCATACCAAAAGGTGGGTGAAGTACGAAGTAGCTTTCTTACATTTAGCAGTATGGCTCTCAATAACCAAGAGCTTGTTTTTGCTGTCTGCTTCCTATACAGATTGAAAATCGTAAACTAGAATGGAAAGTGGAATCCAGAGTTGGGTCAATGGAAAATGCGAAACACAAAGCAGGAGGTGGAGACAAGAAGGTACAGTAAAGAGAGTGGAACGGCCTGGCCTAGTCTTTATTCCAATACACAGGAGTAGAATATGATGGTAGTGTCTCGTGTTTGCACTGTTTGTGTGTTGTGTTGGTATGATTTTTTTCTTTCAAGGTGAGTTGGGGTTTCCGCCAGAGGTCAAAAAAGAGTAATAAACTGTATGCTTAAAAATCTCGAGGGTACTTTTGTGTTCCCGAAAAAAAATCTAGTATCTGATGATCTAACCAATTTTTTTTTTAAATGTGGCCGAAAGTTCCTGTTATTTTACTTACCTCAGAAGAATAAGCAACATACCAAAGTATTTATGTATCTGGAGAACATTTTCTGGCAGAAACCCTGTGAGTGTTTTTTGTCAAACCATCCCATGAATATAGCTATGTGTAGAGGGACAGCAAACATGAACTTCTGCTGAGAAGATAGAACAGAACATTTGCAAAGACTGCTTTGTTAATATGGTATAGTGTTTCCTCCTGAGGAGCTGTAGGAACAAGTATACTCTGTTTTGTTTTGTTTTGTTTTGGGTTTCTCTCTTTTACAGCATATTGTGTGTTTTTCTAAACTTTCCGATGTCTTAGACATGTCTTTCAAAATATTCCATTTTATGCAATTACAGTGTATATATTCCAGGCGTACTGGCAGTTTGCTTTTATCTTGTCAATTTAGCACAAAATTAATTGTAGTCCATGCAACATAGTCACAGAAAGCTATTTTGTCAGTGTACAGATGATTCATTTATTTATTTTTTTTTTTATTAATTTTTTTTTTTTTTTTTTTGTAAAAAAATTAATGTAAAAACGTTACCAGAATTATTTTGCTTTTAATTTTATTATTTTTATAAATTCCATTGAGTGAATACTGCTAAAATTCAGTCCAAGTATCATGCAGACAATGTCACATTTAAAGAAAATTTCTTTCATCCCAGCAGTACATAAAACCTCAGTACATACCTAAGTAGGTCCAAAGATTTAATCCAAATAGTGATTACTGTAAATTGCTTTTATTTTGTTGCCTTCTATTTTCGCTTATTTCGCTGACGTCACAAAACCACAAAAATAAAAGTACAGTGAATTAATATTTTAACATTGACTTGATAGGAATTATGTTCAAAATAGTGAAAACAAAAATTCAGTGAAATGCTTGAAGTGCAAAAACTGTGAAAATTTATACACATGAAAACTACATTCACAATATTATGATAATTATGTATAGAGATTTCATACACAGGGTTGACTTCTAAATAATTCTTTATGGAACTTAACTCTTTCAGTGCCACATTTTAATCTGAGTTAACAGCTTTCCTCGCTGACAGCATGCTTTCAAAGGAGAAATGTGCCCAAAGCAAGGGGAGGAAAGCTGTTGACCTGGACTTTTATATTCTGTACAACTACAGACATGCTGGTACTTGAATCAAAGGTCTTTTTACAAGGAACATGAATCTAGCACCCTTTTTATAATTCAGAGCAGTTCGTGTTAGTTCAGTTCAACTTGACTCACAGTTGGCACTGAAAGAGATAATACACATTTTTCAAATTAGCATAAGACTTGCTGTTTACAACGACCTCATCCTTGCTCAGACATGGTCTCATACTGTAGGTGGTCTTGCAATGCAGGCAACTTGATTATAGAAATAGGCTCTGGTGTCACGGAAGGGTGGTTTTAAACAGTTATGTGATCTCTCGTGTAAGGTTGTTTTAACCCTTTCCCCCTTGACTTGACACTTGAGTCAACAACTTTCCTTGACATGAGTTGGGCACTAAGTGCTCAACTCATGCCAAGGAAAGTTGTTGACCTGGGGCATGTGATCTTGATAGGGCTTATCTACAATTCTCAGTAAAAATTGTTTTTCATTACTGTTCAAGTGTTGAAATTAGTTGAAAACACTGAAGCAGATGACATTTGACCAGCAGCTGGTTTTGGTCGGTTTAAGGGGGAAAGGGTTAAGAACAGGTATCACTCAATAGACTTTGTAGTTTGACCAGGCTACCTGACTGAGTGACATAACTGTACTCATTCATTTGAACCAGTTTGTAGCTGAATGAATCCCTGTAGGGGGTCAAAAATATTTTGTATAATATCCTTTCATTTAAGGGTCCCAACCCTGTGCAACTTTTTAAACTGAAGGCAACAGTTTGATCAATATTGCTAAACATTTGGAAAAGTTTTGCTGTTACTGTGATGATATTGTGACCAAATTATTGATAATAGTCTAAGTATCCATCCATCAGAAGGGAAATCTGGCAGGTTTTTTTTTTTAACCCTGCCCTGGCCAGAATGAAACTGAGTCCACTTTGCTTGGTGTGCAGGTTGCTTTCAAAGCACCCAGCACAAAATCTGTGTCAAGGAAAGCTGTTGACCAGGGTTGTATAATGGTGACAGGTCCTCTCTACAGTTCGCAGCGAAAAACATTTTGTATTAACATAAAATTTAAGTAAAACAATGAAAGTAGTCGACAGTTTACATTTGGGCTATCTGAGCAAGAAAAGTTTAAAAAGAGCACCAACAATACAGCCACAGCAACATATAAAGTTATCGTCTTTTGTCTAAAAGTAGTTCCCTGGACCATTTATTTAGCATGGAATCCAGAAAAAAAGGTAGAGATGCACCTGTAGGATTGCTATACATGTACATGTAGAAGCATGTTTCATATAGTAGACGTCCTTCAAATAGTCCTCCTACACCCCAAACGAGTTGAGGAAATTTTCAAATAGTGACATTCTAATTGAAAAATTTGCAAAAGTGAAGCTGGAAATTCAAATGTAGATGGTGTCTGAAATTGTGCAGCAGAAATACTCAAAGTGTAGGTTGTTAGTTTGGGTTGTTTTTAACTCATTTCATTCTAAGTTCGTTCAAGTTTAGCAAAAACCAACAAAAAGAAAAAGTTGTGGAAAGCATTGGTGGCTGGTTGTTGTTTCCCCTGGCAAGTCCTGTCCCTGTGGCTGATTGAGTGGAAGGCAGGTGGAGCATGACTTGCCAGGTAAGCCAAGGCCAGGAGGAAGGTTGAACTCTTCCAGTGCCAACTGCAACTAAAGTTGTGCTACTTAAGACAAAATGCTCTGAATTTTTGTGAGGGCCAGACTCCGGTTCCTTGTAAAAAGACCTTTCAGTCAAGCAGCAGCATGCCTATAGTTACACAGAATAGAATAGTCCAGGTCAACAGCTTTCCTCAACATGCTTTGGGTGCATTGCACCCAAAGTGCACCAAGGAAAGCTGTCCCTCTGAAATGGCCTGGAAAGATTTTGAATGTCAAAATATTGACTGCATGGTTCAAAATCTTTCTTCAATGTTTGATGTATGGAGTCCTGTCAAGAGGGCATGTCAAGGCCAGTAGTTTTCATTGGCATGGATTGGATGCTATGCACCAAGCCCTTCCATAAGAAAACTGCTGAATGTGCCTCAGTGTAGCCAGGAAAGGTTTAATCTTCAATTCTCTTTTAACCCTTGAAGCGCAGATTTAATTGAGTCAACAGCTTTCCTTGGGACACTTTGCGCACAGTGTCCAGAGGAAAGCTGTCGAATAAGACTACTTTTTGCCTCAGACTAGGCTTGCTGGTGTTTGAATGAAAGGTATCGTCATGAGGAATGTGACTCTTCTAATCATGACATGTTTAACAATAATGAGAAACAACTATAGCGGTGATTAGCACTTTAAGGGTTAATTATGAGTGTAAATAAACTTGTAACAGGTATGGAATGAGTTCCAGCTAGTTCATTTAAACGTACTGTATGTATATGGTAGAATAAATTCTAGGTTACCTTTCATCAGTTATCCCAGTGAGATGTCTGGAGAGTACAAACCCTAAAATGCACATGAGTGCCCTTGTGATGTAGGTGGTTGTGTTGTGAATGGTGGCTCCCTCTGGTGTTTTGTACCAATATCATTGTGTGTGTCAGATCTTTCATTTTCTTTACATTTGCATACTTTGATAACAAAATTAGACATGCATATATTCAAATGCAAGGAAATATGAAGGCCTCATTACACTGCACAATGATTCACATCTGTAATAGATAATATATTCTGATGAATAAGTAAAGCAAAATCACGTGAAGAAAAAAATTAGACAAGGAAACATTCCATGATGAAGAAGGGGAATTGGAGTAATTTGCATTGTAAATTACAGAAAGGTGAGTTGAAACATTTGTAAATACAATGCTGTGTACTTCTGGGTGCATCTTTCCAAATGGGATTGGTTTCATGATATTTTTTCACGATGATAGAAAGTGCAAATCTGCAACATTGTGCAGTTTCTTGCCAGTTTTGGAGCAGTAAATACATGTAAATTAAATATGGGCAAAAGGATTTGCAAATTGAAAAAAAAAAAAAGACAAATATAATTTTTGGTATCAGAAAACTGTTATAGTAGGTACGTATTCATGTTGGACAAAAATCACCCATAGCACATAAGTTATGTTATTTACTTGTGTTAATAAAATAACTGACGTCGATGCTTTTGCTAATGTCTGCCATGCTACAGGTTGAGTCGCATAAGGTGGAGTGGAACGTCGCATCCCGAGTAGGATCACTACACAATGCCAAGCATAAACCTGGGGGCGGTGACAAGAAGGTAACCATGGTAACATTATAAGTGATAGAGGATAGATATTGGTCAATAAAAGTGCATGGAAACCTTGGTAAAGTCCAGAAATCAAGAGGAAACCCTAGTAAAGTGAGGCTCATCATCAAGTGGACATTGGCAATACGCTGGAGGAAATAGACTTGGGTTTTTAACATCACCTACTTTTATTTCATGGAGCATTCTCTAAATTTATTGCGCTTGTATTAATTGTTGCACTCTCTTTATTAAAAACTGTGGCAACGTAAGATCTAAGATTTTTGAAACGAAGTGTATTTGTCCCTTCTTTGTTTAAGGAATGAACATTGTGTGTCCGATAATGAACACAAAAACCACGAAAACAGAAGTCCTCCTTCAATGTAATATTATACCAGAGTCGTCTGAACAAAATTTCATTTAGCCTAGAATATTTTCAGTGTACAACGAAATTGTAAAAGTCCAATAATGTTTTGGAGTTTGAGTTGCTCTGTGGGCTAAACAGTATGTGGAAGGTAAGATGGCACGTTGTACATCTGTTCAATTATTCTCCCTTGAAGCTTATGTTATTTTTTTCTGTAAATATTCAATGCCATAGATACACACAGAAAAACTAGAATGGGCAGTTCAGTCCAGGGTGGGATCATTGGACAATGCCAAGCACAAGCCAGGGGGTGGAGACAAGAAGGTATTTATGTATTGTCATTGGATGGTTGCTGTGGTGGGTGTGGCAAAGTGCTTATGATTGATAACCGTTTGTTAGTAGCATTTATATCAATCATACATGGACGTGCAGGAGTTATGAAATGTGAACCTAGGATCCCCCCCCAAAATGTCCCTGTAAGTTGCCTAAATATTATGTGGCCAATCAAAATATAAAGTGCATTATGTATTTATTATAAAATCAGATTAAGAATAATATTTGGGCACATCACATATAGAAAATACCATTACATGTAGTTTCACCCTTCGTTTTCCACTGCACTAGCTTCAGTAGATTTTTTTTGGTTTTTTTTTTGGTATTTTGTGTCTGTTAATTTTTTCCATATCCGATATCTTGAAATTCAGATGGCATAGTGATTACATTCTGGTGTAATTTATGATGGTTATTTAAGTGACACCACATAGATATTTGACATCATACCCTATGCAATTAACCTCACACTTTTAGCCACTTACAAGTGTGACACCAGTACTTTGGCTTCATTTAATTTCACTGTGTTCTTATTGTCGCTTCTTTCACTGATGTTTGAAAACGGTTACAATAAGAACCCAGTGAAATATGTTTTCAACATGGAATTGATAGGAATTGTAACAAAAACAGTGAATTTAAAGTTTCAGTGAATGGTCCGTAATGCAAAAACCGTGAAAATTATTGCTTGTGAAAATAAATGAATTCACAGTATTTGAAATTAACTGGATTTAGGGTGTCCCTTGTTGTGTCTCAGACCTCTGCTATTGCTGTGTGTTTGAGATGATACAACTGCATACACAATAAGCACATGAGGCAGAGAAAGATTGGAGCATTTTCATGGTTGAATTGGTAAGGTCTGAAAAAAATGATCAGACTCATACCGTGAGGTGACCCGAAAAGGAGTTTTTGTCATTTGATTGTATTCCTTATCCTAGCAACAAAGAGCATGTTTTCTTCGTGTCCTAGGTTAGGGCTGTTAAACTGGACTGGAAAGCATCTTCCCGCATTGGGTCAATGAAAAACGTTCGTCACCGACCTGGGGGCGGGGCTCGTAAGGTAATCCGAGAATGAAACACCATCTTAGCATTGTGGTCCCATCGCTGGTTGGAATTTGGTTGGCTTGTTTGTTGGAACCAGAAGGCCTGTGTGGATGCAGTTGATGGGCTTGTTTGGGTACCAAGATTTTGGGTTTGCTTGGAGGTACCTGTGTGGTTAGGCAAACCACGAAGGGCCTGTGGCATGCAGAAGCCATGCTGTGAGGCTGCCAGGGCTGTCATTGCAGGATCATTGCTTTGTTTTATGACTGCATGTTGTTTGTGTTGATATACACGTACACTGATATGCCTGATAATATTGAGGCAAGTCTGATGTACCATGATATATGCTATGACACCATGATGTGTCTGATGTAGCATGATATATGCTATGACACGATGATGTGTCTGATGTACCATGACCGAAGCAAAAATATGTTAACTGGTTCGATGTACCATGACATTTGTAACAATGCCATGATATGTCTGGTGTACCATGACATATGCAGCAATACTGTGATGTTGGATGTACCATGACACATGCTACAATACCATGACACATGCTACAGTACCATGACATATAGAACAGTACCATGATATGTCTGATGTAGCATGAAATAGATAACACTGTAATATGTCTGATGTACCATGACATATGCAGCAACACTGTGACATTGGATGTACCATGACACATGCTACAATACCATGACATATAGAACAGCACCATGATATGTCTGGTGTAGCATGAAATAGATAACACTGTAATATGTCTGATGTACGTTGACATATGCAACAATACTGTGATGTTGGATGTACCATGCATATGACACGTCTAACAATACCATGACGTACATGTATGATGTACCATGAAATAGACAACACTGTGATATGTCTGATGTACCATGACATGCTTGATGTACCGTGACATATTTGATATACCATGACATAATGCAACAGTGCCTTGACATACATGTATGCAACAATACCATGTCTGATATGGCATGACATTCCTGGCTTAGAGTGGAGGCTTCTTTTGAGTTTCAGAGCTGATACTGAGAGATGAATCCCTTGCGCATGACTCGCCTGCATGGTGTTTATGGCCAACACGGTAAAGCAGATATGTTGACCATTTTATATGATGTGCTGCTCAGGCTAATGAGAGTTGTAGATATGGCATGACGTGACAGCAAAGGCATCGTTTGAGAGGTTCATCAAGAGTTGTCCTAATGGGATCAGTGATTTGCTTATAACCTTGTTTGGTGTTATTGCTTGATTCCATGGTAGGTCCATTGGTCCATGACTCATACACAACGTTCAGTGACCATAATGTGTAGTATACCATGACATTCTTGACATTCAGAAATATTTACCATGATGTTGGGAATACCATGACTCGTGACATACCGTAATATTCCCAACATCATGACAGTGCACCATGATGTGCTACATGACATTTGTGACTAATATGTATCATGACATGACATACCATGCCATTTGATATACCATGACATGACATACCAAGATGTACTTCAATATACCTGATACAATATGACAGAAAAAATCCTATAATTTCTTGCTTTAACTATAATAGAGGTGTCATTGTTGGCTCAAAGACCTGCATGTTGTTGATGGCTTCTAATAGTGTTGTTTTCATTATTGTTACTCATGTGATGTGTGAACTTAAAAGCCCCAAAAACAGAAAATGACTAAATGGCAATTTTCCATGTGTGGACTTACACTAGAAGATATCGATATCAGAACCTTCCTCACTGGTCAGCATGCGGGGTCATTCCCTCGTGGGAAATGTTATGCCAAGAACCCAGGGTGGCAAGCAAAATTATGAGGTGGTAACATGGGTAATACTTGTAGCTTCATGTGTCCAGGCTAAAGATCGAGTTACAGGATGGATATTTGATTTTGTGGGTACTTAGTTTAGGAAATTGTAACTTTACATTTTGAAGTTATTTTTTGTGAATTTGCCATCAAATGTGGATTCTACAACGGTTTGTAATTTTTGTGTGGAATTTTATTCCCTGTGTTTTGCACACATGCATAATATAAAACTGTTACAGTGAGCTGTGATGTACCACTCTGTGGAGTCAGTTTCTGATAGCTTTTTGAGTGACATAGTCTTAAGGAATGTGTTCCAGTCCACATTGTCTTCCTCATTTCTTTGTTCCAGCCTTTTAATTTTCTTTCAGGTAACCTGCATGCTGTGGTCAATACAACATTGGCAGTTTGCTTGATGTGATATTCCACAGCGATTAGTTCTTTTTGATTGAATCTTGGTGTCCCAGTCTAGTTTCCTTCCACCCAGCATGTCAAACATGGACTCCCTTCTCCAACCAGAACTTCCCCCTTCTCTGTGGGAAATGGTCTGCATGGAGGGCACTCTTGCTGATTAGGAAGAATGTACTCAAAAACTTGTTCTTAAGCACAAGCATATTACATCACGTGTAACATTGAAGTTTGTTCTTAAATACAAGTCTTACATAATATGTAACATTGAAGTTTGTTCTTAACTGCAATTCTTACACAATGTATAACATTGAAGTTTGTTCTGAAGTTCAAGTCTGTTACATGATATATAACATTAAAGTTTGTTTTTAAGTACAAGTCTGTTACATATGTAACATTTAAGTTTAAATACAGGTCTGTTATAAAATATGTAACATCGAAGTTTGTACTTAAATACAAGTTTGTTACATTTAAAACACTTAAGTTTGTTCTTAAGTACAAGTCTGTTACATATGTAACATTGTTTACAAGCCTGTTACATAATATGTAACATTGAAGTTTGTTCTTAAGTACAAGTCTGTTACATGATATGTAACATTGAAGTTTGCTCTTAAGTACAAGTCTGTTACATGATATGTAACATTGAAGTTTGTTCTTAAGTACAAGTCTGTTACATGATATGTAACATTGAAGTTTGTTCTTAAGTACAAGTCTGTTACATGATATGTAACATTAAAGTTTGTTCTTATGTACAAGTCTGTTACATGATATGTAACATTAAAGTTTGTTCTTATGTACAAGTCTGTTACATGATATGTAACATTAAAGTTTGTTCTTATGTACAAGTCTGTTACATATGTAACATTGTCATTCTTCCTGCTGTGACATGTAATCTGAGTGACAATTTTTGACTGTTAAGGGGATCAGTCTGTTGTATTTTAAATTAATGGTTGGTCACATTAAATACATCCAGTCTTGCATGGGTTGAAGTAGACAATTAGGATTGTATTATAGTTACATGCAAATCCACGTTCAAAAAGTTACCACTAACATTCAGCAAGAAAAACTAACATCTGTTTTTGTTAGTCCTTGTGTGTCAGAATATGTATCCCAAAAATCACATGTCCACAGCATCCGCTCGCTTTCTGATATGTATGTATGTGTGTATATATATATATATATATATATATATATATATATATATATATATATATATATATATATATATATATATATATATATATATATATATATATATATATATATATATATATTTATATGCATAACATTACGTTCTCCCACAGCTCACAGAGACAAAAAAGGGTGCACACAAGTGCATGTGTTTAGGATCTTACGAAATTTCTGCTCTGTTTCATGACTGCTTATGCCATGCAGTGCTGGTGAACATGGAATCGTTTTCCATGAGTTCTAAATCAGGAAAACTTTGGATATTCGAAGGAAGTTTTAAACTCGATCACAACCAATACTGTTTTCCCACTTGTACGTTGGGATGACAATGATGGATGTGAAACAGTTTTAAACTTCCTTAAGAATGATTTTCAAGAAAGTACTTTAACCCTCTAACTCTTTCAGTGCCACATTCTGGACTCAGTCGACAGCTTTCCTCAGCATGCCTAGGGCGCAATGCACCTAAAGCGTGCCGAGGAAAGCTGTTGACCTAGGCTTGTATATTCTGCTTAAGTACAGACATGCTGCTACTTGAATGAAAGGTCTTTTTAAAAGGGACATGAATCTAGCATCCTTCTAATTCAGAACAGTTTGTTTTAATTAGTTTGACATTAGTCACAGTTGGCACTGAAAGAGTTAAATGCTAAATTTAGAGTCAACAGGTTTCCTTTACACCCTTTGCCTCCGATGTGCCAAAGGTATGCAGAGGAAAGTTGTTGACCAAACCACCACTAAATACAGATTAAGCATGCAGGTAATGAGAAGCCTTTCGTGACAGATTTGAAGATGGAATCTTTATCATAATGTGGACATTCAAAGTGTGCCTGTTGTTGGGACTAGCCCGTAAAGGGTTAATGCTTTGTGTGCTTCCTTCTGTGGCAATGAAATTCCAAATAATTAACTCTTTCAGTGCCAAGCAAGACTAAAGTCGATCTACTTAAGTCAAACTAGTCTGAATTATCACAAGGATCACAGATTCGTATTCCTCATAAAAAGATCTTTTATTCAAGTACCAGCAAGCCTATAGTTCCAGAGCGAATATCCCAGGTCAACAGTTTCTCTAGGTATGCATTGGGTGCCTTGCACCCAATGCACACCAAGAAAAGCTGTTGACTCAGTTCAAAATTTGGCACTGAAAGAGTTAAGTGGAAAATCTCAAAAATGGTTATCCCAGAAGGAGACATAATTACTGGTCCCTGCTTGATATATGTATCAACATGTTTTAACTCTTTCAGTGCCTATCGCGTTTTAAGTCAATCTACATGAGTCAAATTAGTGTGAATTATCATTAAGATACCAGATTCATATTCCTCGTAAAAAGACCTTTCATTCAAGTACCAATATGCATATAGTTCCAGAGAGAATATCCCAGGTCAACAGCTTTTTTCAGCACGCATTAGGTGCACTGTGCCCAATGCGTGCCAAGAAAAACTGTTTACTCGGTCCAAAATTTGGCACTGACATTGTTAATAGAACCGGAATAAACCAAAGGGGGAGTAACATGAAACTTTGGTAGAAGTTGCCATCATCACAAGTTTTTAGCATTAAGTGGTTGTCAGAGGTGTTTATTGATATTACCTTAATTCATCACTCATGGAATTGGAACTCCTAATTAAAGCCAGAGAGGCCAATATTCGGACATGGAATTGATTAAAATTCCATCCCAGCACATAATACGTGGGTAAAATACATGAAGGCCTCTTGTATTTGTAACTTAATCTGAATATATAACTGTTGGTCACTGATTGTTCATTATTGAAAATCAATAAAATGTGGCAAATATAATGACGACTGCCTTGCAAAATGTATGGGAGCACTTCAAGCCATATTGGTATTTGATGCAGTATTGTACGTTTGTTCAATTTCATTATTGAGCATACTTTTAATTAAGGCCAGCTACTTTGGAATAACAGTGATATGATTATCACTTGCTGTACATATGTGGATCAGCTTAATTTGAAATTCATTTTGGCCTTCAGATGCCAAAAGATGAAACGTTGCCAGTTTAGGATCGCCCCATGCAAGACTCGCGGAAACCCCATGATCATTGTCCCTGGGGGATGATATCCATATTTGGGTCAACACAATGCTTATTTCAAGAGCTGTGTGCTTGCAGATTGAGAGCCATAAGTTAGATTTCAAGGACAAGGCAGCCTCCAAGGTTGGGTCCAAGGACAACATTAAACACCAGGCAGGAGGGGGTGATAAGAAGGTAAAGAACATTTTTTTTTCATCACATTAACCCTACAAACATTATAGATTGTGACCCACAGCACAGGATGAACTTGAAACAGCCGAATCACTTTACAGCCTCCACCTCCCATGACTTCATTCATTTGGTCGAATGTTTACATCGAAAAAGTTTTTTTTTTATAAAAATAGGAAGAGTTTCATGCTCTGAAAAGTACTTTTTCCAATGAAATCTATTGAGAAAAACATTTTTATTTTTGTACCAAAAAGAATTATTTTGAAATTTCAGGGTTGGGCGGGTCTGAGATGCCAGTGTTTAAAATGGATAGGTCGACAGCTTCAGACAAATGAGATACAGCAAACTGTGTTGGGTCACTGCAGGCCTGACCTGTGGTGCCCCCTAGTGAGTCCTGTTTTTCCACATGTATCCATCTGCTTTTACTGTGCACATTACTTCATAGGAATTTTATTGACAATATCAGAAAAAAGGGAAAAATAAGATGATAAATATCCATGTAGAGTTACATATAATTTTGACAGAGTAAAATGTTTCGTGAAAAAAAAAGTCTGTGTTCCTTAGTTGTAGGGAGCTTGAAGGGAGAAGGCATTAAATTGAATTACTGAACGTTACGTGAACAGATGTAGTTGCTTTGGACATACAATATGACCACTACATGTGAAGGATATTATAGAAATAATTCAAATGATAAAAGTTGAAAAATGGAGAGTTGTGAATGATCACAAACCGACCGTAACTAGCTCATTGCATACTACAGTAGTCCCTGTCTTCAGAGATCACTCCAAAGACAGACCACCTGTTTTGAAAGACCACCTTTACAGGATACTGTATTTAGTACCATTCATCTTATTTGTACCTCCTATGAAGGATCACCTTTCTTAAAAGACCATAAGTTGGTAATCTCAAGGACAGTCTTTTAAGAAAGGTTTGACTACATTGTATCTGTTTTATACCCCCATGTATCCATGCACTAATATTGAAACAGTTACAACAGCTTACAGTGAAACCTGTATTGACAGACTGCACCAGGGTATGCCTAAATTGCATTATTTTAACCCTTTCTCTCTTAAACCAGCCAAAACTGGCTTCTGGCCAAATATTGTCTGCTTATGATCAGTGTTTTCAGCTAATTTCAACAGAAAAAAAAACAGTTGGACTGAGAATTGTAGATGAGATCAATCAAGATATCATGCAAAGGAAAGCTGTTGACTCATTCATAATTTGGGGGATGGGAGGTGGAGGGGATTAAGACAAGGTAATCTTTCATAGGGGGTATAAATAAGATGAAGATTACTAAGTACCGTATTCATTCCAATAGTGCGCAGTGCCCACAGGGAAATTTAATGGAAAATGTGCCTAACAAGCAGGTAATGGACTAGAATTGAGACTCACAATTGACCTATATCTAGATGGAAACCAAGGTTTCTTTTCTGACAAAAAGTGGAGGAGTGCCTTTATCAGAGCATGTGCTCTTATTGGAATGAATATGGCAAGTGTTTTGAAAAGATGATCTTTGCAGACAGATGGTGGCTCGTTGGAGTAGTCTTGGAAGACAGGCTTCACTGTAATTCAGAGGTGAGGACTACAGTAGTCCCTCCTTTGAGAGACTGCCCCTAGTGCCACTCAAAAGGCGGTCACATAAAGCAGGTGGTCTCTCAAAGGAGGTATAAATAACATGAAAAGTACTACAGAGAGACCTGACAATTGTGGTCTCTCAAAGGAGGTGGTCTCCCAAAGGAGTGGTCTTTCAAAGGAGGGACTACTGTAGTCCAGACTTCAGTCATTCAGTGTGTAGCTTCTGCTAATGACAAGGGATTCTTCAGCTGAAGAATGGCTAGTCACTGACCCTTGGCATCTTGGTACTTGAATGAAACCTCTTGACCCTTAAAGTGCTGATTTAAGACGGAGTCACAAGCTTTCCTCGGGGCACTTTGCACTGAATGCAGTGCCCCTAGGAAAGCTGTTGACTGAGACTACTTTTTGCTTCAGACTAGGCTTGCTGGAATACGAATGAAAGGTATCTTTGTTAGGAATTTGAATCTTTTAACCATGATATGTTTAACGGTAATGAGAAAACAACTATAGCTGTGATTAACACTTTAAGAGTTAACATAACAAATTCATTTATGTAATTCTCATACTTCCAGCTGAATGCACTAAAAAAGTTGTCAGTTTTGCAGAGTGCGTTGACATGACCACATTCATGTTGGTTGCAGATTGTGAGTCAGAAGCTGGAGTTCAAGGAGAAAGCAGCCCCGAAAATTGGTTCCATGGACAACGTCAAGCACCAGCCAGCAGGGGGTGACAAAAAGGTGGGTGCCTAAGTACATTATTGAGGCTTAAGCAGCCTGTCGACTGACAGCTTTCAACCGAAGAAAGTTACTGGTATCACTAGCAATATGAATGTGTGAGCTTTACTGAATTTTCTTTGCTTTGTCATCATTTCAATTATATTTTGCTTTTTCAAATTGCTAACATTGATGTAAAATCAACTCTGCAATGTTTTGTGAGGGTTTTATTTTATTTTATTTTTAGTTAGGTATTAAAGTTTTACTGACAAGAGAGTTGTAGGGAGATATATATATATATATATATATATATATATATATCTGGTTTACTGTGCATTACATAATTTGCATCTGAGCCAAACTATGCCAGACAAAGAAAAGCTTTCAGCTGATTGGATATAATGAGGTTGATTTGCATGAGTTTGAAGCAGTAGTTTTCATACTAGCACACAGCTTGAGATCATTGATACAACAGGAGAGGGCTGTCCATAAGGGTTAGCAACAAAGACCGTGATAACAAGAGAAAAGTGCTTAAGGCCAAGCCAAGATGTTATATAATCCTTAATAACAATGTAATAAGACATTACATTAAGAAGATTGGCCAAAATAGTCAATGCCTATCGAGCTATTAGTTCTCAAGTTCAAGGTAATACATGATAGGTACTGTTTGAAGTGTAATTAATCCACTAATTAAGTTTTGGATACAGCTTTTTGTATGTTAGCATTATGGTCTGGGGTCACGTTCAAAGTTATTTGTGATTATTGCAATTCAAATTCGTGAAACTGTTACAAAAATTTTATTACTCACAGAACAATGAATTAACTTCCCTTTTCTGCTCAGTGCACAGATGTGTTTATTTGTGATTTGTAAGCTGCAAGGCTGTAGTTTGTAAAGATAACATATTCTTAGGGATTAGTCTGCAATATCCCTGTACAGACATTGGCATGATAATAAATTTCTCAACATGTAACTATGGCATGCTGTAGAGGGCAGCTGTGAAAAGAAGATAAAATGATTTCAGAATAACACTGACTTTTGGCATTAATACGCTATAAACTTGACCTAAATTTATATAAATAGGACTTACTTTACAACTACCCCACTGTTATTGTGAAGACAATCAACACAAATTGTGTTAAATATTTCAGTGTAGGCTTTCATGGAAGTGTTTTTTCACAAGATTAAGATGGTATTAAATATGGCAGAATCTAATGATCTTTTACAGTCATATAGGACTATCCCTGCATACCAGCCAGACATAATTTGTTTTCAGGATTTCATGTTAAGCATTGGAAATGTGTAGTTTAATGTTTTAGTGCCAACTGTGACTTAATTTGAACTACATAGAAGAAACTGCTCTGAGTCATGATAAGGGTGCAAGATTCAGGTTCCTTGTCAAAAGACCTTTCATTCAAGTACCAGCATGCCTGTAGTTATGTAGCATATAATAGTCCAGGTCAACAGCTTTCCTTGGTGTGCTTTTGGCACAATGTGCCCAAAGCATCCCGAGGAAAGGTGTTGACTGTCCAAAGTGAGGCACTGAAAGAGGTTAAATAATCTGTAATTTTTACTGAACATGTTAAGAATGTACACTGTTAAAGATAATTATAAAAATTGTGGTCCTGATGAAGGTACTGTTTAAAACTCAGTGATTTTAAAGTAATGAGAATATCCTTGTAAAATATGGACAGATTGAGAGCCACAAGTTAGAGTTCAAGGAGAAAGCGTCGCCTAAAGTAGGTTCCAAGGACAACCTGGGTCACCAGGCAGGCGGTGGAGATAAAAAGGTCAGAGGTCATATGACTTTGCTGTTGTCCTTGTGATTATGACCTTGCCCTTTATGCTAGTGACTCAGCAGAACAGAGGTATGAAGATGCCCAAAATATTTTGTCATTAAACTTTGATGCATTTAACATGAAATACCCCATCAAGAAATAAACTTTTGTTTTATATTAAAATGGAAGAGCTTTTTGATGTCAGAATATACAAAAACGACTCCTTGGAATCTTCCAAGATACAAATGTCTGCTTCATGGAACATGAATCTCATTTATACATGTATGAGCAGAAAAAAAGTGAAATGCAGGGGTAAAAAGATATTGTAAATTGTTTTATTTTAATATGTTTAAATTTTCACTGTTTTTTTTTTTTTTTTTTTAAATTTCTTGACATCACTTTAGTTTTAATTTTACCATCGAGGGCATAACGTATTTAAACAATGTTAAAATACCATTTCACTGTGTTTTTAGTCTTGTGTCAACTGCAAAATAAGCAAAAATAAGAATACAACAAAATGAAACTAATTTGCCGTAATTTTTAAATTTAGAGTCATTCTCCATTAATTAAAAAAAAAAAATCAAGTAAGATACATGTATTGAAAACAGGGCAATTCCTACCTCGAAATGCCAAACTGGTATTGGTTGTCCTAGTTTGTATCTTTAGTTTGGCTGTGTACGCATGCTGTGTTCTGTAGGTGTTGTTGTTTGATTCTAGCCACAATGATTTGTGTTGTGTGTCTCCTATGTTGTGAATACCCTTTATGGGTCATTGAGAATAGGTGGCAAGCTGCCAAGGACTGTCACTAGTGGTTCGATCAAAATCTGTAATTTGCTTTTGGTATGAAGTTCAATAAAGTGTACATTTTCTGAGATCTGAAAAACTGAAGGATTATTTCATAGTAGTGTCCTGCTATGATGAAAGCAAAGTTGCAGTGTTAACAACCACCATGCATTTGAGTTTCTTTGGTACTTTTTTGTTAATTGATTCAGGTGTGGGCATTTCATTTTTTAGCTCTGCTGACTTGTCAGTCAGCTGAGCTTAGAGGAGAATGATGTGTCTACCATTGTTTGTCGACAATTTTACATATTTTACATATTTTACTTCATTTCAAAAACTTGGCCAGATCCGTTTCAAACTTTGTGGGGGTGTACTGTTAGTGGAGACCCAACCAAATTTATTTCATATCCTGGTATATATGAGGTACCTTAGGGAACCCTGAGAGACACGCCACTCTAGTAAAGCTAATACCATTGTAAATGTCTGTATCTGTGGGTTCAGGGATGATCCATTCTATTGCAGGAATAGTTCTTATTTTACACAGAATTTTACCTTTTAAAAGTTTAAATGTTGTTGTGAAGTTGGTGGAAGATCTCCACAATGATTTCAAGAGTGATAAAGCCCTTGATATTACTGCGTCACAACCACTGTAGTTCAGATGACATTTCTATATAATGAAGTCATAAGAAAAGTCTAAGTTGTATTTATGATTCCATAATTCCAACTTTTGTAACTTATAGAAGAATTAACAAGGTTGAGGTGGGGCTTGATAATAGGTACAATAGGTACCTCGTGAGAAACTTACATTTTTTCTCTCCTCTCCTCTCGCCTCCCCTCGCCTCCCCTCCCCTTCCCTGATATTTATAAAATATCAGAGAATGTACACTTAAAGGATTATGTTCATGGTTGAAGTGAATTAAATTTGTTCCATTCTATGGTGGTAAAGGTCTTGGTCAGTGGATTTTGAATGACTTGGAAAATCTTGCCCCTTTAGTCAGCTGGAGTACAGGACATTCATGTAAACTGCAGAACTAAAATATGAGAAAAAGTGTTGACTTTGGGCAGACATTGTATTTGGATAAAAATATTGTCAGGAAGAACTGAACATGCAGTAACTATCGAAGTATTAAAACCAACGCCTCAAAAAAAATAAAATAAAATGAGCAGAAATCATTGCCTGATATGGAATGAGTTATGAATCATTGGACTCATGATATTTTATCGATTTCCATTGTCACACATGACTGGAGCACTTCTTCATTTTACTGATAGTCATCATGGTTATTACTGATAGTCATCATGGTTATTACTGACAGTCATCATGGTTATTACTGACAGTCATCATGGTTATTACTTATAGTCATGGTTATTACTGACAGTCATCATGGTTATTACTGATAGTCATGGTTATTACTGATAGTCATCATGGTTTTTACTGACAGTCATCATGGTTATTACTGACAGTCATCATGGTTATTACTGATAGTCATCATGGTTATTACTGATAGTCATCATGGTTATTACTGATAGTCATGGTTATTGCTGACAGTCATCATGGTTATTACTGGCAGTCATCACCGTTATGTAGGTGTAAATGCATGTATGTGTATGTATGTTTGTGTGTACATTTATTTGAAACCTAGATTTGTTTTTGTCATATTGTTCTACATGTGTAAAGTTGTGTATATATATTTATATATATATATTACACTCTGTCTTTCCAAATACTTAGGCACTCAGAGTGCATGGCATTTTTGGCCTGTCAGGAACCTGGCTGATGGAAGCTTTTGTTTACAGCTGAAGTTAACTTAAGCCCAAGGACTGGAGCAGATTTTGATATTCTGTTATTTCATCTAATAAACAATTTTCTCTCAAGATTTATATTGAAAATATGATGATTTTGAAGTAATGTTAGGATAAAGTGTACACAACAGTTTTTGATTGGCTCATAATTTATACAACAGACTCAGTGATTGGCCATTTCCTTTTTGATTAGTTCTGAACCTCAACTTCGTGTCAGCAACTTTTCTTTCAACTTTTAATGATTCAGTTTTAATTTTCCTGTGTTTGGATTCTTGTATTCGGCTTAAGTCATCTTTATAAAAGAAGCAAGCATTGACCATATATTCTTTGCCATATACAGTAGTTGCAGTTCTGAGATGACTCTACACACGAAGGACAAAGTAAGCAAAACACTTTTTGATTGGCTTGTACATATGCAACACACTTTATGATTGGCCAGTTCTTGTTACATTGCTCCTGGATAAACCAATTGTGAAACCGTTATTTGCTGGGAGAATTGGATTGGCTTTTGATGATAATGGATGAATTGTCACTTCCTGATGACAGTATTATCGACAAATCATCGAAAATTGGCACCAAAGAAGTTCAGGCTTGCAGTTGTTGTACCGTTGTGCATTGACATGTGGTATAGTCTGTGCACTGTCCCAGCAACTTTGCTTGAAAAGTTTTAAGGTGGAAGACATCCGTGTTAAGCGTTTATGAAAAAAAAAAAATGCTTGCTTCATATTTTGCCTGTGTAGCAGACTAATGTGGGGCCACACTTGGTAGATCACTATAGTGTGATAGGTCGGCCGTTTTATCAGGTCTATGAAAAAGCATACGTTGTCAGATCCCATAATCCCCTTGGACATCAGCCTCATGATGGGACCTAATGTTGTCAATTTAAAAGATAGATTTCATAACAAAGTCATCTTACCCAGTATATTTTTAACATGACGTCATCATCAGTTTATAACGTCATACATGTAATTCATGGCTGGGAACCTCATTTTTAATACAGTGAAACCTCATTATACCGACACTCGGATATCCGACATATTCATTATTATGACACAAGTTTTGCATGGCAAAACTTCATTTTCTTTGTTGTTTGATTCATTTATCTGACACATTTCTAAGGAAACAGATGGTGTCATTATAACGAGTTTTTACTGTACTTGCTAACACTTTATAGAAGCTCATCATGTATTGAGCTCCCATACGCTGATGAACGCTCGGTGGGGAGCTGAAGGAAGTGGGGGAGGGACTCCATGGGCCGATATTAAAAACTTTGGGTATTAGTCGTTGCTTTCTGTTTGTAAATATTTTTTTCCAAAAGTTCACACCACAAACCACCCTCTTTTCATCTTAACGCTTCAGACAATAACTAAAATACAGAGTCTATAGTTTTCCCCAGTGCACTCTGAGCATATATGTTTCATCCAAAGTGCGCTGAAGAAATTTGTTGTCCCAGACCAGTCTTTTCTTGGGAAATAAAAGCATGGTGGTACCTAAATGAAATGTGTTTTGTCAAGGAATTTAAGAATGGACTCATCGTAATTTCGGATAAGCACTTTTGTCATGATTAACAATGTCAGGGTTAATACAGGGATCCAAGGGGTTACAGCAAACAGTTACATTGTGTCTTAACGAGGCCTTATACTTGTACAAGTGACATTTTAATTTTGTATGCTTCAAACTTTCACCTGAAATGTTTTACAGTGTGTTAAACTGAAGATCAGAATGAAATGGACACTATTCAAAAAGTGAATTCGACACTTTTAAGGTGTGAATCTTGTAATAACATGTAAACAGCAATTTGAGATGCTGAAATTGAAATCTACAAGTACTAGTCACCATTGTCCATCTATCACTGACTTTAACTCTGCCAAGTCAGTACTTGCTATCACCATTAATTTTGCCCTTTAAGGGACAACATGTATATAAATTATCATCTGCTACAGTGTGTGTACATAACTCTCCCAAAAATAAAATATTGTGATCAAGAAATGGAGCTAAAAGCTTTTAGGATAATATTCACACCCCAGGTCAACAACTTTCCTGGCCATGGCTTTAGTGCCATGTGCCCAGCACCTGTCAAAGAAAGATGTTGAATCAGTCTTAACTATCATCACTGAAGAAGGGTTAACTAAACTTATTTATAACATGTACATTGTAATTGGTCAAACAGGAACTTGCCAAATAAGATGATTGCAGTTCTTTGGGTTCCAAGTTTCTTGTTTTCTTGTCAACTCTTATAAATATTTAATCGCTTGTACTGGTACAAATTAATTTGTTATATTTTGCTTAGGCTTTGAATATTTTAGTGGTTTTGGACAAAACGTTTCAATTAGATTAGTGTGTAATAGAAACTGTGATGTTGAAGTGAGTAAACGGGGTACCAACTGCGAATTGTATTTCACTGTTCTCAAAAATACATGTAAAGTAAGACCTCTGCCTACAGACACCTAAAAACATGGCCCGTATTGTTGAGGACCAAGTGGCATATTTGAATGTTAGTGAAAGCTGTCTTGTTGACACTTTGGTGGTAAGACATATATTTATAATTTACAAGTTTCCCTGTCTATGATTCAGACGGCCCATTAGTGACATCAGAAAGTTATCATACCACAATGCCACATACAATCTGTTATTTGCTTGGGGGACTAAAATGGCTTGGTTACATTGGTCTGCTACTCAGGCAATTGATCCTGGTGCTATTTTTGTTTTATGTGTATTTCCTGCACAAATTCAAACCGCTGCCTTTTTGCCAATTTTTTGAACCACATTCTCCAATATGAGATGTTCAGGCCATTATGAAAAAAAAAAATCAAATCGCCAAATTTCCTGCGTAATGGGCCAGGTTTTTAAGTTGCTTTGGTTCTTTCAGTTCCCATGGTAACTGATGCAACAGGTTTTGATGCTTTTATAGGTTCCCAGGGTTACCGCTTCAATAGGATACCATGGCCATGAGTTCTATAGTTGACTGTGCATGGGGGGGGGGGGGGGGACATAATGGCTCGATTGTTTTGTCATGTGATGTGTACTGTTGGGCAAAATGTGAGTGTATTGCAAACATGTATGATACATTGTGCTTGCTGAAACATGATATTTTAGCAGGACTCTTGAAACTTATGTTCACATGGATACCCTGACTCTCTATAATAGACAGGTTAATGTATATGTATTTTAGATATTTATTTAGTATATTGGTGGCAGCTTCACACAAATAATAACCCACCAGAGAATCTAGATAAAAATTGGAACAAAATTTGTGTTGCCCACAAGATACAAAGTTACAACCTCACAGTATACATTGTCAACAGATACAATGTAATGCACCCATCAACTATGACAGATTGTCACTTGATACATGCTAATTGTCATATGCATATACATGTAGCAGGGTCAAAGTATCAGAGAGAGAGAGAGAGAGAGAGAGAGAGAGAGAGAGAGAGAGAGAGAGAGAGAACAGGTGAATTTGCTTGTAACTGTTGGGCGGTATTTCTGTATCTTTATCCCCAGAGAATTTTCAGAAGTTGGTCAGTCGCAGGAGCCCACGGAATATGCTAATTTCTATAAACCAATAGATTGAGGACAAGGAATATGCCTTAATTTGTATGCAAGGTAGAAATGACAGTTCATTTGCCTGGTATTAGGCAGAATCATAACAGATTATATTCTGGCATATATCTCAGAAATCTGATGCGCTTAGTTGTTCTGAAACTAATTCTTGAATTGGATTCCTTCATATCAGTATTATGCACTGATAGGTTTATTTTCGTTGTGTCATTGTGAAAATGGAATTTCTGATGTTTTTTGGGGGGGGGTTATCCCGGATATCTGTATATATAGTTCTACAGCTAATTTGGCCTCTCTATCTAATAATAGTGTATGATGGACAGAGGTCTCTATCTGATAGAGACCCGGGATAGAGACCTCTGCAAAACCATTGTCTAAGTGCAGCGGTGCGCAAAGATTTGCACTCTAGTTTGTTAACAGAGAACCTGCACAATATTATGTTGATTCCATCATTTGACGCAGATTATGTTAAATCGATTCAGTAAAACAGGAAAAAATAGAGACAACGCAGTACAAGAACAAAAGAAATAAACCCCACTGGAATGCCTGAAACAAAAACGGTTTTATATTAATGAAACAAGTATGTAAACATAAGCTACATTTTCACAAAATGTCCTTCCATCGGCCAACATGTTCAACAAATCGATAAATACTATAGTCCACAAAATTAATATTTTGTGTGAACAGTGTCCGACTTCATATACTTCGCTTGATTCGTCAACAACTGTTTAGAATGCAAAATGGAAGGTCAATGGATAATACAAAATTTCAAAATTGGAAATTAAAATTTCCCCCGTGCACATTAAACACAACACTTTTTTCAGATTTAATTGAAGCATTAGTAGCTTGAGATGACGATGCCTGTGAGGAAGTACTTTGTTGGTCAATGTCAAGCTTAATTCGTTTGTTGCCGTTTTGAATTACATTAGAAACCAATTTCAGTTGAGTGTCGCTAATTCTTTTGTACGTATTTACTGCATCGCTACGATGACCAGTTTGGTTTTTGATAAGCTCGCAGTCCAGGCCTGCTTCAAATAATCTGGTTACTGTTGACACTCTTAAGCTATGATTTGTGTAATAGCCTTCTATACCAGCTTCACTCATCATGATCTTGGTCATATTATTCAGCGCATTGTGTCCTATAGCAGTTATTGCGTACCACAAATTATCTGGATTTGAGAGCGGTTGCAGGTATGAAGCTGTCTGTAACTTGGCTTGGGGACACTTAGAAATGTAAAGACGCAAAAGTCTCACCAGGCACCGAGATGGATCAGCGGAGTTAGCGTATGCCCTTGCAGAATGGCTGGATATTTTTCTTTGCTTTATCCCACCTTGGTTTGTCTTAGAAACTGATTGTACGTACAGTAAAAACTCTTTGCCGTCCTGGTCCCTCTGAAAACTGAAGTTTCTGATAGACAAATCGCGGTGTTCCTTACCACCACGTAAGCCAAAATTAACTCCAATTAGGTAAAAGACAGCCCGTACCAAACTAAGAAGCGTTTTATCACAAAGAATGCCAGTTGTCCATAGGACATTTTCAACTTCAGCAGTAATTGCAGTTGCTTGTTTTGGCGTATAACCGACATTTTCTTTGGCCGTTTCCTGCATTTCTACATTCAAGCTGTGGTAAAGTTTGGACAAAGTTTCACAGCATACCAACCTTCGGCGAACACCATTGATTTCCAAATACTTTTGAAGAGAAGTTATTATTTCGTATAAAGTTTTGCGTTGGTACCTCTGTCCATCCTTTTGTCTTCTTACTTGACAGATTAAGTTACAAAGGACTTTGTCAAGCTCAGTGGTATCCATTTGCCACAATGGCTTCTGGCAGAATAGCAATGTCTCGTATAATGTGGGCTTTGTATTATCACTGCCCCTTTTGCGTCTCCATTTTGCCCAGGTATCAAAGATCCTGTACGCCCACATCGCCTTTTCTTTAGTTTTGTATGGAATGGACAAGTCAATTGCTCACTGCAGATCCACGGGCACTTCATCTTTAAATCTTGTGGGATATTCTGAAAAATACAAAATAACTGCTACTTTACCCTTTAGAAGTCACTGAAATCCAATTGAAAGAAAGAAAGAAAGAAAGAAAAAGAAAGAAGAAAGAAAGAAAGAAAGACAGAAATAAAAAAAGGGGCGGTAGGGAGGCAAGGACAAGAAAAAAGGAAAGGAAAGGTGGAAAGCCGGAGCACAAAAAAAGAAAAGAGATAGGGAGGGGAGGGAGGGAAGTATGGATTAAAAGGAAAAGAAGAGGTAGGAAGGGAGGGGGTAAGGGAGAAAAGAAAAATAAACAAAAGGAGAGGTTGAGAGAATTGGTAAGGGAGAAAACAAAAAAGAATAACATAGGAGAGGGAGAGCGGGAGAAAAATCGAAAAGAAAAATATATAGGAAGAGAAAGAACGGAACAAACAAAAATAGAGAAAGAAGAAAGAAAGAGAAAGAAAGAAAAAAGGAAGAAAGAAAGAAAGAACTATAATAAATTTTCTTCTATTCTGCCTATATGGCCCAAAACAACCCTTTCGAATTAAACGCTGAATTTATAGGTTGAGCGATTAAATAGCTTTCCTTATATTGCTGTTGCATGTAAAGTGCTCCTACAAAATTGTTGAAACATATTAAGCTAAAAGTGAAATTTATCATATTAAATTTAATTACGTGTCCTGACTTAATTATAGATTTTTTTAATTACCTTTGTCGGGATTTCTGTTTGACGTAAAGTTGTAACCGCTGGCCAGGCAAGGAATCCCTAAAGCCTCTTTTCCTGTAGTATCTATGTGATTTTGTAACGCCTCCCAAACCTCTTGCACAGATACGTTCAAATCCGTAGCAACACTGTTCAGTACGTCACATTTTTCAATTTCTTGACAAAGTTGAGACAGTTGAATTTCCTCAAGTGCATCTGTATTGTAAAAATCAAATTCCATTTCGGCATTTTTCAAAGCCTGTGTAAGCACAAGGTCCGTTTCTTTTCCAAAGAAATCAGAAAAGTCCGAAGACGGTGAGGGTTTCGCAGACGTCTCCGCAGAGTGAATACCATGTCAAACACTTTCATGGTCAGCCATAGTGCCGAATTTGGCGCTGGAGAACTTTGAATGAATTTCAGCATTCTCCACCACTTGCGATAATATCAAATCTGTTTCGTCCCCAAATGAATCTAAAAAATCCATTCTTAGTTGCACGAATGTGACATGTAAAACTGCCGAAACGCAAATGAGAAACCGCAAGGATGGTGGCATGATTTCTCCCTGTTGAACAATACGCACGTGGGATCCAAACAAAATGTCAGGTAACAATACAATACAGGTGCGCGTGGAGTTAAAGTGGAAATGAAAGAAAACAATATTTGGTTTCATACTTTGTGACCTCAGGTCAAACTTGAGGCCATTTCAGCCCAGTCCATTATAACAACGGCGAGATGAAGATTACAAATAATCAAAATGAAATGAATCAATCAGTCAAATAAAACAAATATTGAAAGCATTTTCTCTGATAATGTGCAGTTGTTTTTCATAATCAATGATGCCATCATACACTATGCAGGACAGGTCCTTCGTTGTTTTGTTTTCCTCTCGGGAGAGAGACTGCAATAAATCCTTCGCGCCCTATCGGGCGCTCAGGAATTATTGAAGTCTCTCTCCCGAAAGGAAAACAAAACAACTCAGGTCCCTATCCTACACTGAGTTCAGCATAATAGTATGTGGACGTACATTGTACTGTAAGTTACACAGTGGATATAAGAAGCAATACATGGCACTGTGTTGTTGCAGACAGTAATCACACTGTGTCGATATAGTGGAATGCTGGCACTCTATACTAGACACCAGATGGCGCTATGTGCATGAACAAAGTTTTCATTGCAACTATGTCTCCAGTTGCATCTTCAGATACACAACATGGGAGGCTCCAAGTTACAAATGACAGCAAACGGGGAAGGTTTGCTGAAACATTGCATAAAAGAAGCAGAAGTCTTGTTTGTTCAACAAGGGGGTGCAGTCCTCAAAAAATGGGATATAAGAAAATCCAAGTAATTTTGTAACTAAAAAGTGGGAAATCTCCTGATTTATTAGGAAACTTGGAGTCTCTGTAACATTGGTATAATGTGTGGGTGAAATTGAACAGATGAATACAGTCAATACACGTATAATTGGCCTCAGTCTTGAGACCTCTCTTGGGGAAACCACTATAATAGGAGACCCCCTGGCAAGTCAAGGCAATTCAAATAAAAAATTTACATTAATTTTGAAATCAGTAACACACTTATAGAATACAGTATGTTCCTTTATCATGACACTGATGACGGGGTCCATGGAGCAAATCATGTTATAACAAATCCACTTTTTTTTTTTTTTTTTTTTTTTTTTTTTTTTTTTTTTTTGCGGGGTGGGGGTTATTTAGTGATGGGGAAAGTGGTTTAATGGGATCCAAGGGACCCACCATGTTATATGAGAAAGTATCGAGGGGTTTTGTAAGGAAGCTCCACTATATTATTTTTGGTAACCAATGTAATCACTTCATATATACATGTACATGCATAAGAGATACAAATAAACTATATGTAAACTCATACTGTGTAGAGCAAGGCTCTCAATAGAAACATTCATAAGAAAAGTAATGCATGAATATTGGACATGAAGTACAAGGTACCTACATGTACAAGCTAATCAGATGTTGTCCATTAATGTACAGTAGTCCCTTATTGAAAGGCCATTTCACTGAGAGACCACCTGCCTTTTGAGATCACATTTAGCTATTCTCTTGTGCTATCTTTTCCATGGTATTTGACCTGTATTGAGAGACCACCTCTTTTATGTAACCACATTTGTACCAGCCCTATGGGTGGTATTACCCCTATCCAGGGAGTCTCCCTACCCCTTTTCAAGAGCAAGTGCCCCCTGCCCCCCCCCCCCCCCCCAGGTGTCACATACAGGGAGATGTGGGGTGTTGACAGGAATGTTAGTAAGTGCATGCAAGGTGTATCCAATTTAACATGTCACCATACATGATAAATTTTTTTCCACATGATATACAGACTGAAAATCATGGTGATTACATGCGTACAAACATACTACTTGGACATTTGTTTTATGATAAAGAGGCCAGATGTAAATAAAACAACTTTGATTGGCATTTAATTGATACCGGTGCAGGTCACAAAAATTTGCTTGCGGTAAATGTAGACTTGTACACGTAAATAGGACGTAGCTAATTGTGACAAAATCCTTTGACAATAGAAACTAAAGTTTGTAGCCTGCACATTGTACCTATCAAGCCATGTGGTCTCATTCTTGGCTGATGTCCAAGGTCATTCTAAACTGTACCTTTGAAGGAGGGCTTAATGATTAAATATATACCTATACTGGTTGCTATATTAAATTGATACCACATGGATATATTAGATTTAATAGGTTTAATGTGTGTTTTCTTTTAGTTCTGTGGTAAGCATTAATCTCTGGGAGGAATGAGTGCTAATGTTTTTGACTAATGTACATGTGCCACACACTGATTTTACATTAACCCTTTAGTACAGTGGCCCTCCCCCCCATAAGGCCACCCCAAATGCAGCCAAAATTGGCCTTATAAGAGGGGTGGTCTCTCTTGATGGGGAGAGTATAATGGAAATACCATACTTTCTGCACAAGAATGCTGGTCCTTCAATAGGGGTGGCTTCTGGTGAGAGGGGCCTTATAAGAGGGTGACCACTGTAGTCCCCCGCCCCTTCTGTAAAGGCTGGGCAACAGCATTCTTTGATGGTACACATGGAACCCACGCCACAGAAAGTGTTAACCTGGCACACATTATCTAGATAGGTCTCATGTCCAATTCTCATTTAACCTGTTTTTCAATACTGTTGAAATTAATTGGAAACAGCAGGTAACATTTGACCCCCCCCCCCCCCTTGCCAGTTTTGATCATTTTAAGGGGACAAGGGTTAAAGTAATATATCTCTGTATTAACTTCCTTTAAGGTAAGGACCTAGCAGTGATCGTACATTGGTTTATTATAGGAAGTCATGCCACAGCCACCTTACATCAGCTGGCTGGAGCAAGATGAAAATACAGACTTGATGACTAGTGAAGGACGAAAGCTCTTTTTATGTGGAATCCAAAAAATTTTCATGCAATTCCAGTTTTTGAGTGATCAGCTGGATAGTGGTTTAATAACTTTACTGGGTGTGTTGTGGTAGAAATGCACTGTAAGCATGCCAAGGAAACCTGTTCACAGGGCTCTTCTTTCTTTCTTTTTTTTTGGGGGGGGGGGAGAAAGTTTTTTTTTGTTTGTTTTTTTTTCTTTTGCTGGACTTACAAACACAAGCTGGTATATGAATAAAAGGCCTTTTCATGTAGAGCTTGAATCTACATATATGCACCATCATTACTATGATGAACATGACTTTTGATGTTATCAGGAGGCAAAGGGTACACATATTTGGACGTTTGTCATTGGTATGGAAAGGGTTACACTTAAGTAAAAATCTGGTCATTTGTGTCAGCAGGGGAGCCAGTCAAACTCGCTTAATCTTTGATTCATGTGCGATTAGCAGGTCAACAGCTTTAAATACCATTCAAACTCGTACAAGGACCGTGGAACAATGAATAAACCAGTGGGACATTTCAAGGTGCATGCTCACATCGCAAAAAAACTATGCACATAGGCAAGCATTGAGCCAAGGACACGGTGGGATAACTGATTTTCAGGTTGACATTATGTTTCACATAGGCAACAACTTGGGCTCTTATTTACAAGGGAACTACTAATCCATATGTTGGGAGTTTACGTAATTAACAAACACCAGAAGGAAAATATTTGAATTGTGTTCAGCCGCTGGTTGTTTGGTGTACGCAGTATGTACACAGTCTGTAGCTTGACCAGCATAGTGTTTGGTCAACATGGATTATAGCAACGATACTGTGGCACCTTGAACTCTCAGCTGGGAAACTTACCCTGCATGCAACATGGCATGGATTGACTTAAAAGAGACAGGATTATTAATTAATAATTGATCGATAATCAATCTTGTCAAGAATCTCAAACTGTCATGTCGTCTGACACCCAGTTTGTTGCTTTCAAGTCCTGTACAGGGAGAGTTATCAGTAACATTTTGTACGTCAAGAGCTATGACATGACACCTGAGTGATAAATTAGGAAGTGAAGGACCCTTGCTTCAGAGTGATGAAGTACCAGAGCTATAGTGGTCTTAAAAGGCATAGCTGGTTTGTGCGACAGTATGGACTATGTACAACACCGATTGGACATCTGCTAATCTGATACCAAAGGGCAGTATTTATGATGTTGTAGTCAAATTTAATCAAGAGAAAGTAGTGTAAGAAGTTGTAACAGAACAGTAGCATGTGTATGGGACTACCTGTGTGATTATTCTGTTATACCACATACCACCTGGAACTTCTGACAGGGTATACCATCGTGCCAAATTTTTAGATTGGATGAGTATCCATTAGTCGTGATGAGGCACGTGCTTTGTATTGATACCAGTTCTTGACTCTTGCTCGGGGTCAACACAACAAAAGGGACGATCCTCAAAGGGGTCGTTGTGTCATCGTCTTTATCTGTACAGTAGAGGGCATTGGATACTGCAGGTTTACTTGTAATTGCTTGACAACATACATCAGGCTTACTAATAGTGAATACACGTTCAAAGCTTGCAGTGACAATATCTCACAAGCCATGTCTTCAACGAAGATCAAAATGTAGCAGTGGTATGTGAAAACAAAGAAAAAGAGAAAAACAACTGGCAACACGTACTGGAGATTGATATAGACCATGTGTGGTCTTGAAAAGACAGAGTGAAGTCTTTATAGCACAAAGCTGGAGCTGTTCACGAACCCGGAAGCATACTGGTGTGGAGAATCAAAGCGTCTCGCACTTTGTAAAGGATTCAATAGACTGCTGGTGGAGCAAAGTTTTACATATTACGGAACAATCATCATAGCTTTCTCCACAACAAAGTGCTGTAACATGAGAACTTTAAATATTTAAGGCATCTTTATCGATCCAATATGACCATACACATGTGGACTGTTTAGCATGATGTACATACTGTCATGTATATGTGTGCAGGTACATGTAGATTAGATTGAGCACAACATTCATCTGCATCACTGAAAAAGCAACACTACCAATAAGGCTAATTGGACTTGCAGCCAATGAAGCGAAACATTCAACCACACAGACTTTTTCCAATCTAGAATTTTCTTGGAAGTTGGATTATAGATTTCTTGAATTATTCAGTGGTTGACAGGTTCAAGCGGAAGCAGTGACATTTTATGGTGGTATTATTATTTATTTGCCATTAGAACCTTCATACTTCCTCAGACATCAAGGTAGTTGGTTGCAATATACATGAACATATACTGCAGATGTTTATATACCTGGCCTCCACAGGGTAAATCCAAGTTGAGCTCTAAGCTACGCGCAAGGAGAGTTATATTCAGTGTAGGACACGAAATAATTCTGTTGTACTGACACCAATGAACAAGGGAGTTCAGGCCAAAATTGGATCATTAGAAAATCTTGATCACAAACCAGGAGGTGGTCAAGTCGCAGTCGCTAGCTATCCACGTCGTTGGAAAAGCGAGGCTAAGGTTGGATCGTTTGATAATTTTCATTACCAGCCACAAGGGGGCGATGTTGTGATTCAAAACAGGAAACTTGACTGGCAAACTAGCGCAAAGGTTGGGTCACTGGAAAACATCAGTCATAACCCCAAAGGAGGAGACGTCCGCATATTTTATGAAAGACCCAGATGGCAGCACCATTCTAAAGTCAGGTCATTGGAAAATATTGATCATACCCCAGCTGGGGGAAGTAAAAAGATATCTAACAGACCAACCAACTGGAACACGCATGCAAAAGTTAGATCTTTGGAGAATTTGCGCCATGAACCAGCTGGAGGGTCGCTGAAAATATTTGACGAAAGACCAAGATGGCAGAAGCAGTCTAAAGTTGGATCATTTGAAAACTTTACACACAAACCAGCAGGTGGCGACAAGAAAATATTTGACAGTGGAAGTAATTGGAAAGCAAGTTCTAAGGTTGGATCATTAGAAAATCTTTGTCATAGTCCTGGTGGAGGGGATGTTGTTATTCTTAACCAGCAACCAAACTGGAAAAGTCGAGCAAAAGTAGGATCGCTTGAAAAGTTACACCACCAGCCCAGAGGGGGGAATGTTAAGATTGGAACTTACCGTACAGACTGGAGGTCAGGAGCACGAGTTGGATCTTTTGAAAATATTTCACATAAACCAGGTGGCGGTGACAGTAAAATATTTGACAAAAGAAGTAAGTGGAAAGCTGACTCAAGAGTTGGTTCATTTGAAAACTTCAAACACATCCCACGGGGAGGGAATAAAAAAATATTTGACCAAGCTCCTGGTTGGCAAGCTGGTTCGAAGATTGGCTCTTTGGATAATTTAAGACATTCCCCAAGTGGAGGGGATGTAAAGATTTTTGACAAGAAAACTAAATGGACTAGACACTCTCGAGTTGGATCATTGGAAAACTTGAAACATAAACGTGGTGGTGGAGATAAAGTTATATTTGACGAGGGAACACAGTGGAAAGCTGACTCACGAGTTGGCTCGTTTGAAAACTTCAAACACACTCCAGGGGGTGGGAATAAGAAAATATTTGACAAAACTCCAAGTTGGCAAGCTGGTTCGAAGATTGGCTCTTTGGGTAATTTAAGACATTCTCCTAGTGGAGGGGATGTAAAGATTTTTGACAAGAGAACTAAATGGACTAGACATTCTCGTGTTAAATCTTTGGAAAACTTGAAACATAAACCTGGAGGTGGAGACAAAAAGATCTTTGATAAACCCGCGAAGTGGAAAACTGAAGCAAGAGTTCGGTCGCTGGAAAACGTGAACCATACACCTGGGGGAGGAGAAACCAGAATATTTGACAAGAGTGCCAAATGGACAGGAGGGCCACGAGTTGGCTCGCTTGATAATTTATCGCATAAACCAGGAGGTGGCAACAAAAAAATTTATGATAATACATTAAGTTGGAGTGCTGGGGCAAAAGTTGGGTCCTTAGAGAATGTAAGCCACAGCCCAAAAGGTGGTGATAAAAAAGTATTTGATCAGTTGCCTCGTTGGAACAAAATGGCTCGTGTTAGATCATTAGACAACCTAGACCACCAACCAGGCGGGGGAGATAAACTTATTGAGACCCACAGCCTAAAATGGAAGGCAGATCCACGAATTGGCTCACTGAAAAACCTTAATTACGTTTCCTCTGGTGGGTACGTGAAGATCTTCAATGAACGAAGAAAATGGAATGCAAGGTCTAAAGTTGCATCACTTGAAAATGTGAAACATGTCCCCAAAGGCGGTGACAAGGCTATTCCTCGGGAGACAGTCCGATGGAGTGCTGAAGCAAAAGTTGGGTCTTTAGAAAATATGGATCACGAACCAGCTGGAGGGGATAAAAAGATATACAGTGAAAAAGTGAAATGGAGAGGCCAGGCCAAAGTAGGTTCACTCGAAAGTTTACATTATACCCCCAGTGGTGGGGACTTGAAAATACAGCATTATAAAACACAGTGGAGAGCAGCGCCAAAGGTCGGCTCCCTAGAAAATCTTGATCATGTTCCAAGAGGAGGTGACAACAAGATAATGAACGAAAGGCTGAAGTGGAGAGCTCAAGCAAGAGTTGGATCATTGGAAAACATGTCCCACAAACCACAAGGAGGACATTTCACCATACAAGGTCAGAAGCCCAATTGGCAGGCGAGACCTAAGGTACAGTCTTTGGATTATATCAGTCATGTACCGGGAGGCGGCAATGTCAAAGTAAGGAATGAAAAGCTGTCTTGGAGTTCTAGGCCCAAGATTGGCTCACTTGAAAATATTACCCATGTGCCATCCGGGGGAAATATTACAGTCAAAAGTGAAAAATTGCATTGGCAAAAATCATCGAAAATTGGGTCGTTGGAAAACATAACTCACAATCCTGGTGGTGGCGATAAGAAAATTGCTACCTTCAAAGTGAAGTGGAACAGCGAGGCCCGGATTGGGTCTCTTGATAATGTTTCCCATGTCCCGCGTGGTGGAGATGGCAAGGTGTTCAGTGAACGGGTGAGCTGGAATGCCAGATCGAAAATAGGATCTCTGGAAAACATTAATCAAGAAAAAAGAGGTGGGAATGTCAAGAATCCGACAGAAAGAGTGGACTACCGACAGAAAGCCTTACCACGGATAGGTATAACTTCAACTGGACCATAAGCATGGTGTTTATGTTGAAAAAAATTATGGGCAAGTAAGGGAATACTGATCATTCCTGGGAGATATATCAACAATGATCGCAAGCTTGCTTATTGTGGTAGCTTATGGAAGACTTTGTCAAAGCATAATTTCATCACATAAATTTATGCATGGTTATCAATGAATAGGCTTATTCCACAAGCTAGTTCCAGCTTGTACCCCTTGGTCATACATGAACTTGACTGAATGGTATTGTCATTATAATGTCATCTGTCCATCCATAATTGATGTCAACATGTTAACTTAAAAATGGAAAGACTTACCCCAACCAAATTTGGTGTGGGGAATATCTCTCTGATAGAGGACTCTGATGGGATTGTGTATGAGTGACCTTGACCTTGTGTCAAGGTCACTGGGGTCAAATGTGTCAATTCCATGTCCTGTTCAGTGTCACAGTGATAACTTAACAATGGACATAGCTGCAGCTATGGGGTTTTGGGGGTCATTGCCTGCTGTATTTCACATTTTCATACATTCTGATAGAGGATATTAACCTTTTAGCATTCTTCAAGAAATGTTCATTCAAATATGCATAACAAAATACTAGGCATCAAACTCATACAGCTATTACTTGATGCTGCAAGTCATGATCCTGCTTCTCGAAATCTGGACATTCACATGTACATATTACAGAAACTTCATTTTCAGTTTCTGCTGAAAAAAAAAGTGCCAGCCTTTGTAGGATTGATAAAGCGTAATTTTTAAAGATGATAAATTCTATGGAGAAATTGGGATAACAGAATGCTAGAACCTTGGACTCTCCATTCTGGAAGAACCTTATGGAGAATCCTATATGCAAAATTAAGAGCAACAATGCTTCACTGCAGCGGTAATGGCCAAAGTCAGAATAGAGTGGTTTATTAATGTGCTGTTTGTGAGGTGGAAGTCACTATGGTGAAACCTGGCTTGAAAGACCACCCCTAAGGATGACCAATTGATGGTCTCTCATGGACGGGTGGTCTCTCATAGGAGGTACAATTAACAAGAAAAGTACTGAGCAAAGTATGGTGAAAAGGTGGTCTTCCAAGGCAGGTGGTCTCTCATTGGAGTGGTCTCTCAAGAGAGAGACCACTGTACTTTGAGCAGATTGAAGGTTCAAAATGTCCCTTTCCCCCCTTGAATTAAGACTGAGTCAACAGCTTTCCTTGGCATGGGTTGGGCACTAAGTGCCCAACCCATGCCAAGGAAAGCTGTTGACCTGGGGCATGTGATCTTGATAAGTCTCATGTACATTTCTCAGTCAAATTGTTTTTCATAACTGTTGAAATTAGTTGAAAACACTGAAGCATACGACATTTCACCACCAGCCGGTTTTGGCCGGTTTGAGGGGGAAAGGGTTAAATATAAATGATTAGTTATTTATTTACCATGAAATGCACTTGAGCGACAAGACATCAATATATGTCATAACTTTGAGAACCATATGCAACATACATGTACATTCTGCTGATGTTAATCTACACATATATAATTTATGTATTAACAGGTAACAAACACAAACATTATTATAGACAATCATTTATATTGAAACGCTTTGATAGATTATTGCCAGAATAGATGCATTGTATTACAACAGTGTAAACGATGGAAAGATGCTGTAGGTAAATAGAGACATTTAAAGTACCCTATTTGTTTACCATTTAATAGAAATGTAAGACACTTGTTCAGTAATTAAGGATTGAACTTCTTTTCAATTGTAATCATTTTAACTCAGTCCATACTGTGGTGACTTGCCAGGCAGTGTCAGAACCACCGACTTAAGACTATAGGCATGTTGGTACTTGAATGAAAGTTCTTTTCATGCAGGATTTAAATATGCAATTGTCGTTTTAAATCTAGGTAAATATACGGAAAAATCATGGACTGGTATGGATTGAGTTAAGGGTGATTCCACCTGGTTGACAAATGTTTAAAATGCTTGTCAACAAGTTGTAATCGAACATCATTGATTACAATCAAAGAAAATTAAATTCTCTTACATTTTCAAAATATATGTTGAGAGTGAAAGTTGTCTGAGATATGTGATTAGCAGAAGCTTACTGGTCGAATGCTTTGTTGCCATTTGGAGAACATGTACAGAATGGTTGTTGCATCGCTTCCCACACTGTGTAGCGACTGCTATGTGAGAGATCATGGTGTCATAGTGCACATGGGCACATCATGTGGTGCAACATGTACTTGGTCAAGAACTTCGGGGCACTTGCACAGTTACCAATATTGTACCAGTGTTTTACATTGTCAGTGGTGCCTGCGGTTAAGAGGAGGCAGCTATATGAGAGACACAGCTACTACTTGGCCTCTGCTTACTGAAGTTAATCTGTTACATACATGTGAGAATCGTTCAGTGGGCAAGGGGGAGGGGTATTGAGCCTCTCTGGGTCAGAACAAGATTGCGTCAACAGTTTTCCGTAGCATTTCATTTTATTCATGATATACATGTACTTGTGTGTTTACCCAATAAAACATTTTTGTTTATTTCACAATCTGTGTACAATTATATGAACGTACAAAATATTACAGAGAATTAGTCTAGCTTAATTTACAGGATTTTTTTTTTTTTTTGCAAATGCACACATTAACTATATATAAATATCTCTCTAAAGTTCGGCCACTATGTCTCTTAACTCTTTCAGTGCCATATTTTGGACTGAGTCAAAAGCTTTTCTCAGCGCACATTGGCTACAATGCACCGAGAAAAGCTGTTGACCTGGGATATTGTCTCTGGAACTATAGGCATGTTGGTACTTGAATGAAAGGTCTTTTTACGAGGAATATAAATCTGGGATCCTAATGATAATTCAGTCTAGTTTCACTTGAATAGATCGACTTAAGTCACACTTGGCACTGAGAGACCAATACTAAAGGTTAACATGCTGGACATTATGCTTGTGGATTGTGAGGTACATGTTCACAGTGCTGTGAGCAGCTCCCTTTATGGCTCTCTAATTCATATTAAGTAACTGAAGTTGATTTGGTTTTTGATACCAACAGCCCATAATAGTGTGTGTGATACATGTATATGTATAAGGCCAAACACTCCTTCAATTACTGAAGAGCTGAGGAAGCATTGTTTACTCATTCAGTGTTAATCATAGCAGAGGTTTTGCTAATCTGAATTACAGTGATGCCAGATTCAAATTCATCATAAGCCCTTTGGTTTAACTCTTTCAACTCCTTCCATACTATGGTCACAGTCCTTGGTCAGTGGTTCTGGCACTGCCTGGCAAGTCAGGCTGCAGCTGCCCTTGCGGCAGCTGCAGCCTGACTTGCCAGGCAGTGCCAGAACCACTGACTTAAGCCTATAGGCATGTTGGTACTTGAACAAAAAGCCTTTTCATGAAAGATTTAAATATGCAATTGTCATCTTAAATCTGGGTAAATATACGTAAATATCAGGGACTGGTATGGAATGAGTTAATGCCAGCTGCGACTGCAGTCAAACTACTTAAGATGCACTGCTCTCAATTGTAGTAAGAATGACTCGTATCCCTTGTGTAAAGGCCTTTCATTCAACTACTAGCATACCTGTAGTTCAGAGAATATAATGGTCCGGGTCAGCAACTTTCCATGGCCCGCTTTGGGCACATTGCACACAAAGCATGTTGAGGAAAACTGTTGATTCAGCCCAAAACTTGGCACTGAAAGAGTTAAGAATCAATATGTATTTCAAGAAAAAGAATGGTTGTGATCAACATCTTTCCTTTAAATTAGCATGTACATTGTATTTGGCCATGACATGTGGAAGAAAACCATGGATTCAGTATCCACCTTAGCAATTCAAGAATTAGTATTTCGCCTTGTTGTAAACCAAATTCAGGAATATCATCTATGAGTCAAATTGGATAACTTAAATGCTATACAACTCGGGGTGTATCCAACAATTCAGACGGTTAAATCTTACGGGTCTCATATACAAGCAGGCATCAGACTTGCCATTGAACTGCCTCGTGAAATATACATGAAAACCATCAACGTATGTTTTTCATGTACAGTGGTACCTGCTGTATGCAACCACTGCCCTGAGCAGCCGCATTGCTTTTTGTGCTCACAGGGCTCTGACATAGGAGTCAATTTCTTTGTAATATTTACCTGTGGTGACAGGTCTCTTGCTGCATGTGGCCACTTTTTCTTGGCAGAAGGGTGTGGCCACATACAGCAGGTACAACTATACAAGTATATTTCAAGCTGTACATCCCACTGGGATCAGACAAAGTCACAGCAGAGCAATGTTTAAACATTTCCAGGATAGTTTTATGCACAAGTATAGTGATCAGAATATGAGGGCAAAATGGAGACCTGTTTTACTGTAATTTTCATAACACTGCATATGCACACTGGGACAAGAGGGAGGAACGCAATATACAAGTCATTAGTGGTCTGTTTGTTCATACAGTAACCGCTGCAACATATTCGGGTTTCATCCCAGAATTATATACTTGGGGAAGCGCATGATCACAAACTGTTGGCAGCACGCATTGATTGTTTTATGATGGGAGATTTATGCATGTTTGCTGGCTACAAAATATCGGCAGTAGACTTACGAGTACATTTTCCAAAAGCCTGGTATTTCCTTTGAAATATGACTGCAAGGGAGCTCTCATTTGCATGGAAAATACCTTATCAAATGACTACAAAAGTCAGGAGATCAGTAGCTGTGATGTGCAGTGTCTGTCTGGGGTTGCATGTACGTACATTGTACCAGAGTATGGTACGTGTATGTCTGCATATCACTGGTGGGATTTCTGAGAATGCACCATTCAAAGCGAGTGGCATGCAAAGACCTGTCACTATTTTAGTCTGACGATTGAGTTAAAGGTATATGCATGCACAAGGCACACTGAGAATACTCACCAGGTGCCAGGCAAACACTATACAGTGGTCCCTCTCAGCACAGACCACCCTGACTGCAACTAAGTGGTCTTAATAGACAGGTGGTCTGTCATGACAGGTAGATCAGCATGGAAAGTACATGTATAGGACTTGGGAATGCGTAAAGCAGTCTCTCATAAGAGGGAGGGCTCTCGCTTTGGCTTTTTTTATTGGCAAAGGTATTTTATCAGTGGAGGTAACTATTATGGAGTTTTCTTTTTATCATCGTGCACCAAAATATTGAATTTGAGGACATAAAAGTCTCTCTATTTAGGTAACAATGTGATCAAGTGAAAAATTGACATTTGGTTTATTAGCCCTCTATTGGTCAGAATAAGATTGAGTCCATTGCTTGCTTTAATCCTGCCTTGAATTCTTATTGAGTCCATTGCTTGCTTTAATCCTGCCTTGAATTCTTATTGAGTCCATTGCTTGCTTTAATCCTGCCTTGAATTAAGTCTGAGTCAACATCTTTCCTTGCATGGGTTGGGCACTTTGATAATGCCCAACCAAGCAAAGCTGTTCATCTTGGGCATGTGATCATGATAAGTTTCATCTATAATTCCCAAAACTGTTTTTCATCACTTTTTTTTTTTTTTGGTAACAAGTCCCTGGTAACTTCCATTACCAAGGACTTGTCACACTGGGGTAGATAAACAACGGCAAAGGCCATTAGCACCTAGCCCTTCTCAAGTTATAGAGTGTTTGAACAGTTCCTGATGAGCCCAGACATGGGCGAAATGCGTCAAACTGCTCTTCACAAGAAAATACTGGAAAAAAAAACAACACTTTTTCAGAGAGACCCAGAGCCGCCAGGCACTTGTCTTCTTTGTTTATTTGTTTTTCATTCCTGTTGAAATTAGTTGAAAACACTGTAGCAGAGGACATTTCACCACGGGCTGGTTTAAGGGGGAAGGAGTGAAGCTTGGCATGTTTTGGACACAATGCACCAAACCTGTGTCTGGGAAAGCTATTGACCAGGGAGACTATTGACCTGGGGCATGCCATCATGATAAAATGCAGGTGTTACTCACAATTCTCAGGAAAATTGTTTTCTTTTAACGTGAAATTGAAATAAAGACATTGTAGCTGATGACAATAGGAGAGGTCACAATTAACAATTGCACATGTATTTGGCTGAATATACAAACCAATACACAAAATACTTGTGGGCCAGAGGTGTGTTTTTATATGAGAGTCTGTGTTAAAATAACATAAAATATGTTCGATGGTTTTGCAGTAAAAGTTATCAAATTTACAAGAGCATTTTAACTAGATGTACAACCATTTAGCACAAGAAATTTGGTGTTTCTGAGTAGAATGGTTTTAAAGTTAACTACGTGCAGATTACAATGGAAACTGATGGACACACACATACCTGCCTCACCTGCCTACAGAGCCCTCAACTGAGAACCCACATGAACCAGTTCATCTTGACCTTACCTATTAACTCATTCCATACTATAGTCACAGGCCTTGGTCAGTGGTTCTGGCACTGCTTGGCAAGTCATGCTGCAGCTGCCCTTGCGGCAACTGCAACATGACTTGCCAGGCAGTGCCAGAACCACTGACTCAAGACTATAGGCATGTTGGTACTTGAATGAAAGCTCTTTTCATGAAGAATTGCAATGTGCAATTGTCGTGTTAAATCTAACTAAATACAGTAGTACCTGCTATTTAAGACCACCCTTAATGCCAAACAAAAGTGGTCACATATGACAGGTGGTCTTTCACTGCAGGTAAGCTAGCAAAGAATTAAAGGCCAGTGTCTTGAAAGGGTGGTCTTAAAAATTAGTGTGGTCCTTCACGACAGGTGGTCTTTAGAGCAGGTACCACTGTATATGAAATAATAGGGACTGGAATGGAATGAGTTAACATCTGGGAGCCTTCGGGCCATTTGCAGTGGGAAGGTGACTGCATGGTTATGTCAGATCATTCTTTATTCAGCTGAGTGGGCACTCGGTCTATGGCTGCAGAAAATTCAGTTTGTGGCATGGCACAAGTATAGACAAATATTTATGTTTGGTTAATATATGTGCAAAATTTGTTTGATAAAGCATTATTATTATATCATATTATGTAATTTTAGATACACAAGGCCACAACAGGGTACAAAAGTTTCTCAAAAATTACTGTATGTGAGTGACTTAAGATTGCAATAAATTTATTCCTTCATTGTCTTTTTTTTTTTTTTTTTTTTTGTAATGAATAGAAAGTTCAGCATGTCAACAGTGTAGAAACCCATTTTCCCAGTGTTATTGGATAATGATGCATACATCCAGCAATGATATTGCACGGCTTCAATTGTGAATCATTCCTTGCTAATGTGACTAATGTTTTGTCACATTTTGCTGATGCTAAGTCCAAAGGAATTCTTTCATCATGGAGAAGTCTCATATAAAGAGGGTCGGTCCCAACCCAGCATGATGTGTGAACATGGTGAAAGGCAGGTCGTTGTGCATTGCCTTGTAAGTTGCTGGTGAGGCATGACTTGGCAGGCAATGCTAAAACCACTGAAGTCTAGTACCTTTAAGAAAGCAAGTAAAAATGAAACAAAAATTGACCAATACAAGCTCAAAAAAAAACAAACAAACAAATTGGAGCAAGTCTTGACAACATGAAAAGTAGAATTTTTTTGAATTGTTTAAATAGTTATGTTATCTGTATTGGATTTGTTGAAGACCAAAGAAAGTAAATAAATAAAACTGAAAACTAGAATGAGTTGAGTGAGAACGTACATAACATGATAAAAGGAAAAATAAAATTATTGGACAAAGTACCAACTTGTGTAACATGTCAGACTTACGACAGAAAATACGTAAATAAAATCAAAGAAAAACAAATAAAACCTGATCATATTCAATGAGTCCTGCCAAAATGAGAAGAGTATCCTGAGAATTAGTCAGAAAAAATGCCAAAGAGATAACTTGTTGAAGAAAGCACATTATGTCTGTAACTGGTTGCTTAACTGACATGTTAAAACAACAGGATTTTACATAAGGGAAATGTGAAATCAGCTTTCATACATCATGTACATCAATTAAGTGGAATGCTGTAAATCGGAAGTAGGAAATTGCTTGTCAAAATTCTGTGACATTGAATAACTATGGAATGTTAATTAATCACCATAGAAACCACCAATACATGTATTCATACAACATGGATACCAGCAAATATTCATAATTCATGTACCACATGAAGCAAATACTATGTTAGTGTGGCTATAAATAGAGTAATGAGAGCTTGCATGTTTGTCACAATACAACTTTATGTAGGCATATTTTAACAGGGGAATGAGACTGTTGTTTGGCTGGCCTGAAGAGCTTGTCTGGATTTTCCCATCGACCCAAACCAGTGACATATCTGAAGCCTGGATGAGTTTAATGATCGAAAGTAGCTTAACTCCTTCTGTACAGACACATGACAAATTTCTTGTCTATTTGATTCGGTTGTAAAAAAAACAACAAAAAAAAAATCAACAAAGATTGGACATTCCAAACCCTCACAAAAAAGTTTCAAGCACCAACATGCCTGGTTTAAAATCAATGGTTTTGGTGTCTTCTGGCAAGCAATACCTCAGCCACTGCAAGGCCATTTAAGGGATGACGTCTCAGATAATTCTCAAATCTTTGGCAAAGGCTTAGCTCAGTATAGGATGGGTTAAGTATTATGCAAAACATGCTTGGTATTAGAGGGTTATTTTGTATGGCACAATCAATGGGACATTTCCTCCACAAGGAAATATCTGCTCATGTGTGTACACAGTCATGTACTTAACATGAATCCTTTGCAGGTAATCCAGTCATCACTAGTAAGTTGCAGAGATAAATAGTATATAAACACTATATACAAGTGCAAATTCCATTGTTTTGTCACAAAGGGTATTATCATTCCAATATGTACATGTGATAGGATTTGTATTCATGCACAAAAGTTCTGTGTGGTGAGGTGCAACTAAGACATTGGCAGCTATTGCCACCTGTTGGTGAAACAAGAAACTGTTATACTGCAAAAAAGTGAGCAGGTCAGTTGTCAAGAAAATATGCAGATTGATATACATTCAAACCTCATTACAAGAAAAAAAAATTTGATTGTCTTAGCTCACTTTTAAATGATATGCATGCACAAATTCACATACCCTTGTGAATTTCCACACAAAAAAAAAATAGCACACAGAGATTAAAACTCTAAGAACAGTCCATTGCACCTTCCTAGACCCCCACACAGGGCAGGGACTCCCCTTACCACAGGGTGTCCCTTATGGTAAACCCAACGCAAAATTTTTCACAGCAACCCAGGTAAAAATAAGATCCCCAGTTGGCTTTGAAAGCTTTTATTGTGTCGAAGGAAAACTTTGTGCTAATAGACACCACCAAGTGCTGCCATCTGGTGTGCTAAATTCCAGTTCTGGTTTGGTAACTGTGCATTTTCTTTTCAATACAAACATATGTGCAGAAAGTTTCAGCATATGATTAAAACCATCTACCAAAAAGAGACTGCTTTTAGCTGCAGTCACAGGTGGTCATAATTCATGGATTGTACTGTAATCAGTTTCAAGGCCCCGGGGTGGGGCTGATATTAGGAACTGCATGTGTTCATAGCAATGCTGTGACCCTTCTCAGAGCTGACAAGTCCAGTAGAATCTCCCAATGAACACCACCTAATGCACTCAAAAATGGGGTCTTAAAAAGGGGAGAGTGATCTTAATAAGGGATATAACTATAGATGAAAATGAGAGTGTAAATTGATGCTCTGAATATATAGAAATAGTCTCCATTATCACAATGGAGGTTGTCGTAATTGGAGATTCTGCTGTACAGTCTACTGTATGTGTGTATCAGAGGCTCCAACCTAGGAGAGTACCAGAGAGGGAGAATCTCCCTCCCAGGGAGTTGCCCAGAGGGAGATCATGAGGTCGCAACGCGACCAAGCGGGGGGAGGGTACGGGAGGGGGGCTGGCTGGGAAAATGTTTCAAATTTCAAGTAAAAATGGTGCTTTCTGATGAATTTCTGTTAAATCTTAAAAAATAACAATAACTGCCAAGCTTGTGTATAGCATAGTGCCATATATATACATATATACATATATATATATATATATATATATATATATATATATATGTATATATGTATATATATTAACTGAAATTCCTCAGTGGGCGGGAGGTCGGGAGAATTTTCAATTTCCCCTGAAAAGCGGGAGATCTCCCGCCGGCGGCGGGAGAGTTGGAGCCTCTGGTATATATACACAATATCCGAGGCCACCCATTTGACAAGGAAATAGTATAATTCCAAACTGGTTTGAGCCTCATTGGTTCAAGTGAAGTAAGGTTTCTAGTGTTCTCACACATACTGTATTTATGGAGAATCCCTCATGGAAAATGGACTTAAACAAACAAACAAACAACTTACACACCTATACATGTATCACAAAGTGGACATCTGTGTAAAGATGCGAACCAAATCTCCGACTAGACTCACAGGACATACACATGAGTGTACACTGCAGAAAGACTTCCTGGATATACTGTAATACATGTGAATTAACGCTCCGAAGTAACGAAGGCACACATACATGTACGAGTTTACGCTCCCAAATGACTTATTGGACACACACCTGTGAAATTACACTCACAAATGACTTATTGGGTGTGCACGTGAATTTACACTCACACATGACTTATTGGACATACATGTGGATTTACACTCTCAAATTACTTGGTGGAGACACTATTAGTTATTCACTGTTTTAGTGTGAAATACAGGAAGTATCTCCCCCAAAGACAGCTGTATTACCCGAGGCAAAGTCGAGGGTAATACAGCTGTCTTGGGGGAGATACTTCCTGTATTTCACACTAAAACAGTGATTGACGATTTTATCCCATTTTTGATGATGTAATTTCATGCCCAAAAAATACACATGTTCGACCCGCTGCTGCTGCAGTTCACTTCACAGTCCGCCATCATGTTGTCGTCTGCAGTGTGTCAAGGCTTGTATCGCATGACAGAGACTTCTGGTGGCTGATCGATGCACTAACCTGATAGGGAGATACAGCCAGAATACCGCTGTATTCCCGGGTCAGTTTCAGGAATCGCGCTGTAATTCACCTTTGCAGTAATTAATGCACAAATAAGGGTAAAACAAAGAGTGTACCATAGCTATTGACCAATTAGAAGCCAAGGATTCTATCAAAAATGGGGATAAATACATGTACATAGGAATTTACATGTACACTCATGAAGGACTTATTGGCTATATGTTTGTGTCAGAGAATTTGATAATGTCATAAAATGATTTATATGGTACATGTGACATAGTGAAAGGTAAAATGCACTTCTTCATGGTATAACCTTTGTTTAAAGTATAAAAAAAAAGTCTGTATTGAACATTTATAAAACTGAATAGGCATATTTTGATTGGATCAATACAGTAAAAAGTGCTGTTTCTTGGCACCATGTGGAAGTGACATTATACATGTTGTAATATACCGCACTGAGCTCTCCTTTTTTTAGGAATGGAGATGAGGCCAAGTGGAAAGTGGTGGGTTTCCCATTTGGGGGCCGACAATAGATGCCTAAGATTGTTGGTTCAAGACCCTGCCATTATGTGGTTGAAATGATTATAATATTTGCGGCAAAAGTTTTGTGTGGAGAGTTTCTGAATATGTGAAGAAAATAGTGAAACAACATTACATCCACCAATGTGGATTTAGCATGATGGTTACAGCATGCTCAAAGGTCTTCTCACTGAAAGGACGTCTGGGTTGTAGATAACATCTTTGCTTCTTTCCCTGTGCTGATTAACCAAATGAGGACAAATTGAAGTATTCTGTCAGGTTATAGTCATTATAGGCTCAGCACTAGAAATAGCCATTGGCCTGGTGGCCAAATGCCACAAAAAATGTGGCTTGGCCAACTTATTGTGTTAGAAACTGATGACTAGTGGCCCAGATTTTTCAGATTGAACAATTGGTTACAATACTTTGGTGGCTTAAAATAAATTTTAGGCCACCTGCCCCCTCCCCCCCCCCCCCCCGCCCCAAGTTTCTAGCACTGTACATGTATGCTTCATTGGTTTGTTAATGACTGTTTATCAGTGATATACACAATTCTTGATCCAAGTTTTAAACGGATGTCACCAGCATGAAATGTGTCATTGCTGTTTCATCAATAGCTGGTTTGTTTCACCACAGATATGTATTATGTCAGAATATCCATGTGTGTAGTGGAATAGCTGTGGCCCTTGGCACCTGCGGCAAGGTGTGATCGTGTCGGATAAATTCTGTATGCTATGAACTTACAGCATCTTAGAAGATAAATTGACAATGTCTGTTAACATCCAAAATATTCACAACTGTAACTATTATATTTTACAGATTGAAGTTATGAAGGTGGATTTTCGGGAGAAAGCGTCGCCTCGTACAGACACAGGCTTTGGCAAATGAAGCTTTCACCGCGGGAGCACAGTGGGTTGTAAATATTCTTCAACAATGGAATTCCAATGACAGCTATGTATGGGACACGGGGCAGTAGATTTCTAACAGATGGTGCTGTCTGGGAGCAAGACTCCTGTAATGAGCCTGAAAGGAAGAAACTGGCTTCGCATTTATTACCTGTATCATGACTGGCACGTTTTGACAGGTGATCTTCGAATGTAGAATGAGTAAAAGTGCCCAGGAAAGCATAAGATGAAGGTAAAAAAAAAGTAATAATGAGTTTCTCTGGCACCAGCTGAGCCAGTTTTATGGCCTACCTCAACCTCTTTAGTTAACTCAAATGTTGTTTTAAAATAATGGATTCTCTCTCTGCATTGTATTAGTTCAAGCCTTTTCTGCTGGGTGGCAGCACCAGCGTCCATCTGGTAGCTATATGCCAAAGGCACAGGATGACACATGACTTATCACATAAGGTATTTATGGAAACCTTCCAGAGTTAAAGCAGAATATGCAGAGGTGAAATTGGGATAATTTTGTAGAAGCAGTTGGCCAGCTGAATTGTACTGTGAGAGATATCAGCCATAATTTACTCACCGTCTCTGCACGTGGTAATTTATGCTTGAAAACCAACCGGGAATAGTGCTGCCCTCAAGTGGCCTGTCAAAACAATACACACTTTCCCTGGATGGTGCAAATGGGGAAATTTGGAACCATAATCTGTACTTTGGGTTTATATTAGACGTTATCAGCAATTTTTTCTATGCATTCTCAAAAAAAAAAAAAAAAAGAACAACAACAACTACAGGTGAATTGCTTGCCCATATAAATTAGTCAAAAAGTTGCTGAGAAACTTAAAATTTTGTATAGCCTTAGTGGTATGTATGTGAACATTCTGCAGAATTTTATTGTTTTTAGAGCAGGTTAATATGAGTTCAGTGTGAAGTCAGATTACAATGTGACAGTCATTAAATTTCTGTATATTTAGACATACTGGATGTAGAAGCAGTTCAGGGGTTAAATCACCATGAAACTACCCTGTGACAGTCATCTCTGTATATTTAGACATAACGGGTGTAGTGTTTTCATCTTGATAATGTTTGATATGTTCATTAAGGGGACAGTCGTGTTCTTGTTCATGTTGGATCAGAGTTTTTGTTTATGGAAACATTTATTGAAGTTAAGCTGGGTCAATTTGCAGTATATGATATAAAATTAGACCACTAAAAGGTCAAGTTCATGTGTATGATATATCCATAGTTGTTGTCTGAGTGTTGGCATTTTTATATTGCACATTTTTATCACCTACTGTACAAAATGGCAACCTGGCCATGAAGGGCTGTCCTTGCAGGCAAGCAACGTTTGATGACCATTGGGTCAATATCATTGATCCATGATCTGCGTCAGGTCAGCATTACCAGTGTTGACCCAAGATGGATCCCTCATTTGCATGCGGGGTACACAGCAAGCGTGACTCATAACCAGTCTTGTGTGCACACGCCTAGACTGGTACCCACTGCAGGACATCCAGACGTACATGTACAAGGCAGTGTGGAAAATAGTAGTGTGACTGGTGTTATTGCAGACTTGTCAACTATATGCAACTAGTTTGTTACAGTACTAGAGTGTCATCAAGGACAGAGCTCTCAGATACATGTATTAGAGAGGGTAAGTTGGCATCATACAATGTGGCAATGATGCATGTGACATGCTACTTATAAATAGGTCACATTTGAGCTGCGCGCTGGAGATCAACTTAACCTCCCTATTACTGGAAATACTTCTGACAAAAAGTACGAAAAAATTAGATAAAGTGCGATAGAGTACAGTGAGCGAAATGTGATGTAAACATTTTATCTAAATGCAGTATCACGTAGGACTGTTGCCATGGTTATTGAATGCCTTGTTTCCCTGCTAGTACCATCATTCACTGTTGATAAGGACTGTAAAACTGTTTTTTAAAAGGCCCCTTTATACCGAAAGGAGTTTGTGCAAATGTAGATATAATTGAGGATGTCATACCTTGTACGGGTGTCCAGTAGAACATCTAGTAAGGCCTTTTTGAATGCTGTCTTGAATTCTTCATAAAATGTTCCTGCGCCAAAGGCAAATGGCCATGATTTAATATAAAAGGTCTATTTTCCAGCATTATAACTTCGTTTATTCTTCTCCAAAGCAGACATTATCATTGGCCGAGGGTACAGTTTGAATATCACACTGGTGTTACAACCAATGAAGCATAAATATGTCGCTGTTCTGTTATTACACACAAAAATTTGGCTAAGGCAATACCTTGATAAAGGTAATAGGAAGTGGGCCGAAAAAGTGGGCCATCTTTTGACTTCCTGGGTGGGCTCTTTAACTGTGATGTCATTCTACAATGATCATGTGATACTTAGCTTTTCTTTCATCTCTTTGATCCGGGCCTGCTGGCGACGGTACCATCGGTTGAAGTGTCACCCACTTCTTAAGCTTACAAGAGATAATGCACGCTGGCATGCCCTATGGGTATAATTAACATACAATTAGCCACCTGGTGGTGGCAGCACTTTTCATTCCCTTTAAACATTCTGAAGCTAATGATAGATCTGATATTGTGACATATTGTGGGATTCTTGCATAATTAGCCATCGCATACATGTAGTTTGTCATGGGACCATGTCCGCTAAAAGGACGATCAAGTCTTAAGAAGTCTACATTGTGATGGTCATAATTTAAGAAACTGATGAGAAACAACTTTCACATGTTCAGGCAAACAGTGTTCGAAATTCAACTATAATTTTTCATGTTTGTACATTTACTGTGCCTACCAGCTGCATGGAATCATACATCTAATTGGTTACGCACCATGTATTCATGCAATTAATATGAGACGCAGTGAACATCTTGTTACGCTTATCTGGGTTGAAATAAGATCAAGATGAGCCTAGTGAATTTGAACTTGAATTGCCAATGGTGAAGAGATGTTACTGATGTCTCCTGACTAATCACATGTGGCTGGATATGTTATATTATACCTGTTGGTCAGTGGTGCCCTCTTGTGATTGAAGTCTTCTGACCTTATCTCATCTTTGCCAGGATCATTATGTCCCAAATATCAAAAAAACCAATATGATTATACCAGTTTATTGGCCTCTAAATGCACAACTTTGCTGTCATTCTTTTTGTCTTTTTTTTTTCTCAGAACATGAATCATGTATTTTGAAGAACAAGAAAGAAAATATTTGCCTATATTGTGACAAACTGGTCAGAATTGTAACAGTTACAGTTAGGATGTGCTCTTTGTAGACATTTATGTGCATGGCAACTTTGTAACAAGACGTTTTCACACGAAGCAACATTCAATCACATGTAATGGAAATATTTAAAAGTACATGTACTGTGAGAGTATTTCATAGGTAATGATTTCATATAAGTCAAAGTACACATTGGTGCTATACAAATATTTTTGTCCGTTGTGCGTGGGTTAATGTTTTACCGATACACCTGCACATGGTGAACTGTAGAGATAATTATTTCTGTAAGTCTAGATGCCATAATATCCCTAGTTAACCCTTTTCCCCTTGAATTAAGCCCGAGTCAACAGCTTTCCTTGACATGGGTTGGGCAATAAAGCTGTTGACCTGGGTCATGTTATCTTGATGGGTGTCCTCTACAATTTTCGGTCAAATTGTTTTTCATTACCATTGAAATTAGCTGAAAAGACTGAAGCAGATGACATTTGACCACCAACCAGTTTTGGCCGGTTTAAGGGGGGAAGGGTTAATGTGCAAAATGCTTGAAAAAGTGTACTGAAATGAATGGAATTATATTTTCGGGCATAATACAAAGCCTAAATATAGCTACCTTTAATACAAGAAAAATTGATGGTAGAAAAAAGTATTTATCTCATTTATAAGTCGGAGAGTATGATGGCACAGTGAAGGGGAGGAGGCACTGGTAATGCTAAAAGGGGATACTATGGTCATCATGTTAATAGATCATATACTAGGATCACACAACCCACCTCTGCAGGCACAAATCTTGTGAATATTGTGAAAGGGCAGCGGATGCACATATGAATGATACTTGGTGAGTCATTCAGCAGTCCTACATGTATTTTAACTCTTATAGACCCAATTTAGAGACTGAGTCAACAGCTTTCCTTGGGGCACTTTCCGCGCGGAAAGTGCCCCAAGGAAAGCTGTTGACCTAGACCAAATTTTTCACTGGGAACATAGGCATGCTGGTACTTGAATGAAAGGTCTTTTAATGAGGAATATGAATCTGGAATCATTGCAGTAATCCAGCTTCATCAGCACAGCTTAAGCCGTGACTGGCTCTCAAAGGGTTAAGTGAGTAATGATTTCCATGCAGTTTGCAGGCCGATGGAGTCAGAGTAAAATGTGAAGCACGCATAAATCTGGAAAGACTTGTGTTTCCCAATGCTAACGTACCAATAGGAAAAGGCAGCCAGTTTCCACTTCACTCTTTTCTTCATTTACTGTCCCAGGGGTATGCTTTTATCGGGAAAAATAACCTTTTTTTTTGTGGATGCACAGTCCACATTTTACAATGACTCAGAACTGTTCAGTCCTGTGAAGGTACAATGGCGGAAAAATTAAAACTTTAAGTTGCAAGGAATTTACTAAATCCTTTCAAACCTGTTAAGAAACCACAGTATAGCAAAACGCGATCCAGTCTTGCCGAAAAATTATTCATCAGGCAATCATATTGACTTAAACTTTATCACCCGTCTATTATGTATATGTGTATTCTGTCTTCCCGTTAAGCATTATTCAGGGAATTTGTACATTGCAAGTTGGGTTGAGTGATTATAACGTAAAATACTAGGCAGCAGGTTAAACCCTTACCTCACGTCAGTAAACTTAACCTATCACTAGTGAGCTTCCGCTAAGAGAGACCTCTCATTGTAAGGTACGCTGCCACATCTGCTATATTGTGCATGCTATAAATTGAATTAACTCTTTCAGTGCCAAATTGTGGACTGAGTCAACAGCTTTTCTCGGTGGACATTGTGCCCAATGCGCACCCAGGAAAGCTGTTGACCTGGAATATTCTCTCTGGAACTATAAGCATACTGGTTCATGAATGAAAGGTCTTTTTACAGGATATATGGATCTGGGATCCTAATGTTAATTCAGACTTGTTTGAATAAAGTAAATCGGCATTAGTCCTGATTGGCACTGAAAGAGTTAATTGATATTTTTTTTCTATGTACATGTACAATTCTTCATAGTTTTGGTATTGTGGATAATTTTACATGTACGTAAGGTCACAATTTTTTTAAGGTATGTTTGCAGCATGCTTGTACTGCGACATTGCATCTTGCATATTCAGACATTTTCATGACATTCATCAATTTGATAAATTTTCACAATCTCAATGATGACAAAAATGAAAATTCAACTAAAATAAGTGAATTCACAGTGTATGCATCTCTGTCACTACAATGCACACTATTCACTGCATCTTTTTGTCGACGTGAAATATTAAAAAATACGAGTAGCAAAAGGTTAATGTCAACTTTCAACGAGTTCAGACAATTTGTCTTCTTAAACATTGGTGTATATATGGCAAACTTATTTTTGCATGCACTTTGTATCTGATATCTTTTCATTGCAACATACGGTGTTTTGATAGTGGAATAATGTTCCCTGAAATGATACTTTCTTACATCTACTTTGAAAGGAAATGCGTTTTCAAAATATATACGAAAATATCTGCGCACACTTATTTTCAGTAGTTTTTTTTTTTTTTTTGTACACAAGTATATTATTTAAGATTCACAAAAGTATGTATAGATGGATTTAATTCAAAGCATTCAAGGTAAGCCAACATTGGTAACCAGTATACATGTATATGTAAGTGAAAAGTAGAAAACTACATTTAGATAAAAAAAATGATGAAACAAATTTAATGTGAAACAGTGGCTCTGTAAGTTAGTTCATATATATTGTATAATAGAAAATCAAGTAAATATTGAAAAGTGTTCTGTATGAGTGTGAAACAAAAATTGTGGATGAATTTTGCAGATTGTTTGAAAAAAAAATTGCAATCAGTATCGTGTTCACTCAAGTGTCAAAAGCAACATCTACAAGATCTGAGAGGACATTTCATAATAGGGAGGCGTAGCGTCGTTGATGTCGTATGCAGAGTTTCTTGGCTGACCAGGGTTGCTTAACTTGAATACTGCTTTAATTTGTTAATAATATATATATAGAAAGATATATACTCCTTTGTTTCTTGATATAATATGTAATTTATTACAGATGTACATTTTGGTATATGGATGTTATTATTGTTCAGAGAGCCTATCATTTTGTGACATAGTGTACAGGTAGAAGTTATGTAGTAAACCCCTATAAATGCATTGGGTGTTTCTCCGACATGCCTCGTGTTCATGAAATTTTTGTGAAAATGGCAGCATACTTGTTCTGTGGCAGCAAATGATGATAGTGGGTCAACATCAGGGCCATGGCACCAATGTTTACAGTGAACCCTGTATTGAGAGACCACTTTGTGGTCTGTGAGGATAGGTTGTGTCTCGGGCATAAATAACAAGAAGAGAACTAGGCATAGTTCAATATTCCCTCTTTGAGAGACCACCTGTCTTTGAAGACCACATTTGTCAGGTCCCGGAGTCCGTCTTTTGCATGTTACGTTACCTGCAGTGAGACCACCTGCTTTATGTGACCACTTTTAGGCCTGCCTTAGAGTGATCTCCACAGTGGGACTACTGTATGCTGACAAGGTGGTCTCTCAAGAGGGGGACCGCTGTACCACATATTGGTCCAGCGAGTTGTTGGGTACAAATTCTTAGAGGCAGTAATTTGAGACAACTTGATGAAAGACGAACTGTTGAATGCCTCTATCTAAAATATTACAAGGTTTGCGCTGTCCTTCTTGTTGAATGATTAATTCTTTCAGTGCCAAATTTTGGACTAAGTCCACAGCTTTTCTCAGTGTGCATTGGGCCCTATGGGTGCCAAGAAAAGCAGTTGACCCGGGATATTTTCTCTGGAACTAGAGGCATGCTGATACTTGAATGAAAGGTCTTTTTACGAGGAATACGAATCGGAGATCCTGATGACAATTGAGACTAGTTTGACTCTAGTAGATAGACTTTAGACGTGATTGGCACTGAAAGGGTTAACAGGATGAGGATAAAAAGTGTTTTCAACAATCTCAAATAGTCCATATCAATGCCATGATATCACACTGGTTTGAGCAGATACATGATATCACACTGGTTACTTCACTGTCATTGATGTGCTCCGTATTATGTCCTCGGTATTATTTCTGATTTGGCTTTGAACAGATACATGATATCCAAAGGGCGTTAACCCATTCCCTTTCTGTGGTTGGGATCAGCCAAATCATCATGAGAGCAAAATGTTCATGAGCGTTACTTCAGGCATGTCAGAAATTACAACAGTGACTAGACGATTAGTGCTGTAGTTAGTTATGAGTGAAACCTGACTTTAAAGACCACCCTTAGGGATGACTAAATTGTGGCCCCTCAAAGGGGTATAAACGAGAAGTATCGAGCAAAGTGTGGTAATAAGGTGGTCTTTCAAGACGGGAACATCAATCGTCTGTACCTGGCTTTGATAGTTTCAGAGAATATCGTTTCCTGGGCAATGTTATATCTTTTGTGTCCACACCTGACAGAAACCGGAAGTGGGAATACTTTGAATGGAATGGCCTGTAGTATTTCTAACTCACACATGGCAGAAAATATACATCCAGGCCCCTTTGAGTGGTTGGAGCTGGTATGTAACTGTACCTAGAATAAAGATCCTTGTTTCTACACCTCACGGAATCTTTGCTGAGTATGCAAAGAACATTAAGAAAGAGATGCTTTTGTGTGTAGAGAAACCAACTTCTGATTAGTATGGTTTTGAAAAAAAAAAGATGATTTCACTGTACAATGTTTTTACGGCAGTAAGCTGTTGTGTTGATATGCATGCCGAGGATCTCTTGGACAACCAGCAGGACTTCCATTCTGATCAGAAGCCCCTCACCGTCTAGCAGATCAGATCAACGTGTGCACAGTTTAAAAAGTGCTGGCCATGACACTGCATTCTTGACTTCATGATAGTATTCAGAGCGCAGCACATTTTAATCCAAGGTTCCATTCACAAGCATTTTTTAATCCAGGATCTGTTTGAGCAAGTGAAAACCTTGGACTGCTCGCACAAAAATTACAACATTGCCAGAGATGGAACAACGTAATTTTTAGAAACTATGACAAGAAGGATACAGACGTCAAGTTGATTTGGTATCAGAAGCACCCACTACACACTGTGTCCTATTTACATGTCAATGCATGCTTACACATACACAGTATGTAATAGTTCATATGTATCAGTTTTATCATCAAACATTGTGCTTTGTAGATAATAAACTTGAAAATTATATGGATTGTTGTCTGGTTATTGTGTGGGGCTTTTTGCGTAAAAAAAAAAGTTGACATCGTGCAATGCTTTTGAGAAAAGTTTGTCAGTTGATAGGTTAAAAAAGGACTCCACTCTTTTAGTGCCACAATCTGGAGTGAGACGATAGCTTTCTTCGGCACTTTTTGGGTGCCCTGTGTCCAAAGCATGCCAAGGAAAGCTGTTGACCTGGACCATTATATTCCATGTAAGTACAGGCATGCTAGTTCTTGCATGAAAGGTCTTTTTACCAGGAGTATGAATCTAACACCCTTATAATTGGGAGCCGTTCCTATGAAGTAGTTTGACTTGGAGTTGCAGTTGGCACAGAAAGAGTTCATTCTGCTGAGTGTAATTTTACCGCTCGTGCAGTCACTTATATTTGTCCATCTGTCCTTCCGTCCACGTCTATGCACAAACTTTTTGCCTGTGAACTTGATACAGTCCACAGTTTTAAAATTAAGCCCATAACTGCAGGACTTCTTATGTATTTATAGCTAAGTTTTCAAATTAGGCCCATATTTATTTCAGGACCTTCAGTGTTTCATATCGGGTGATTCGATAATGGTGGCACCACCAATAGTATTATGTAATATATGGGAAAAAAATTCTTTGTGCGCTCTTGAAAATTTTTGGCGGATTTTCATATAATGTGGGACTGAGGAGGAAGTCAAAATGGCAATTGCTTATGACACTACTGAATCCAAATTATCCAGATAGTTGCTCAAGCAAGTTGAACCATTTTGAGTTAAATTCATCTCTTTAACATGACAGTAGAGTACTAGGTCCATAGGCCTATTAACATTTTAATTGCAATTCCTGTACAGCCTTGAGCTGACTGTGTGACAGTAGTTTGCAAAGTTCAGAGAATTCTGGGAATTTTAATAATCAAACCTATTGTGGAAAACTTCCGCATTCCATGTATCTCCCATTAGAACTTCACAAATCATCCTGGGGCATACAGAAACTCGTTTTAGGAAAAAAAGTATCTGATCAGAGCAGTGGCAAAGTAAAAAGTAAGTAATTGGTACTTTTATATGCTGTTCTCTTTTAACGGGTAAGTAATTTCCCCAAATGACAGCTGTATCACCCCGAGGCTTTATCAAACGCTTTTGTCTATGAAGAACAATATGTATTGGCTTACTGGGGGGGGGGGGGGGGGGGTCATTATGTAGCCTGAATTGAAGTGTGTTCCCTGACAGGGACGAGTTGGTGATGGGATGACTTCGCACTGGGACGAGATAGGCTGGCCTCAAACATTCCCACAATCTGTGTGTTTCTGTCGGCTTGTCTGTCCATCCACCTTTTCCTCCAGGTATGGAATTTCTTGGACGCAATACATCAACAAGTTCAAGTGAAAGTTTTGCAGCTGATAACCCCTGTGAAAATCTTCATAAGTTTGAACGGCAAACCTTACAATACCTGAAGAACCAGATATGCTGGGGTCACAATTCTTTAAAAGTAATGGTATATCAACCTTGTAATGGTCAATGCATTTCAGATACCACTATTTAAGCGAGAACCTCAATTTTGTAGGAGTTGATCGGCCTTATAAAAGTATACATCAAATTTGAAGGACAGTGACCTTGACCAAAATTTGAAGCGTCAATTATCTTTAACTTTTTTGGCATGCAATACAGTAACACTTTCTCTCATCCTCTTAACATTGTAGATCAAGTTTGAAGAACAAACACGTTGACCCAATTTGAGGACCATTCTCTTTGTATATTTTGCTGCAATATCTCTGGAAATGGGGTGGACAGCTAAGGGGTTTTTAATGCACAAGTCAATTTGTTTACTCTGTGACATAGAAATCAACAAATGTGATTTATGGTCTTGTGAAGCAATACTACGTGTCTCAAGACTGGTGGTTTATACAGCTGTCAGTGCCGTCCACATTTGATTTTTTTGTCCCAGAAATTGCACAGGTAGTTGATTGTATGAGAAATGTTTTCGACCAATGAAATCAGTTCTTGGATCGGGACATGGCGTGAAGTCACATGTGTGACTCTGATTGTAAAAACACTCCATTCTGTCCATTCACGTGTTCCATCAAGATCAGGTTTCGAAAAATCTCCAGTTTTAGCATATGATGCTCTTGATGAGGTCTGTACTTTGGATACGGTACTTAAGGGTATCCAGTTTGGTAAAAAATGCGTGGCAGAAAACATTGGGCTTTTGAGAGACTTTTTTTTTCAGATATGTTTTATAAAGAACAAAGAGACTTATGGTGTGTTGTCACCTTACTGTATGTGGCTGCAAGTCAGTTGATCACACCTTTTAACTGATGGAGCAGTAGAAGTACTGAGGTGGAACATCTAAGAATGACGAAATCACGTAAATCTGTGCAGAAAGTCTGGAGCATGCTATGCTCAGTGAACAGCCTGTTTTCTATATGCAACATCCAAATTAGTCCCAATGGAGTCAACAAAAATTGGGTTGACTTTTTCGAGCAGTCTTCGTTTTTCTCTAGTCCACTTGGTCTGCCTTCTGGCTACATGATCCCTTTTTTTAGCACTGGAAAAGGGACTTGATTTCTAATTGGTCTAATTTGGTTACCATGGTAGCAACTAAGTCAGAAGAGAAATTTGGCTCCCTCAGTGAGCTGCGTAGAGCGAGATCTGATTGCACCTTTTCTGAGATGGTTTGGCATATAGATCACCATTCTTTGCCAATGTCCACCCACTCAGACAATTTCCCCTAAATATTGATGGAAAAGATTGTGTAAATTATTATTATTATTATTATTATTATTATTATTATTATTATTATTATTATTATTATTATTATTATTATTATTATTATTATTATTATTATTATTATTATTATTATTATTATTATTATTATTTATTATTATTATTAAGTCAATCAGTTAAAGCAAGCAGCTAGTCCAGGAATTCTTGACTGTGAAATGGCAGATCCAAAAAGTAACACTGCTCAACTAAAGACTACGTCATGATATTTGGCAGTACTACAAGTTGGAATATATATTTGAATGTGTAGCTTTATATTTAAGCCCCTCATTTTAATCGCCTTAGTATTCACGATGACTTGCTCAGAGATTTTAGAATTTAAAATATCCTGCTACTTGATTCAAAGGCCCCCCGAAGGAAGTTTGTTGTCTAATTTTATTTTTTGACCGCTGGTCAACTGACATGCATTTGTCCCTGTAAACACTGTTTCAGTATGCAAAAAAACAAAACAAAACAGTTTCTTTCTTCGAACAATAGATGTTAAGGTGTCTTTCAACTCTCAAAACTATGGGTAGGGGAGGAGGAGTTAACTGCTGGAGTTGAAGATTTCACATCATCCTCCCCAGATGACTAACTACATGAATGAACGCACTTATGAAGTTACCATTTTATACGTGCATACAGACATACTTTATTAAAGCCACGATGGTTCAGTTAGAGCACCAGACACATAAGCCGTGTACGCATGCTCTTGTTTGATTTTATCCTGTTGATGCCATCGACGAAAAGAGTCGTTCATCGATTATTATACAGAATTTTAAGTTCAACTGCACATCAAGACTCTCCTTTCGGAAGTGGCGTTCATTCTTTTGTCCCAACAAAACTGCAGATATGTAGCTCAGAAGGCGTTATCACAGTCTCGGAACACGTTACAAATATGCACACACATCGTTTCATGGCCTTTTACATCCACAGGCATGAAGCATATATACTAGTACTTAAACGGTATTGCTGCGTCTGTTAAGATAATTGCAATATACACCCTCTTATTGTACTCCTTCTTTAACCGAATTTATACAGTATGGTAGTGATGTGTCTTTTCAGTTGTAAACTGCTTGCTACTGTAGATTAAATGCAGTATGTTAATTATATCTTGTTTATTGAATAGATTATGCTGACAGGAACCTTTAATTACGAGGAATGACAGCACAGAAGTGCCACTGGTATACCATACTGGCCGGCGAAGAAACAACAAGTCCAGTGTATGGAAGGCGCGTCTGGCGAAAATCGACTGATTCCGGGCTTAGTCTATTATTCATTTCTTGGAGGCTTGTAGTGCATCAACGGATTTGTCTCGTTCACTGCTGAAACAAATATCGAAACTGTTACGCTCCTATGAACGAAAATATAAGACTTCCAGGTCTTACTTTTTAGGCTCCTATAGAATTCCATGACCAGAGTGAAATGCCTGACAAGTTTTGAAGTAAATGTAGTTAACAAAGAGATATGTCATCATTTTTTACTGAATCAAACATTTGTTTCTTAATTGAATAGAACACTTTAAATGCTATTTATACTTTCATCATCCCAATCTTGGCCTTTTGGTTTGAATAACGAGTTTGTTCTGGGTAACGGTAAGTCTGCATTTCTTCTCTGTTTCTCTGCTTCTTTCACAGTCCACGACAAGATTGGTTGTTAGACAGTCGCACACACTTCTGATTTCTAACTTTATCGCAGCCAATTACCTTTATTGAGTGAGACATTTTCAAGCTACATACGCTTATTTGTGAAATAAGCTGCGATACTTGTTGCTTTGAAGAACAAGAAAGTTGTGTGAACAGCCAGTCTTCAGCTGACCTTGACATTCAACCCAACGAAAGACGACGCACGGAGAACAATACTATACCTCAGCGGACTGACATGTCAGCTGGTTTTTTTTTCCTTTTTTTAAGGCCTTAATGATAATGGGCGTTCTCGTTGTTTTCACTTACGTGTTTTCCGTCTAATGTCTGGTGATCTGGTTATAAGGAAGCTCATAGCGGTTATATTGTGATGTATTGCGGCCCCTAAAGTCCATCTGACTCCTCTTGTGACCGGCAAACCCACTCAGCATTGCCCAGTCCTTTATGCAAATATCCATAAATAATCATTATGCAAAGAAAAATTAACAATTCCCTCTGCACCTGACAAGAATTGATCCCGTCCCCTTCCCTAATATTTAACTTTGCACAGTTACCGTCTTCACCACTGAGCTAACTCTCCTTTCTAAAAAATAAAAAAAGCTGCTTCGATAAGGGGGGGGGGGGGGTCCGATAACTCAATGGATTATGGGCAGAAATTGATATTTTCTCTTACCATTGAATTCAACATTATACAATCATACATTTCATTAGCACAGTTGAATAGACGAATTCACCTTTCGCACAACTTGTTGCTGGCAGCCAAACATCAAATAAACTCATAGTTGAAACTATTTCAAGCAAACCACCTCGCAGTACTCTTGAATTGCATTGCTTTAATTTTACAGATAACTCATAATCAATCGATTGATTCATCGGTGACATAAAGTCAGTTGCTGACGAATTTCTGTTTTCATTTTTTAGATATCAATCAAAATATATAGTTTTATCGTCATATGTCTAAAATTATGTTAATAATACATACCCTTGACAATCATGCAATTTTATTAATTCTCATACTTGGTAACACTTTATCCGAAAAAAATGGTTTCCAGTGACCTGATATTTGATATGTCTTCTTGAATATCGCGCCTTCACGAGTTCGTTTGAACGTGTTGGCGAGGACATACCCAGTGATTTTAAAACAACTGCGTTCCTCGGCGCAAGAGGTAGGTTTTAGTCATGGTATTTAAAAATGACTAGAAACTGGTTAACTGCACACTGATTTATCTAATTATATATATATATATATATATATATATATATATATATATATATATATATTAGCACGCACAGCAGGTGATTAATTTGGCATGTAGTTTTGCAAATTCATGCAGTAATTGAATCAAACAACTAACAACTATTAAAGTTTCATCATACAAGGAGGCTGTATCATGATATGAGGGGACTGCTTTAGGAAGCTTCTAATTTAGATCAACCACGGAAATTTTATGTTGCCTTTTCCTCATATGAGAAACTTTGACAATTAAAACATTCGTCTTATGCCTCATATCGGTATTTTACTTACCACTGTCGGTCTCCGTTGTATACCCCTCGAGAAATTGACAATTCTTTGCTGTTCATATGCATAATGATCAAAGTGTTGTCCTTGCGGAAAGGGTCCTATTGGTTGCCAGTGTAGATTACGTGTGTGGGGGATCCTGGAAGGTGCCGAGGTGTCGCTGTACGAACTTCTATCGTCCTCTGGTTCGAATCGCGTTTGGCGTTTTAGATATGAATGCATCAGTAAAATAACGAGTGATATCAAGAGCACAAAAACCACAGAGAGGCCAGCCACGATACCAACAATTGGATTTTCTGTGTCAGTCGGTGGCGAAACTGGAAGACGAAAAGCCCAGTGAACGTAAACATCTCCTTTTTCTGCCAACGTATGTAAAGTCTGTCTTATGCAATCGTTTTCCCCGCGAGACGGGTTTAAACATGGTGTTGCCCGCGACCAAATTGCCAAATCAGTTAGATATGATTTGACTTTGTATGTTGGATCAGTGTATACATGTCTAGTCTACTCAATAAATTTAACTTACATTCGTCAAGCATAATGGGATGTTGTGTTTTATATTGCAACAACTTTGATGGTCTTACCTTGAAATCCACAAGCGTGGCGAAATGTTGTGCTTTGTATTGCAAGGATTTTGATGGCCTAATATTCAAATGCGCACATCGAAAAAACATGTTTAATTACTATGAGTTGCGTTGATCTGAAAACTATCTGTTTAATACTTGGACCTTGAACTGAGTGAATAAGCAAAAGTAACAATCTTTACCTGTAGCTGTTGATATTACTGAAATACAAAATTCAACATATATTGTAGTGCATGTAATTAGTAATTAGGGATTGCAGACATGACAAAGTGATAAGTTAAAGGACATGAGGGCTTCGGGGGAGATTAGCATGAAAAGGCTAACTGAGTAACCTTCACTGAACAAAGTCTTTATATATATAGGAGCAACCCTTACACTGGCACCTTATTGCATATAACGAACAACAAATACATATGAAACAATTCAGTTTAATTTATTTATTTATCTAATTATTCATTCATTTATTTATTCACTTATTGAGTATCATTAGATGGGGTACCCCGATCAGCAGAGCTGTTCTTCGTCAGGGCCCTATAACATATATATATATATACATACATAATTATAATACATTACAATACATTACAAAGTAAAAATGAATGTACAATTCACCTTAAAATACAGTAAAATATATAATCGTCCATATAAGCAAATTAAAATGTAGCTGTACCGGGTGAAAAAGACCAAGAATACCATCCGACTCAATAAAAATATTGCTTCTTGTAATTAATTTTGAACTTTAGTGGATCTTCGAAAGAACGAAAATATATGTGAGCGGTAGCATATACAGCAGGTAATTTTGTTCACTATAATGGATTTAAATTCAAATAAAAAAAACAAAAAAAAACAATAAGCATAAAGGTCACTCAAAAAAGTAAGATTATGACCTTTTTTAGTGGCTCTTAGTGCCAACAGGACATGGTATACTGTGTGCGTACAAGTAACTACATGCAGGCAGAGTTTGACTCAGATTTCCAGCCAGGACATCTTAATTAGTCTTGTCCTTCTGATAACCAATCTCTTTGAAGTGGCTCCATAACATCTTCCTAGGTATGAAAATGATCATGGGACATCCATCCCTTTCTTCCTCAATAGGCACAGGGATCATTTTCAGTCTTACATAGTCTTAGTATGTCTAAGTGGCCAGGAAAATGGTATACTTGATCTTGCCTCTCCCTTGCACATCTTGCAGCATGACAAATCAATGAAATGGGTCTCACTCTACCTCACTGGGGTTAGGTAAGAGCAAGGAAGAGCCGATTTCGCCTTAAAGTTCCCTTTAAGACATTTTCTGGGTTCCCAGGGAATTCCTGTATCATTTAGAAGGCTATTCCAGACTACTGCTCCGTTACAGGAATAAGATCGCCTAAAATTCCTTACTGAAGGAGGTACTACGACATCAAGAGACCGTTTTTGATTTTTTACATGTGTTTAATAAATTGAACAAATTTGGCATGAGCCGGGAAAACTTATCTTTTCTCTTTACAAGAAGAGCCATCACAACAATTTTGCATGACAACAGGATGCATACTCATTTATTCACCTGGCATAAACCACTGATTGGTTGCTGTAATGGCCGAATTCTTTGCAGTAAGGGCGATACAAATTCACATCGAATATTCCTTCCAGTTTTGTCCAGAAACATGTGTGCAAGAGAGCATAGAATCTCTAGTCTATAATATCTAATATCTCACTTCATGCACTACCTGCCGGTAAGATATATCATCATTTATAAAAATATTCACAATAACACAATAACTACTTACCTGAAAACGATATCGAGTTGCTGTCAATAGAATAATTGAATGTTCCGGACTGTTTCTTCAAGGTTGCTAGCAAATCCGCAGTGGTGATATTTACCGCCGTCACCATCGACAATTGGGCATTCACAGCGATGCTGCCGTTGCTACACACACAGCACCCACCCCACAATGTGGTTGTATGCATATATATATATATATATATATATATATATATATATATATATATATATATATATATATATATATATATATATATATATATACATATATATATATACATATACATATACATATATATGTGTGTGTATGTATGTATGTATGTATGTATGCATGCATGTATGTATGTATATATATATATATATATATATATATATATATATATATATATATATATATATATATATATATATATCTGCATGTGTGTGTGTATACATGATATACAAATCCCGGAATTATGTAACACGTAAATAATAATTGTAAATGTACTTATTTTCACGTGTATAAATTATTGAGTTTTGCTGCATTTGGAATATTTAGAAGTTTTAATTTTACTGTTTTTTAACACAGTTCCTGTGTTGAAGTAATATTCCATTGTGTTTCTATTTTCGCTGTGTTTTGTTATCGGCAAAATAAACTAAGAAACTAAGTGAATTTACAGCATGTATCGTTTAAACTTTAAACAATATGCTTATCAAATAACACAAAAATAAACTGTTACAACAAAAGGGAAATCTCTTAATAAAGACCAATATGCAAAGAGACCACTCTTTATTATCATTACCTTTACCATTCCCTTTTTTGTTTCAATAAAGATATTGTACTTTAAATAGTTTTTTCTTCCTGCGAATATCCATCTTTCCAGGTGCTCATTTCTGTGCAGAAATTCGCAAAAGCCGGTCTTATAGAAATAAAAGACTAAATGTCGGAACTCATGTTTGCTGTGCACGTCAACCGTCGTAAAGTTAAGTTAGAATGATGGGCAGATTAGGTCATATATTTAAATTACGTTTGATTTATTGAAGGTGGGCTTAAAGATTTAAACTGCCTCACCAGCTGACCCCCCCCCCCCCCCCCCTAAACTTGGTCATTTCACCAAGCTTTGGACAATCCTCCGTAGATTTAACATGTTAGCATTGATGACGCTTGTGCATTCTTCGGAAGACGATTCTACAGCGATCATACTATCGCTATTCTTATTTGAAAATAGATGTACTACACTAACACAACAAGAACGGTTTTATGCACAATTTGATCACAGAAAACTTTAAATAGACGCCAAAGACAAAGTAAAAAAAAAATAACTGTTAGATCAAAGCAAATACACAAAATGAAAGCTGGCAAAACGATATTTTGGAAGCGATTGTACCTGAAGTCAACGGAGACCACCTCGATCGTTCCGGACGACACTTCATGGTAGATCCTTTTGAACTGCACAAAACAACACGATAAAATAATTATATGTTTTGTCACCACGGAACGGCCGGGTCTGGAACCGGCAACCTTAGGCACCAATCACCTAGCTGAAAATGGGAAACGCACATGCCAACAGCACCAAATCTCCAAGAATGGTTCAATTGTTGACTTCTGCGTCTGTGATAAATATTGATTTTTGTCACGGTTCTCCCTGGCCAACTAACGTCTGTCAGTTATGTTTGCTTTTTTTAAACAGCTGGGTCTCGAACCAGCGACCCTGGGCACCAGCCACAAATGAGAAACGGAAATATCAACTGCAGCAAACCCCCTTTCTTACAAAGAATGGTTCAATGGAGGTAGGCGTGTGTAAGTGCCATAACCGACAAGGCCCAGATCATTGTATTTAGTTCAGTACATTCACATCAGGACAGCCACAACACATTGTATATATTCAACAATCTAATGGATTTTTTTTGTATATTTTAATATAAATGATAAGGCCATAAATTGAAGTTTTTAGGCGCTCACAGAGATTTCATACTGTGATTTCCCATGCACAATTTAGTCACAGCGCCTTTACTTTTTACTTTATACTCTTCTCATCTTTTAGTGTACCTCATACCCGTCAACCCCGATGCATGAGGCACACTGCTTGATTATCCCCTCTCCAAATGAAACCTTCTGACTTTGGTGGAATACCAATTTGATATATTGCAACTTACAAATTGAAGAAACTTAACTGAAGGTAAACAGCTTACCCATACGGTGAAGTCTTGCTTTAATTCTTTATATCGAGTTGATATTTTATTTGTGAGATCTGGGTGGAATGACTTGGTTATCTTGAAGCTTGCTCTATAGCTGCGTCGGCGATTACCGGGCGGAATGACTGTTGAACTCTCTGTAAAGATTGAAACAAGTGACGCTGTAATAGAAAAGTTCCAAAAAGGACGTGACGTGGTGGCTTTTCTCTGATACGAAAATATCAGTTTAACCCTTTCACTGTAAACTTTTGACCGAATCAACAACTTTCCTCAGTGCTCCATGGACGCAATGCCCAAAGCAAGCCGAGGACAGCTGTTGACTTGTTAACCTGCTTATGGTATGCTAGGGCTTGAATGGAAGGTCAGTTTACAAAGAATACGAATTTTTGTTACTGTTGTGTTGATTCAGAGCGTGTCGACTTGTGTCAAAATTAGCAATGAGATAGTTAAGCAACAACAGGGTTTTTTTTTTTTACATTTATGCACACCATGGTCATGCGACAGAGGTTGATACTCATAGGAATATCATATTTTTGATAGAGGTTGATAGGAATATCATATCGTGACAGAGGATGATAGTAATATCATATTGTTGACAGAGGATGATAGTAATATCATAGTGTTGACAAAGGTTGAAAGTGCTATCATATCGTGACTGAGGATGATAGTAATATCATATTGTTGACAGAGGATGATAGTAATATCATAGTGTTGACAGAGGATGATAGTAATATCATAGTGTTGACAGAGGTTGATGGTAATATCATATTGTGAAAGAGGATGATAGTAATATCATATTGTGACAGAGGATGATAGTAATATCATATTGTGACAGAGGATGATAGTAATATCATATTGTGACAGAGGATGATAGTAATATCATATTGTGACAGAGGATGATAGTAATATCATATTGTGATGCGAAGTTGAGTCCAGCATTCTTGTTTGATTTTGAGAGTACGCTCAACTTTTCTGTAAAATCTATCTGTATGGTTTCTCTCGTCAAACATGCATAGGCAGTCTCAGAGGTTCTATTTTATGCTGATTATTATCAGTGTAATGTTGAGTTTTCTTCACTTGACATTTTGGACACCATCCAAAATGCCGTCACTTCAAACGGTTCAAATAACACGACTAATTTACATGTTTCTGGTTTGACGAAAGACACAGCTATTACAGAGAGAAGTACTGCAACAAACTCTACTCACCCGGGGTTGTAGTATCTCCTGTTCTAGTCACTGCTGCCTGTGCTGTCAGGGTGGCAGATGAAGTTGGTGTATCACTTTTTCCAGTAGATAACGAAGTAGATACAGAGGCCTGTGTTTCCATGCTTCTGGATACTGAAGAAGGCGCTTGTGTTGCAGGTGATGATGTTGTAGCTACAACTACAGAAAGCAAAGGGAATATTGCCATAGCAATATAGTATGTTACAATTGTGCAAGTTATGATGCAAGAACTCCAGAATTCTGATAAAAGTGGAGGTATAAACGCTCTCAATTTTTACAAAAATTGACGTGTCAGTGACCATATATTTATAAATAGGCAACGACGAGATAAGTTAAGAAATGTGCACAGAAAAGTGAAACAATACAATAGCATATTTTATATTTGTGACAAGTATTTCAATGCAGATATACCTTGATCACATGTCACGCCTAGAGTTCCAAACGGACATCTACAGAAGAACCTGTTTGGTCTGTCCTCGCACGTGCCGTTGTTGAGGCAGGGGCTGCTGTTGCATTCATTAACATCTATCTGACAGTGTGTCCCAGCGTATCCACTTTGACAACTACAGTTGTAACCAAGGAACCGGTCCACACAGTCGCCGTTATTCTGACAGGGGTTGCTTTGACATTCATCAATTTCTAGGAACGACAATGCAATTCAAAATAAAAATCTCATCTCATCTTATCTTATCTTATCAAAATTTATCATGCTATAATATAAAATAACTATGCATTGATCTTTGTTGTTTTAGATTTTGCCATTGTATCTGTGCATATCTTACAAGTAACAAGTACAGGGCTGTAGCGGCGGTGCGGGTGGGGGGTAGGGGTGGTGCTCTGAGGTGTCGATCAACGCCCCCATCAGCGCCAAAGGGTCCAATAATATCACCTCCCCCCGAAAAAAATCAAATAAAACAACAACACAAATACTGAATGTAAAACAAAACAAAAATAACAAAAACAAAATCTGAAAGGAAGAAGAAATCTATCTCTTTGATACATGTTTACAATAATGATTATTCTCTGCATAAGGTCCGCACCGTATTTCATTCAACCAACAGCACTCTACTTACGCTGCTTGATTTAAAGAATGAAAAAAAAACCCATCACTTTACAATTGTCATATTTTTTCAATATGTGAAGACCTATTTAAGGTCCATGTTCGCATAACACACTTTTTATTGGGAAGCGTACTATTGACGGTAAAAATATCCCACTAAAGATAAAAATGTTGGACCTTTTAAATTGTTTCAACTGTTTTTTCTTGGACCTTTATTTCATTTATTGCCGTTTTGCTAATACGTCAAACGCAGCTCCAGAAATGCTTTTTGAGACAGAACTGAATAAGTACAAATCTTTTATTTATTAAAGGAAAGAAGAACAGCTGAGAACAATTGGTTCTTTGATATTGGACTTTTAAGTTTTAAGTCGAAACTTGGTTCCGCACTACTGGACCTTTTTGACCTTAATTTATCCAAAATTGGACCTTTTCGATATGTTCAGAGAAACTTCAGGTCCACATTTAATAGTGTCACTGCCACTGAAGCAATCATTATATGTATGTCGGTTTGACTGGAACAGTGCCGTAAAGAAACCATTTAATTGAAAATCAACAAATATTATAAAGAATAAGGTAAAAGAAAAAATGGATACAAAAACAAAGAAGATATAAAGCACACAGAAAGAAATAAACAAAAAGACTGGAAATACCGAGAAAGAATATATATATATATATATATATATATATATATATATATATATATATATATATATATATGTATGTATGTATGTATGTATGTATATATATGTATGTGTGTGTGTGTGTGTGTGTGTGTGTGTGTGTGTGTGTGTGTGTATTTACGCATCTCTACATGTAGGCACATGCTTCAATGAGTTTGTAACTTTAGAGTATGGTAAGCCAGTACGAAGAAAAGGTCCAACACTTTGGAACGGAGACACCCCTATAATCAAAGTCTGGCTACGGGCCTGAAGTAAGATATGCTGAAACAGTGGTATTTGTTTTCGATCATGGTGGTTCATTCTAACAGATCATTGAAAACATATAGCGTTTGTGTGGTCATCGTTTTCACGGATCCCATCGCTTATGATCATTTATAGAAAAAGAATCGGGCTTCAGTCCTGTCGTTATCAAGTTGGAATACCCAAGCAAAAGCAAGGAGCCTCATATTTGTTTTACAATCTCAAACCACATAAAATCACGTGACATGGTTCTGACATGGAGAGATGGCCAAAAGTCATCAAAAAGTTTTCTTGTTTGCAATAAAACTTAAAGGTCAACTAAAGTTTTAACCCATATCGGTAGCTCCAGCGAAAGAGGACTGTACATCATCACTTGGGTACCTTGATTTAACGATTTCAGTGCTCCGCTTTATACATATATTTCTCACACAGCATTATAATACCCGATGTGCCATTATTGTGTTATATGTCTCAATGAATACTGTGAGTATGAGGCTGTAATTTTCAGATACATTGTGAGATGACTGAGCGTTGGTTTTGGTTATTTCAACATCTTCAACATTTTGTATTGTCATTTTCAGATTTCACAAATGGAAAAAACCTCTCCTGCGTCCGAAATCTAGAGTTCCGATTTAGCTTTTCTGAACTTTCAACTGTGTGTACATTCTAACGTTAGACAAAATAAACATAAGGTACAGGCAAACACCAAGGCATACAAGTAACCTGAGTTATTTGAAGCTCTTAGTCAGTAACATACATGTTCTGATCTCCTGTCAGTTGTACCTTAAAATCTACATTATTATGTTCATAAAGGGGATCAGTGATTTGCTTGCATAATGATCATATATTCATTTATCTCGAAAGTCGCATATCCTACAACATTTCCATAGAATCAATGCCAAAAATCCGTTAGCCAATACAAGTTTTAGATGTTCTCCATGTCCGTACATGTTACTGCCCATTTCTTTAATGGAAAAACAGAAACATCTCACCTGTACAATTGGTTTGTGATGCTGGCTTGTACCCTTTGTGACAAACACAAGAATAAGACCCCACAATGTTGGTACAGTTAGCATTGCTGTCACATGGGTTCTTGTTGCATTCATCTATGTCGTCTTGACAACTGCCTCCCATCATGCCATCAGGGCAAGCCACGCACCCAGTGTTGACATTACACACAGTGGATGAATCCCTGCAGTTGCAATCATGTTTGCAGCCAGGTCCCCACAGACCCTGTGGACAGGCTGGAAAACGCAAATGGATCGTCCCTTTTCTCAAGATTGGCCCCTAATATATACTTAGTCTATTTGCTTTGACTCAAAACGTATGAGATAAGTTACCGCGTAATTTGCCTAAGGAACAGTTTATCTGAAAGCGATGATTTTGTGTACACTAGGGCAATAATGAGACAACTACATTTGTGATTTTTCTGACGCAGAGAACAGCACCCTCTCAAAGCCAGTTTCAATTACTTTCCCATTCCTTACATATTTTGATATGTGTGGCTTGCTTTTCTCAAAATCCGTCAAGGACATTTATATCCAGGAAGTGGAAAAAATTTTGATTATCCCCTGCAAATGACCTATTAACCGTTTGAGTGATGGTCACGATAAAAGTCATGTTTAATTTGCCCATTCCACCTTCAAATTCCTCTAGCAAAGGCCTCATTAAGCTACTGGCATGCCTTGTCTTGATGCGGATGTTCCAGAGAAAGTAAAAAAAAAAAAGGCTGGGTCAACAGATATCATCAGCACACTTTGGGTGCAGGCAGCAGTGCGGCCATAATGCGCTGAGGAAAGCTGTTGACTGAGTCTAAAATTAACAATATAAGGCTTAATTTAGTTCCATAACGTATCATTATCATTAGGATATGCAACCTTTACATTCCAATTTATAATTGTTGGTAATAAAGGAGACAAACTAAGGTAAAGATATTCACTTATCTTTGTCGGAAATTATACATTACCGCTCAGTTGCTCTGTACCATATTTGATGACCCAAAATAAGTCAAACACATGTACATATTGTATCATAAATTGATATACTCACACGATGGTATGTGTCCCAGACGTTGTGGGTCTCGTTTGAGCTTTTATGTTCTATTATGTTATATATTTACATACAATCTAGATACTCACGTTTACACGATCGTCCGTCACTCTGAAGTATGTATCCCACGTCACAGTAACAGTTGTATCCTCCCAGTGTATTGTTACAGTTTGATGGCTGCCCACAGAAGTTTTTGGAAGAAATAAGACATTCATCCTCGTCTGTAAATAGCAGGGTACCAAATGAGATATTCATGTAGACTCGAAAACTTAGTTAATTAGTTAGAGGACTGGCATAAGAACAAGAAGTGCTCCAAATCTTCTTCACCATATCCGCATATATTGCAATGTGAGCTACGTATTTCCCACCATTTAAATTTTTCCTTGACACCAAGACAGCAAGTCCTGCGTGGAATTTGAATTGCGAGGCATGGACATAATTAACATTAAAAGTTACGTTTTTTCATACTTAAAGCATTTCATTATGCGGTACCAGTAAAGAGTTGAGGGGTAATCTATTACTTGAGAAAAGACATCATATAACTGGTAAAACTTGATCGCATATATAAGGATGCAACCAATTTTCGTTTTGGCTTGCTGAGACTCGATCACGATCCATATTTCTCGGAAGCTTGTGGATACCCGAAGAGTATGGCCAGGCAACTTAGGTACTTTGGCCATAAAAATTCAGAAACTTATCAAACACTTGCCCACTCAGACAAGAATCTGGTATGTCATAACGCACATGAAGGTCCCAATTGAAACTCATAAGATTTAAAAATAAATTTATCGGGAGCCAGCCTATCTACCATCCCCAGCTGAGGATTTTCTGATATTGCTAGATGATTATGGAGGACTGATCAGATTTTTGACGACATACGCTCTTCTAGCCTTAAGCCATACCATACAACCATGAGAGATGGGACGTAAAATGACGCTTTTCCATATGATATTTCTTAATAAAAGTCCAATAATATATTTTGCAAGAAAAAAATGCTACACATATAATTTCTCAACCTTGCCAATAATATATTTTGCAAGAAAAAATGCTATACATATAATTTCTCAACCTTGTTAATTTTGTTTTGAAGCACACATTAATATGAGCACCGTTACTGATAGCTGATTTCTCTCACCCTTTCAAGCGCTTTACAAGTGTCTACCATGTTTTCAAGTTTTGGTGCTTACGTATAATGCAAAATTCTTTGAACCTGATGAATTGATCCTCTGCCCTTCAACTTTTCCAGAATGCCCAATGAAATTCACCCAGTATGCTCTGCCTTTTCATATAAACCATTATCTGTTTTTCAATTAAAGAGGTAAATAATTGGAATTTATTGGATGTGATAGTGATACCATGGTAGTTTGTAAGAAGTTGAATACTACACTCCTTGTGAAATGGTTCCAGCGAGCCTTGATGGCACTCATGCGGGAAGCTGTCAAATAGCTTGCATTGGTTGAATAAATGTATAATGACATAAATTTAATATGACCACCTTGTTTCGGAAACTTACTTGGAATATCATCTCTTCCACACACCTTGCCACTTTCAAATTTTTCCAAGTTGCAGGTACTGTTTGGTGAAAATCTACTTGAGCCTTACAAAAAGTGCTTGGATCTCCATGTTGTAATTGTCATTTCTTCATTCTAACGCCAAAATCAGTATCGATTACCGAGATGCTATCTGGATTCCCTTTATTTCTACGGTTACGCCAGTAATCTCCAGTGACTGCAGATTTGTTTAGAATTGAAAATTATGTCATCTGAATCAGCAATTCTTAAATTGTCAGCTTATAATTGTTCTTGTTTAGGTTTTCATTATGGGCCAACATAAATTCGGATAAATAGCACAGTGGAGAATATCATCCATTTCCAGTTTGGTGACAATGAGAGACATTGCATTAATAAAGATGTTCCTCAAAAGATATGAGCACACCATTCTACTATGACAATATTGATAAATGCCTTTGCTAAAACATACCTTCACAGTTGGATGTGGCATTAGAATAAACATATCCATCAGGACAAAAGCACTGAGGTATCCCAGTTGAGTTTGTGCACCCGTGGGTACAGTTGGTCAGTGCCGCTTTCTGACAAAGATTTGATGCTGTAAACAATACATATAGACAGAATGTTCAGTAGAGAGCCCTTATATCTTTTTTGGGGGGGAGAGGGGGGGGGGCTTGAGTTTCACCGTAGTATAAGTTTTATATATTTTTTTTAGTTCTGGATCTATCTCCCTCTATAATTTACTGTTATAGTGTACCTTCAGAACCTGTGGCGAGAAGACAACCCTCAGTATATGGAAAAGCAACTGACTGCATCGGCGCAAAGAGCCAAGGAGATATCAACTGTTTTTATATTAAGCCACAAACTATTCACCTTATCCAGTAATAATCTGGCTTTAAAGACAAAGGGTCACATGTTTTATGCAAGTTATTAACCAACTTATACAGATATATCTTTGTGTTATGAAACCTATAACTTTAAAAAATTAGCTCACACCACACCAAATGTCTCTCAATAAAGAGGAAAAAATAATCCGATTTTAAAAACAAATCCTGAGCAATGTTAATGCTGCTGTGCTACTTACTGTCTACACAGGATTTGTTGTCACTCTGGAGTTGATAGAATTCCAAACAAGAGCATTTGTAGGACCCTGGCTGATTGTTACATAGTTGCGAACAATCTGCACTGCGCTCTGCACATTCATCAATATCTGCAGACAAATACCGTCGGTAAACTCAGCCATGCCTAACAATACAAGTTGCGTTCTCATATTTCTTATGATTAGTTACCAGGATCTGTAAGATCATTTTTATCATCACATTCCCATCGCAGATAATGTCTACTTGATGTATCAGCTTAATTCGGCTGATGAAACTTGACGATTTCTATATAGTCAAAATATTTTGTGTTTATTTGTAATTTTTACATGAATAAAGCCCAATTTAAAAAAATAAAAGCTGTCATTACCCTCTATTTGCACAAATAGTCTGGGAGGTCTTAATAATCCTGGGAGGTGGTTGTACTGGTATTACGATCTGGAATTACTGTATTCCTATTGGACGGTCCGTGGTTACGGGGTAACATCATGATAGAAATTTCTGTTAGCTCCGCTGCTATACTAATAGTACTGCTGCGACCATTATTACTACTGGGGCTACTACTACTGGCAATACTACTGCTACCACTAGTCAAAAAACTACTACTGCCCGTTCTATTACTACTAGCATTTCTACTATTATCACTACTGGCAATACTACTGCTACCACTAGTCAATAAACTACTACTGCCCGTTCTATTACTACTAGCATTTCTACTATTATCACTACTGGCAATACTACTGCTACCACTAGTCAATAAACTACTACTGCCCGTTCTATTACTACTAGCATTTCTACTATTATCTCTGGTGCTATACTACTACTACTACTACTACTACAATTAACAATAAAACCATTACTAGTATTACTGTCAGTTTTGTCATTGCTACTAGTACTGCTACTATTATCACTATACTATTTCCACTTCTATCTCAATTATGACTAAAGCTACCTCTAATACTACTCCTGAAGTCAGTAAAACTACTACTACTGCCAGTTCTACTATCACAAGTAGTACCACTATTATATCTACTACTACTAGTAGTATTATTACAATTAATAAACCCACTACTAATATCACGTCTATAACTACTAGCACTTCTATTTTTTTGTTACTACTATGCTATTACCACTGACAATGCTACGACTAATTACCAGTAGTGCTAGTACTACTGGTAGTTCTACTACTACTACTACTACTACTACTACTACTACTACTACTACTACTACTACTACTAGTACTACTACTACTACAATCAATGAAAACACTACTACTGCCAGTGTAACTTTTAATACCAGCAATTCTACCAATATCTCTACTGCTATACTACAACTACCACTAAAACTACTACTATTACTACTATTACCACTAGGCCCTTTATTACTGGTTATACATCTACTCCTCTTACTATCAATATAACTACTACTCCTGACAGTTCTACTATTGCTATTGATGATACTATCTCCATTAGTACTACTGCTACTACAATTATGATTAGGGCTACTACTAATACAGAAAGACTACTACTACTACCGCCAGTTCTACTGTTCCTATTGGTACTTCTATTATTACGACTAGGGCTACTACTACTGAAAAAAAACTAGTGCAACTACGTCGACAAGGGCTAACACTGCTAGGACTACTAATACTGGAACAACTGCTACTGCTACTGCTACTTCTACAAGTATAACTTTATTTTAAAAATTAGAATAATAAAAAAGTTGCTGAGCGTTTGAAGGTAGTGGTAAACATCGATTGCTTTTGAGGCCCTCCTGTTTAAAGTTGACAAGGCGGTTGCATTCGAGCAAAGTATTACTTTTGTGAGACACACATTAAAAAAACCAAACAAATACAGTAGTAATTTACTTTAACTTAGAGCAGGTTAATCATTCGTATAATTAACCCGTTCTAATATACTTTAACTTAGAGTAAGTTGATCATTCGTATAATTTACCCGTTCTCCACAGCTTTTTCTTTGCGTTTGTACTAACTATCAACAGGAAACATGTTGAACTGGGGTATGTTACCTTGATAGGCCTCACCTACAACTCTGATTGAAATTTTTACTAGTGTTGAAATTTAGTAAAAAATATTGAAGTAGACATTTGACCCGTGCCGGTTTTGACTGGTTAAAGGAAAACGTGGTCAATTATTATTATTTTTTTTTTTTGTTCTAATGCACACAAATATTGGAATTGCGTTAAACGCATTTGACATAGTTCCATTCTATAATTTCAATTTCAATGTAATAACCCATGTAAAAATTCCAAACCCGCACCTGTGCAGTTACTCCGGTCTGTGAGCCTATATCCAGGGTGGCATCCACATTTGTATCCTGGCTGTTCATTGATGCAAATTTGAGCACAATCGTTCAGTGTTGAATTGGTTTCACACTCGTCTAGGTCTGAAGGTAAAGTCATGCATTTTCAAACATTTACTGGTAATTTTTTTCACTGTTGCCATTTGGACAGGTGAATATTTTGACAAAGGAGAATTGTTGGTGTTTGTTGGTGAATTAATGCTTTTTTCCATGCATTCAGGGCCAATGTGGCCTTTTGTGGGCCATGGAAAACTGCTGACTCGCCCATATCTATGTTGAGGGGGAAAAAAGGAGACGACATTCAAGGCACTGGAACATTTGCCGTAATTGTAATGGAACGAAGTTGCATGCCGATACCTGGGCGTCAGGTCCCTCTAGTTAAAGACTAAATTGGTGCACCTAGTTGTTATTCAAAGGAAATTCTCCAGTTTTTTATGCAGGGGAATGGCATTTCCTCCACACTTGCTGGACACAACTCCCAATAGGCCATCACGTACTGCAGGATCGTTCAAACAGAGTGAACATGAGCAGTTAAACCATAATTTTGTGCGGAGGTCTGAATGATCCTACAAAGTGAACATATATTGCTCCATATGTTCATACTGGGGTCCAACTGAGGACAGAATCATTTTTTTTCTTACAGTGCCCACGGTATGACTCTCCAAGGTACCTTCTTTTATAAATAGTAGGTTCGACTTTGGCGTTCTTTCATTCCTTTTTGTTTATCAAGATCGTAATTAAATTCTTGAACCCAGATTGTATTTACAACTGTACTAAGTTTGCATTTCAAGAAACAAAATTGCCTGCCTTTTCACTCTTATTGGAAAGGTATATGTCCACTCTCGATTGTACTCATAAGGAAGAATTATCATTATTATTGCCTTCCTGGTGCCACATGTTTTGTAATTTACGATATTGTAAATATACCGTGTACTTCTTTTTGGTCTGGAGAGTCTCTAGGCTGGACTTTTAAGTTGCAAGATGATCCATTTTAACTAAAAATATATACAACAACACGGTGCGCACCAAAAGCACCAACAAGGTATGTGATAGAAGTACATACATACCACTACTGAAGCGAGATAGGCTGAAACCAATGTGCTTTTGCGGGGAGAATGTCCTATTATGAAAGTGAATTTCATCCCACCAATTGTGCACTCTATTTCAACAAATAGGGGGATTTAATCAAATTTATTCACTAAGGGACGCACATTAAGTTCAGTCGGGTGGCCTCTGCTAGATAGTCCCTGTTTGACCCCAGAGAGGTCATGGATATCTGTACGACAAATTTAACTAATCTCTGTGCCACATACACGTCAGTTGGGTAGCTGGGGAGAAGTAAAGTTTATCAATGAATCCTAAGAACCCCCCAAATAGAATGATTAACTTCTTATATATCTAGATGAGGAAACAGATGATTAATGAATCCTTAGAACCCCCAACATAGAATGATTAACTTCTTATATATCTAGATGAGAAAATAGATGTTTGTCGCTGCCTAATTACTTTAATGGCTAGCTTAACTTATCCATAATTCCACTCAAACATCTCAAGCAGCTAAAAGAGAGTTTCAAAGTTGTCTAAATGTCTTGAATCATTCTATCAAAATCTTGAAATCGAACATGAACATAAAAAGGGCAAAGTTATGAATTTCATTTAAACAGGCAAGCTGACAGCTACAAACTTAGAAATTGTAAGAGCATACCTTTATTTAGGAAGCGAAATATCTTTCGCAGGGTCCTTTGATGGTGCAATAATAATAATGATAATGATGATGATGATGATGATGATGATGATGATGATGATGATGATAATGTCTCCATCCAAAAATGTACAAAGCCAATATTACTCTGAGCGTCTGAAATATGGGGAGCTTATACTGTGACGCAATCGAGGATCCCAGCACATGGTAAGATTTCTGGCTACTTTGAAAATGAGTATAAACAATTCTACAAGAAGTTTCTTAAATATTTTCTTGTGATACATAGTAAAGCATGTAGTATTTGTCATTAAGCGCATTGTCCTCTTTGTGCAAATACTGCCCTAGAATTATTAACATAGATCAAAATCCATTATTATTTAACGTCTTCCAACGAAATGTTGACTTATCACAAATAAACTGATCGATCGGGCTCAATTCTGCAAGGAATACCTCACACTGTAGTTGGATTGCGGAAAGCTTTGAACATTCAAAAATTATCCATGGATTCCCCTCTAACCTTTTTTGCTCTGGTACAGAACGTGAATTTTGATGTAATGGGACAAGGACATGGCCCATGAAAACAGCGAGCACAGATTTAATAAACGGATGCATATATCATTTGATGAAGAAGGAAAGTGGACCACTATTGGGAAGTAGTGAATCGTGTTGAAACTAGTAGAAATATCACAGAATTACACATTAGATTCCATACCCGCAACAGTGAAATTGGGAAACATTAGCACCCAACCGAAGTTCCTGTGAGCCAAAGATTGGCTCCTGTCAAGAACTTGAGGATGGTTATTTTTATGCAATGTTTGCGTGAAGTTTCAAGTTCTAGAGAAATATCAGCTTAAAATACATGAGATGTCTATTTCGATTCTGCGTTCAATAACATGCAGGAGGCGTTTTTTCTCATTATTGCATTACTGGATATTGAATTAATACCCTTTTTCGAACAGTTTGTCAGAAAATACATTTCGGTGAGAGGAAAACCATTTTGTCTATATAATCACAACTCCCGATACGTCTGCAAGTTATACTTTAATATAATTACTCTCTGGATTTTATTTTTGACGACACATGTGCATGTTTGTACTCGTCAAGTGGTGTGATCAACGTTAACTTTGTGTTTGTTTATCTTTTGTGGGAGTACAATTCTTCCCCAACATTCCCTTGACAGACATCTACTTTTTCATTCATTCATATTGATGGTATATGTACAAACATATTCATTCATTCGTATCGATAATAAGTCTACAAATAACAATATTTGTACACAAATGTAACAAGATAACATACACAATGGTGGTCAAGCGTATATCAACAAAAAGAAAATAGAAAAGACATATGGCTAAAACACTCTTGGTGGCAATTGTGATTCAGAATGTTAAAGTGTTTTACATACATGCAATTTCAGCTTCATCTAACCATTAGTCTACGCAAGTCTATGATGGTCTAACTCAATGATAATTTTGTTATGTTCAAAATCTTCTGACATTTCGAAGATGGTTACTATAGGTAAATAGAATGTACACTGCAAGTCACTTCCGTGAAAGGGAGTAAGTGTTATATTTTGCAATTTAAAATGAAGCCAGTTATAGCGAATTCCGTACCGACGCAGACTTGGTCGTCCTTGACCATACCAGTGGGACAGTCGCTGCAGTTAAAAAATCTGCCAGTTTTTTGTTGTTCCAGTGGCAACACATCCGTACAGTTGGTGCCATTGACACATGGCGAGTCACTACAGCCGTCATAGTCAACATCACATGTATCTCCTGCAAGAATATAAGAATACAGACATACGTCTCTGGTATGATGCACTTAGAAAAACATGACTCATATTCATGAATATCAAACCCAACAATGACAGCAAAGAGATTCCAGAGTTAACAAAGCATCAACATTCATCTTCCAATACCAATGTGAAGAAACAAATTTCACTCCTGACTTGAGACAGGCAGTCACCCACAAAAGACAACTGGTGGTTTAAACCGGTCCTCTCAACCTTTGAAATATTCTTCATTAAACACAGACCATAGTGTTTCCAACATGTATAGGCCCAAGCACTCAAAATCCAAATTTCATTACTTCTGCAAAAAATAAAAAGGGAATTGGTAGGCCTATCACTATTTTGGTTCTTCTGACTAATTCGGCAGCTGAGTTTATAGCTGAGTTTATAGCAAAAGTAGAAAGTAGGGCGTACACACATGTAGATAGATAGATAGATAGATAGATAGATAGATAGATAGATAGATAGATAGATAGATAGATAGATAGATAGATAGATAGATAGATAGATAGATAGATAGATAGATAGATAGATAGATAGACCATTTATATTACGGTTTGTCCATATATTTTACAAGAACAGCGTGTGCTGCATGTCCTAGATTTAATTTACGTGCGGAGTAGGATCAGCCTCGAATGCCAAGCTTTGTTGTAGGGTATATATCCTGCCCTTCTTTGCACCACAATTTGGCTATACTTAAGTTGATTTGTTACTTGGCAGTTGAGATCAAGATGCATGTAAATCGAAATCTTCGGACATGAAACAGAACAGTGTACATTGTCGTCGTCTCCTAATTTGTATATATCTTTATAAAACAATGAGCTAATTTTTGGCAGTTGTGCTCTAATTCTCTTTTTTTTGGGGGGGGGGGGTGATAGCAAATTTGAAATATATACCTTCCCAGCCTTCAGTGCAATTACAGACCACTCTCCTGAAATTACCAGAGGGATCCTGGCCGTCCAACAATGTATCAAAATTGCAGTTCCCGTGCGTACAATTGCAAAACAGTACAGCAACTGTGGCAGGTATAGCTTCGGCGCCTTTGGAATCTTTGGCGTTGAATCTACGAAAAACAGGCCCACCAACTATTTGTTATTCCTAGGAAATTTCAAGCGCTTCTAATCGTATCACTGCTTGGTTCATATGCACAGTGCTACACGTACTTACGATTCAACTGTTCACTCTTGAATGAGAAATATCAATGCCTATGAAAGGACAATCTGACAATACGAAATCTATTTCATCTATCCCCATGCAGGGCTTCATCAATTGCCACGTGGGAACATACAAGGCCAAGATGGAAGAGACAATACCAGTGGATTGGCAGACACCATGCCTTTCCGGTTCTAATTTTCAAATGAGTCAACAGCTTTCCTCAGCGTGCATGGACGCACAACACCCATAGCGAGCCGAGAAAAAGTATTGCCCCAGACCACTTTGGTTTGGACTATGCAAATTTACTTGTATCACACTTTTTTTCCATTTTGGGTAAATATTGAACTCAACTTCATTCTGGCTTAATTTGTATCTTATGTGTAATCAAAATTTGATATGTGTACAGAGTTTTCACAGATATTATACACTGGTAACAACTGTCTTGCCCTTGTACATACTTGATGTGTGTCTCCATGTTCTGGACAACCCATGTATGAGTCATCTCGATGCACTACAGGGCTATCCAGATTAAATAAATGAGTTGAAACGAAACTAAAAGCTCATATATACCAAGCAGGTGTAGGCATCGTGGTACTTGAAAAAAAAAAGTATGTTTACAATGAATATGAATTTGGTTTCTTCGTGTTAATTTTTAGCGCGTCGGCTTTTGACGAAATTGACAAAAAAAAGTTAAGATAAAAACAACTGTTAAGCAAACACATCACTCCACATCGACAGGGTAGTCATATGAACTCTACAGTCGACTCACGTCAAAGCAACCGGCGAAGAGTCAGCAGGCTTCCAGCTGAATTCCCCGGAGATATTATCAAAGGTGGCGCCGACAGGAATGCTTTCTGCACTTAGGCGCAAGTTTGTGTCGTTGTCTCTGTCGCTGACTTTGAGAGTGAACGTATTTGCTTGGCCGACTGTTACATTGAACGTCGCCGGTGCATTTATTTCTGGCACGTTATTAGCTGCAGCAAATTCACAAAAACAAGATATATTCATGTGATTAGTATTTCAAGAGCAGGCTTCGTTGAAAGTTCAAGACTGCGTTTACATCCGTAAGAAGATTTCCCATTGTTTAAATTTGAGTGTAATGTGGGTAATCCATGTAAAATATCACTGTTTCAAACGTTACAGACGTTGTTCAGACGATCCTTTGTAGTCGGATAGTCATGTGACCTGATGGTGGGTTATGTGGACCAGTGGGAGTGCGGAGATCGCTTTGCTTGCCACTTCCTCCAGGTCTAACTTACGAGTCATTTGCGAAAACATTATATACATATATAAGTTTCTTATGTACCCTTATTTTTGCCCTACTCCTTTTATAAAGGGTCTTCTCTGTATATACATAATTCATGTAAAATTTTATCTTTTTAATTTATTCAGATTATGATGGAAAGTACGTAAGCTTATAATTGTTACTATCATAAAGTTTTTTGAAAGACTTTCGACATTCGCGCTACCTCAAAGCATCTGTTGATCTCAACGTTCAAGAAAGCCCTTAGATTGTAACCTAATCTCTCTCCATCTCTCTCTCTCTATCTTTCTGTCTGTCTGTTTGTCTATCTATCTATCTATCTATCTATCTATCTATCTATCTATCCATCCATCCATCCATCCATCCATCCATCCATCCATCCATCCATCCATCCATCTATCTATCTATCTATCTATCTATCTGTCAACCCATCCATCTATATACAAGTAAAAAGGTTCGTTTACTCAGTTGTTCAGAATCTTTGTTGTTTTTGCCGGTTGTATTCAACATAGCAGCCGTCGCATCTTTGTCTCCAGTGTTGGCAAAATCATACAGACATCGTTTATCCTTGCCGCAAAGTGCTCTTGCTTCTTTTTCCTCTGCCGGGTTGTTAAACTTTGCTTCAAAAACTGGAACAAATCCGGTTCCAGTGAAATCAAGGAATGTTTCCCCGTCTAAGTATTGGAACAGAGTCTCAGCCCTTGTGATTTTCCCTGGAGATGAAAAGTAAAAACTTGGAAAACAAAAACAAAACAAAAACAAAAAAACAAAACAAAACAAAAAACAAAACCAAAAAAACCACACACACACACAACAACAACAACAACAACAACAACAACAACAACAACAACAACAAAAACAATCAAACAAACAAAAATTGATATTTATAATTAATTGTTACTCCCTCGTCTTTTTCAATTACTCACGGCAGTACCGTGAACAATTTTATGTCTGGTTTTATACTTTTAATCTGCTCATTTTCTAGACCGTAACACTGAGCGCTTGGTTAATATTTCTGATCTATCTAGATAAAGGTTGTCACACATCGTTTCTTATTTAAAAGTACACTCCGCACGGCAACATTGAAAGAATTAAATATGTTTTAAAGAATTTATTAAATAACGTGCAAGGTATAAATTGTCAGAAATGTCTACTTTATAAATCATTATACAGAACAATTGGCGTTAAAAAATCCTACATGTATATTTATACATCACACTCACATTTTTCCCCAAAATGGTGATATATCTGCTCATCGGTAGAATTTATTTCTATTGGTGTTCCATCTGGGGCTGTCAAGTCATCCTCTTTGTTTCCATTATATTTGCCCAGTAATCCGTTCACTTGTCCCTTATAATTTACGGGTGCTGACAATACTATGTCTAATTGTCCACTCTGCACAGTTAAAGTAAGACTGAAACCTGGAAAGACAAATTTCACCTTAGAACACAAAAATGAAAGCCGGAATACGCCAGTCGCAATGTTACTTTCTGGTAGGAGTGATATACACCGATGAAAAATGTATGTGGGCATACGCTACCTGTGGATTTGTTCAATAGCATGCTATCGAAATCCATTCCTAAGCCTCCCTCGGGGTGGCGTGACGATCGCGCACATGATCGATCACACTGTTGCGCCGCTGCACCTCTTGCTCAGTAGGTCACACCATGGACCTACTATCTGATAGTAGGTCCATGGTCACACTTGTCCTTCCACAAGGTGGACAATGCAAAGTAAACCCTGGCATCCATGGATATTTCGTTAGTTCGTCCAATTTCCCCGTGTCTGCATAGCAGGCTGAAATCTTCCACGATTAAATCGTCACGACTATGAAAGATACATGACATACATTCTGGTCAAATCAGGCATTTGGATACACAGACACGTGACCTGCAACTCGTACACAGGACTCGTTCGAGACCCATGCGTGGTAAAATCTTAACCTGCCTAATATTGCTTTACGCAATACCGGCTTGCTATACCCCACCACTTTTATGCCCATGTTATATGTAAATGCTTGAATGTTTGTTAAACACTTGAGTACTTTAAAAATATCATTTTTTTAAATAATTAAATTCAACTTTTTGTTTTTTTTGTGTGTGTGTGTGTTTTTTTTTTTTAGAACATATGAAAATAAAGTAATATTGCTGTAGTGATTAAACGCAAGATCAACACGTGTGCAAAGTTTGGTGATTTTTCATCGACAAGTAATTTATTTTGAAAATTAAATCTTAAAAATGTCTGGTATTAGTAGTTAGTATGAAGAAAATATAAATTTGGTTCAATTCTAAGCTACCTTACTTTTGGAAACAGTTGTCAGGGTCAATTGCAATATTTGAAGCACCTCATAAGTGAACTTTCAGTGAGAATTTTGACCTGTAGGATCCGATTTAGGAGTTAAGTAACATCAGACACTCTATACATATCTGGATAGTTAAGGATAAGATCATTTACAACAGATGGGGCCCTACAACCTCTCCAGTCACTAAAATGCAAAGCTGCTCTTTTCATGATGAAAAAGGTATTGCAGCCCTATATTTCACAAACTTCACATTTTTTCATTCCTCTTATATCTGACATTCTATTCTACGTATATATAATGTAATGTATATTTATGTACTTCAATACGTTTTATCCATTTGGAGGGTTTAACATAAATAAAAATGTGGTACTTCAACACGGTCATATGAAGTTGATCGTTAGTTGAATTAAAGCGCACTCTCTATTATACTGGATATTCCAATAAAGCTGATAAAGTTACAATATAAGCTCAAAGCTACAGGTATGAACACGTTATGGTTTTTAATTCTAATATTGACTATCTTGTTACATTCAAACACTTTAAACCCGTCCATATAGCAGAGCATCTGTTGTTTCTAGCATGGGTCACAGCTTGGATGTGGACAGTTTCTTTCTTTCTTTCTTCCTCTCACCTATTACATTGTTGGGCTGCTCAATAAGACTTGTATTATTAAGGTATAATATAATGAAGTGAGACTCATGGATTCGAATCCGTCACCTTTCGAGTGTAAGCTATCCACTCTAACCATTGTGCCACACAGGTTCTTGACACTTTTGGTCAGTTGGCAGACAATTGAACTCAGTACTTTCGTTTTTCAACCAATCTCGGGGCAATGCACACTTTTTCGCTATTCTGGAAAACTATGAAGCAGCCCTATGACATGAATCAACCATGCACACCGATTGCGTTAAGTGCTACAAGGGGCACCAAATGAGAATCAATGTTTCACATGGACAATGGGCGGGTTAAATCGGGGTGGGTGGGTGGGATGAAATGCAGCTATTGGACAAAAATGTTATTTTAACTTGATAACTTTGAATCATACAAGAACACAGCATCATACACTTCCCAAACAAACTCGGTTTGTTTGTTTTTTCAAACATTCTCAAGGACGAAACAAGCAAAACGAGGGTAATATAAATCCTAACAAAAATTAAATCCGTCATCATACACACAGTATCAGATGAAGAAACTCTGTTTAGTGATAAACCATTCTGCGTTGAAAATGAATTATGTAGCGTCCTAGAGAGAAATAAGGAAGATATTTAAAGCAATACTTTTTCACATATTTGTCAGTAAGCATCTTAGAAGAAAAATAAAAAAATAAAATCAAACCAAAACCACCATGTAAAAAAGCACGTTGTAAGCATGGGCTAAGTTGGTTATCAGATGACTACTCGTGCTTTATTGGCTTCATCCACGCGTAACATTTGATCGAGTGTGATATTACAACATTGCACTCGTGTCATTGAATAACCCATACTTACATCAACAGTTGTAAAGGCAAAAATACATTGTTTAGGATCCTCCGAAACACCTTGTACTTTTGTACATTTTTGGGAAAGATTTTCGCCCCTTGGGCCTGCTTGACGACCCCATGTGCCAGCTCATTTAAGTACATTCGCGCAAAAACATTGTGCCAATTGCTACTTTAAATCAAACCGAAGTTTTCAGATTGAAAATTCTACACTGTCAGTTCCGCTTTGCACCCATACACTATAGGTCGTCTGACCATGGATGGAAATGGGCATTTTGGACTTCATAAAGGTATAAAGAAAAGCCAAGCTGAGAAACCAGTGCATTTTGCGTGATTTCCCAGATAAATTCTGCAATATATTACCGAAAACTACCACTAATTGTTACTCTCTACGAGAAACAAATTTCCCCATTATGAGCAACCAGCCTTCAGTTTGGTAGCGAAGCCAATAACATGATGTACAATTCCATGTCAAGTGGGTCAAGTGAAGCATTCGGTCAGCGTAATACAGGGGGCGTGTCCGCATCTTCATGTCATCACGTATAAGCTATAAAATATTGTAAATACTGAATTGTATCACGTTGAAGCCCCCATTTATAAGAATTGAGAAAAAAATGGTTGGCTGTGATAATCTAAAAACAAACGTGTCCCAAAATAAGCAGATTTTCAATTGGTCCAATAAAATGTGCCCTTTGTGGTGCAATATTTACCAGCTGAAATCTAAAATGATCGGTTGACCAAATGATTAAGTTTTAATACATTTAGTCTTCCCCTTCCTCCTTGAACTTCTTTTTGTACTTTCTTACATTTATCGTTAAATATATTATCCGTGTTTGGCACTTATATCTTATAATTTTTGCTTCTGCTCTGCTTTCTTTTTTCCCATACATTTTTAAGCCAAATGAATTATAAACGTAACATAATAGTCTGTCTTTCTTTCTCTTCCTGTGTCTCTCTGTCTCCGTCTCTCTTTCATTTGATGATTTTGGTTTGGTTTTGATGCTTTTTATTAGTTTGATTTGGTCATCATTTATATTCAACTCTTTGTGTTGGAGTCTTATTAAATTTCGTGTCAGGGGCATGTAAACATTTTTTTTTTTGGCTCTTCAATCTCTGTCATTGTCAGCATCACTACCAGAATTGTCGCTCTTGTCACTGCTGTTTCCATTCAGTCTTATGATGAGTGGATCCACGGTGGCTTCTATTACTCCCGATGTCACCATAAAGTCTTCCTCGATGTGGATCGCCTTCTCCGCGGCTCTGGCAAATATGTCTCCGTTCACTTCAGAGAAGCCATTCATCGTCACTTGCTTCGGATCTGTTGGAGTTTGGAGGTATTCTGAAGGGCCACTGATCCTGCCACTATACGCCAAATCATTTCTATAGGGTTCAATGACGTGGTGGAAGTCTCAAAACACTGTGGCCATGAAGCCACGAAGTGCTGCAATATCATCAGTCTTATAGACAGGCTCAGGCTCATGGGACGTGACCAGCTTGTACACTTCAGGCTTACTAAACGCAGGGGGCACTTGGATGTTTCGGAACTTGCAACCCCTGCGTCATGTCTCCTTTTCGTGTGTTTGATGATGGGGATCCGGTCTCCTCAGCCAAGACGTTGCGATAACTTGCATTATCCATCACTATGACTGAAGGCTCTCTCAGAATTGGCATCAATGTGTTCTCAAACCAGCGGATCAAAGTTGTGCCGTTCATCTCCCCGTGAGAATCTCCATCTGCTTTCCTTTCGTGGGAAACAAGCTCGCAAACCTAAATCAACTCATACTTGGCACACCCTGCGCATAATTACACTATTATTCTCTGGTCTCTGTTAGCTTTTATCTTGGGCGGTAGAGATACTGCGTCGGTCACCGGATGGTGGGTATCAATCTCCTTCCCAGGAAGCTAGTTTGTCCATCTGTAGGCCGCTGTGTGGTACTGGTTCACTCATGTTTCGTGCAGGTATATGACAGCGTTGTCTTCTCTCTGGAAGTCACGGACCTTCCTGGTACACTTATTCCTTCTTTCAATAATGCCGCAGTCTTCATAAATTATTTTCTGAATGGTATTGGTGCTTCTGTATTTATAACTAAGTTTCCTCAGTACACGGGCGAGATTTGCTTTAGACAGGAACACTTCACATTCTTCATCCAGTGCCATTTTCAATCTATTAAGGGTCGGCAAGGTCTTGTCTTATGAAATCAGTGCATCCTTGGCCTAATGACTGCAATGGTGAAAGAGTCATAAAGAGGCGGATTTTTATGTCTTTGTTCCCCTGTTTTGGAATAATCATCGTTTCTGTTATTTTTGCTTATAACTCTGCCGACACTGGGCTTAGAGCGGTTGAGAGCAGCAGCAACTCTGGCGGTGACCTTACTGGCAGCTATTCTTGGATTTCCCCTTTTCAACTCGTCCAGGAAATACAAATAAACTGATCTGATGCACTGCTTGATATTGACAGATAAGATTCTGCCACGAGGCATGCTGAATACCGTCGATTCGGTTGTCTCCTAATGTGCATACCCGGCGTCTTTTTATACATGTACGTTTCCTTTCAAAGTGCGGTGAGAAACCCTTTACCTATTTCGGAAGTGGCTTTCATTTTTATACTAAAGCTTGACAGCTTATTGTAAACACACCCACCCACACACCCACACCCACCCACCCACCCACCCCCCCACACACATACACACACACACAAATATTTTGTCCGCTCAAAACAATGTGTTTGTTCTTTTACCAACAAGCCAAATCTTCCATGTGCACTTGTTTTCTTTCCAATCCCACATTCATCTTTTTACAAGACGCTTTAAGTTGAACGCAACAAAAGCTTTGCTTTTCATGGCCATATACATGTGCATATATTTCACAACATATCTACGTTTAATATTGTGATTAAATTTAAGTTCAATTGGTCAGTATGCTTTATATGTAACTCGTGGAAAACAGTGACCTCCTTGAAAATCCTTTTACATTCGAATTAGGGACAAAGAAATACAGTAGAGGTCATAGATACATATGTACATAACTTTTCACTAAGACACTTAAAACACCCACAAAATAAGAAAAAACAAAACAACAAAAACAAAAACAAAGAAACGAACAAAAAAAACAAAACAACAAAAAACAAAACAAAACAAAAAAAAAAAAAACAAACAAAAAACCAAAAAACAAAAAACAAAAAAACAAAAAAAACAAAAAAACAAAAGAAAAAACGATGCTAAAATGGTACCCTTTGTTTTCCTGACCCGACTCTTCACCTGGCCTGCATGACGCAACAATCTGCATATTTAAATGGCTTTGGACCTAAAATGGAGTTTGGTTGTTCATTATGGGGCGACTTTTCTCTGTTAAAAAGGAGCGTGTAGCGATAGTTTCGGCTTAAAAGTCGCGCAAATTAGCTGGGACATGAACCCATAACACCGCATGCAGTGGTTTCACAGCTGTGCTTTCTTTCTACCTTTGTGTAGTCTAAAATGGCCATTTCTAGCCATGGTGAACCACCGGTTCGCTTTCTGGACCGTTGAGATCAGCGGCGGGACCATATCCACAACGGCGCTCGGGAATCACAAAAGTGATTTTTGAATTACATGTATTTTTAATTTGTGATCATGTCTTAGTGACAGCTAGTGTATTCAGAAATATTAACATATCAATGTGAAGGAATTATTTCCAAAATGGACTTGGAAACATGAACAATAAAAAAGGAATAGGCCTATGTCTAATATTAATATTAAAACGATACTTACACCAACCGAGTTAGAATGGTTACAGCTATGGATACTAATCATCATTTTAGATTTTTGGATTCGGCTCCATCGCGTGCCTTTTCAGTTTCTTTCTTTATGCTTGTCACTTACTTTGGTGCGTTAAAGCCGCAAACATTTAAGCCATGTGTAATTACAAAAATACTCAAATTGAGATATATGACGGTAATATTTATCCATGTCTCTATGTTTCTTTCTCTCTTTCTGTCTCCCTACGCCCTAGTCGGTTTTTATATAAAAGCATAATAAATTATGCATCTACGGAACAAGCAAATTGATGATAATGAAGAGAAGATTTAACAATAATATTGATGAATCTGCCGTTATATTATGCAAATGGAAAGTTCAAAGTGAAAGAATACAGTATGCCAAATAATCTATTTTAACATTGATAGACAACGTTCGATAGCACAATTTACTTGTTTGGCATTACGCAAGCCATATTAGCGCTATCCTGATTTGCAGACAAGACACAAGTCACTAAGAGCATATCATGCTATGCATAGTTCTAGCTGCACGAAACACCAGAAACAGAATCAGATCGCATATCTAATACCTATAGATCTGTCTTAAAAGATATTTTGTGTTGCAACGGGAAAATCTTACAATAGCCTATACTATGTGCACATCGTGAACCGACACAAGTTCTTTTTTTGACATGAATGCTGAATGGCGGCACGACGCACAAAAGCAGGATGAATAACAAAGATAGTCAGTTTAGGAGTGTCTTCATCAGCATTTTATTTCTTCCTTTACGCCAGAGAGACAACGGATGAATAACATAAATTATATGTGGGATTATGAACCAATCCGAGTCCATATCGATATTGGACTCGGTAACGTGCGCCAAATCCGATATATTGGACTCCGTTAAAAACAAAGACAAAAAAAAAAACAAAAAACAAAAAAAAAAAAAATACAAAAAAAAAAAAAAATACAAAAAACAACCTAAACAAAACAAAACAAAACAAAACAAAAAACATAGCAGGAATTTGTCAGGCCCTAATATATGTAGGCTATATATTTTGTTTACAGTTAACGGCAGGTGTTTACATTTTGCATCATTTTTTTTTTCATGTTTAAATTTTAGGGCGATTCTTAAAAAACACTTAAGCTGTTTACATTTAGCTGTAATGTTAACAGTTAACGGTTTGACACCTAAGTTGAGTGTAAATTTACATTTAGGGGTGTGTTCGGTCAAACACCGACTTTACCTACATATATACACTCAATGGCGAAATGGTAGCCACTTTCGTTTTATTATCATTATTATTGCCAGTATCATTATATTTATCATATTGTAAATTTCGTTCTAAAATTGTCCATTTGCAGATATATGAAAATAATCTCCCCATTAACATTTTATCCATCATTAATATTACATGTGGCAAAGCAGACGGAAGGACAGAAAAATCTGATATCCGCGTCAAATATCCATATTAAATTCTGTAATTATGGCCTGCACAGTCATTTCCTGTACGTCAGACAATTCAAATGATGCGCGTAAGGAAAACAAGACAAACTGAAAGAAAGAAAGAAAGAAAGGAAGAAAGAAAGAAAGAAAGAAAGAAAGAAAGAAAGAAAGAAAGAAAGAAAGAAAGAAAGAAAGAAACGCAAGATGAGTCGAAGCCACCAAACTAATATTATAAAGGCTGTTAAGATCCATAGATGTAACTATTCGGTCATTCCGACTCAGGTGTTGTACCACTAGGCAAACTTCCTTTTCTATCGTCCATATTTTCGAATTTATCTTTTAAAATAATTCTTCCACATTAGTATGTTATCATTTCTGAATACACTAGCTGTCACTAAGACATGATCAGAAATCAAAACTTTCGTTGGATTAAAAGTAACAATTCGCACAATGAGACATGGGGTTGTTAAGCAGACGCAAGGGGCAAAAATCTTTTTCCCTTTTTCCCAAAAGCGTAAGTACATTTCGGACGATCCTATACAATGTGTGTTAGTCTTTAGTCATCTGAAAACACCCGCTTGACATATGTTTGCAAGTGATCCTTTATCTTACTTATTTCATGTGTACAGTGAGGTATGGGATTTATTCCACTGCTTCTAGGAGCGCATAAGTGAAATTTTCCGCGGCCAAACACGGAGTAAGAAAGTATAAAGCGTTAAAACGGAAAACCTACCTGAGGATAAAGTAACAGCTACTTTATTCGTGGAGACTTTTGTTAATGCAACTCCATGCGCTACTAGATCCGACACATTGGTATTCGCATAGAACCAACCCGTTCTGTTCACGTTATTGACGAAAATGACGAATTCTGCAACAACAAATGGTTAAGCATCGACAATATGTACACTTGTCTCCAGAAGAATAATTACAGAAAGATAAAGACCATTTTGAGTAACTATATAATCATATATATGGTAAATTAACAACACAATACACATGCACCAAACAAACAGAAAAGGGAAAACACGAAAACAAAACAAAAAACAAAACAAAAACAAAAAACAAAAAACAAACGAACGAACAAACAAACAAAAAAAAACAAAAAAACAAAAAAAACAAAACAAAACAAAACAAAACAAAACAAAAACCAAAAAAAAAAACACACACACACACAAAAAAAACATTAAAAAAATTATAACCACAGCAAGTGCCGCATTTCCCAGAAAGGCAGCTATTTTACTGTGCATGATTTTATATGTATTCCTGTGCATCACACTTGTAGAATTGCGGACAGAAGGAAATTAAGAAAATGCCACCGCGTGGAAACTATAAAACCACACACAGCACAGAGAAATTTCGTTTAATTTTAAGTTAAAGAGGAACATAACTTTTCCCTGACTTTCGGTCGACGTCTGTATAGAAAGCCTCCCGATTAAGATATATTACTGATGAACACCACACATGAACAATAATTACTAGAAATTCAGGTATCTTAGCCTCTCGTAAGAATTTCTGATAATGTAGTACGTTGCAGACAATTAATTTGAGGACTTCTGGTAATTAAAAAAATGCTTAACATTTGACTCGAAAAAAAGAAGAATGTATTTATGAAAGAATTTTAGATGAAGCATGGATGAAAATACCAGTTACTTTTGGAACACATAGAAAACGATAGGGCTGTGTGAACAACCCGCACTCAGTTGACTGATACATGCTACATTTTTCCCTACCAAAATAAGCAGTGGGCTCAGTTGAGCTCAGTTAAGTTTCAGCTGCAGCTTGAATCCGATTTGTAAATAGAAGAGCTGAGCAATAAATAGAAGAGCCAAGCAAAGCTTAACTTCCTGTTGATAGTATATAGATGCATGCACTTGACTTAGGTGCTCAGTTTTACTTTATTCTTCCCTGGGTAAATCGCCACGCACCTTGTTTTAAGTAGATCTGATGTAGGGTTTTATTTCAATAAACATATATATATATATATATATACACACACTTTGTCTAGTATTCCAATATTAACCTTGCGGATACACATTCTTGTAGATCATAGCATATTCTCAATTGTCAAATATCAGGAACTGATAGCAGCATCACTAAATACATAAGTTTGATGATGGACATTATGTGAAACTACTTCCTCACCAAGCCCGAAGAGAATACAGTGTGTTGTTTGGAAGAAAAAGTCAAAAATTACAAAGAAAGAATACAGAATTGAATGAGGAATATAAAGTATCGCAGAATCACCCATTGCACAAGGAGTACCTAAAATGTTCGTCTGCATTTTCAGAGCACGAGGATTTTAAATGTTTTTTTTAAACTCATTTTTGAGGTTTGCTACTCATAATGAACATTACCGATCAATACATGATTTAAGAGAACTCGTTAAAATGAAGCATATGATTATGACAGCAATGCCACCTGCTGAAAAATCATGATGGATACTGAGTTAAGCTCCATTCCCATCAATTTTAAATAAAATCCAACTGGCTGTGTGGGACATCTCAAAAATTAAAAAAAGCCTGCAAATATAAATAAATAAATAAATAAGTAAACAAACAAACAAACAAACAAACAAGTAAGTAAGTAAGTAAATAAGTAAGTGAATGAATGAATGAATGAATGAATAAATAAGTAAGTAAGTAAGTAAGTAAGTAAGTAAGTAAGTAAATAAGTAAATAAATAAATAAATAAATAAATAAATAAATAAATAAATAAATAAATAAATAAATAAATAAATAAATAAATAAATAAATAAATCGCAGCGCTACCTTCTGTAAAAGTTAAGGCCCAGGAATCCCTGGAGGTTTTCTAATGTTTTTTCAAAGCCATTTGCCGTGTGCTGGGAATTTTAATGAAAAGACTTAGGATTTCCGCAATATTACGTTTTGACATCATCAAAACCGTCGGGCAGACTGACTTGAAACTTGGTGGAGATATACCTTGGGCGAGTCTCTTTTAACTTCCTTCGAGCGGTAAGGCACTTGTGATTTTTGGATTTTTATAACTTTTATCTAATTTTTGGGTGGTGGTGGGTGGGGGTGGGGGGTCTTAGAAATTTTCTTCTATGAAGCCACTTGGCTAATGGGTATGAAATAGGAGACATGCATATTAAGTTCCCGCCCAAACTGCATTCCCGATTGCCCCGTCTCGCTTGGTGAGATATGGCGAGATACGGGTCGGTACCTGTGGGCACAAGCAGGATATTACTAATATTTTGGAAACACAGCATACTTATTAAAGACATATGGAAATTTTTCTTATATAGGCTCTGGAAGTACTAGAAGAATGCTAGTTTGGCATTTGTGAACTTAAATTTCTGAGGTCAGCTGAGGACAGGCTGCTCAGACAGCCCTCTTCCTTCCAAGTGACGTCTGCAGCATAGTATTGCTATATGTTTTTTAAGTGGTGTCAATTTTGTAGACACCTGAAGTCAAATTTTTCATTTCTCACATGTAGCAATTTACATTTATGAAAGTGAACTCGTGTAAATATTATGTAAGTATGGAGGAACTGTAAATATGATATCAGTAATGCTTGTTTACTCAACACTTTTTCCTTCAAGATGTATGAGTATAATGATGGAAACTTCATTCTTTTTAAAAGAGATACATGTCGAATGTTTCAGTTTCAACATCTATATATGTGGCATACATGTGTGTCTTTTTCTCTGAAATGATGTGGAATATGTATAAGAGCTGGTTATTGCATTAGAGTAAAATTTATGGATATCTCCAGGAAAATGTTATGGAGACTTGTATGCAAGCATGAACATACACTCAAAGTAGACTTGTGTGGATCCTGTGTCAATGAAAAGACACTCTTAAAACGCTATAGCTTGTTCCTTTGTTTCTGTTTTTGTTTGTTTGTTTGCTTTTTTTTTGTTTTTTGTTTTTTTGTTTTTTGTTTTTTTGTTTTTTCAAATTTCAGATTTATGGGTAAATGATCAAAGTTAAGTCTTGGTGCAAATTTAACATGTACTTCTCAGGTGTACTGCTAAATGATTAAAAGTTCAGTCTTGGTGCAAAGTCTGAATAAAGTGGACACTGATTTCAGTTTCGAGGTTCTTGTCTTACAAAGCCACCCCAAATGAAATAGAAATTTGAACGGAGAGGAGGTTTCTGTTGACGGGGCAAAATAGAGAATTTCCTACTTGTTGCACAGAGAAATTATGTGAGTATTCAGGTGCAGAGGAGCCAGTGCAGTGCTTACATGTAACTTTTCACATGGTATGCTGGGGTTAGCTGTGTTATGTTGCATGCCAAAATTTGAAGTTAAACGTGACCTAGAAGTTCAGCTCTTCTGGTAGTCGGTTTAAAAGACTGAACACATGGGAAGGGGTCACAGAATATGAAGACTTGTTGCGGGGGGTGGGGTGGGCACAGATTCATCCCTGTTGGGGGAGGGGGGCACCAAAGCAAACAATGATACCTTATCCAAATTTTCCGCCCCTTTTTCCCCATACAACGGAAACCTCTTTCGCAGAGTGTCATAAGCTTTAAAGTGCCTGTGGGTGCGTTTACAGCTTATTTTGATGTATGCTTACCTGTCCTATTTTGATTCATTTGGACATGAATCTTATCCGATTCGGCGTCCTTCATCGCGAAAGCGCCCCAAACTGTTGCATTCAGGGGCTTTCCTTCCTTGCTTAATGCTGTCAATGTTCGTCCCTGGAGGCTGAAATTCCCCTCTTGCGTTTTAACAGCCCAGTACTCCCCCAAACCATTGAAAGTGTAGTCGTGTCCATCTAACGTACGGACATGCGGGTCGCCAAGACCCCATGCTGTGAAGAAAGCAGGTGCATTCAATAAAGAAAATGTAGATCTAGCAGGTGTCAGAGCATTCTGAGGAGCGAACCATGCTCTTTCCTTGATTAACAATCTCCTACGCCTACTTAGTTTGCTTTCTTAAGTATTGGGTATTCTTAAGAAAGAAACTAATAATATAGACCAGGATAATGTCCTGGTCCTCGTGCCACTGAGGCGTACTTTTTGCACTTTTTAATTTGGTTTCATTTTGATCCAGATATCATAGTCAACGTTCTTTTCTTTGCCCCTTTATTACACGAAAGTTCTGAGTTTTTAAATTGTTATAATAATTGCAGAATCAAATTTCTCTTCAAAAACACATTTTATAAAACCTCAGTGTATACTTAAATCAAAAGCTCCAGAGCTCGTTCAACTCAACAGCCATAAAGTGCCCAAGAAATAGGTTGAACGCGTCTGCAACCCGCCACCACCTAATGGGTTAATATGACGTCTAACTGTACAGCACAACAACGGTCTTTTGTTTCTTATTGTTTGAGACGGATAAATGATATGGGGGTGTGGGTGGGGTGGAGGGATTTTTTTTTTTTTTTGGTTTTGTTTTGTTTTTGTTTTCGTAGTACAGCTTATAGATGCACTCCTGCGGAATACAAGTAAACTGATTTTAGTTGCGCCCCCCCCCCCCCCCCGTATCATGAGGATCGTTATATGCCGTCAGTTAAAAGTTCTTCCACTGATTACACCCGTTTAAATTAGGCGCTCCTTGGAAAATCATTAATCAAACCAGACACTCATGTCCATATTCGCGCACTTTGTATCATAGATAGTTTCAAAGTTATACTTTTTTCGTGTTGAATTACCTTGGCTAAAGTGTATACATGGCGGAGTGTATTAACTGATGGATCTGATAGGATGTCAGAGATGTCTGAATGTCACTCAGACCTTGAATTTGTTTGGCCTACTTTAATTCCCAGAGTGGTCTCTCTTTCTCTCTGGTCCCCCGTCTCTCTTCTCTCTCTCTCTCTCTCTCTCTCTCTCTCTCTCTCTCTCTCTCTCTCTCTCTCTCTCTCTCTAATTCTCTGTCCCTACAATTTACATTTACACCTGAATATAGTCAGGGTAAGTCAAATTCATAACATACTTTGTGAAAATTCCCTGAAGTGTGTATACATACAGATACAGAGACAAAGATTGCCCAAGACAGAAGAAATATAGACAGAAATAGAGTGTATATATATATATATATATGTATATATGTGTGTGTGTGTGTGCATGAGAGAGCGAGAGGGAGAGAGGGAGAGAGAGACAGAGAGACAGACAGACAGCAGAGAGACAGACTATACAATTCATGTTATTGAGAGGCATTTTAAAGCAAAAAACCATTACCGAGAAAACGTGGCGTATATCCGATGGAAAGACTTTTCGGCAGCACGTCATAAAACAATTCGCACAGCTCAGACAGCTCACAACAATAACGTCTACCTTTTCCGTTTATAAGCTCATGTTCTTCTGGATCATGTCTTGGGGATACGGGTATTAACGAGCCCGCTCTCCCGCCTTCTTCGGAGAGGTCAAAGTATACACCAGAAAGAGTGGACCTATAGCAACACTCCTGAAAAGCAAAAGGAATTTGTAGCAGGATCCTTGATTTACTTCATCTTTCTCCAAATTGCCTCTTTGCAAATTGCAGGTGTACTCTTGGAGCAGTGGTTGTCATATAATTTATTTAAACCTATTGGTAATGATAATCTGTAGACACTAATTCTCAAAAAAGCTGCGTTTTGGCAAACCAAAAGAAATGACAGTGTGTAATTTTCCATCTCTGGTTTAATTCTTTTGCGACCGGAAAGCACAAAGTGATGGCCCTATACAGTATCTCAATCGTCATGCATGAAGGAGCTAAAATGGGGGCATTGTGCCATTTGCAACATTTTCCTCTGAGCATTTTCGTTTACCATGCCCTGAACAACAATATTGATGCAGGTTTGGATGTCCCCTGGAGAGTTTACTTTGCGCAATCTTTGATCTGATAAAAATTGTACACACTTGGCCTCCGATTTTACCCCTACTTTGTTAAAATTCGTCTCTGGGTGACACCAATCCTGCACATTGATTGATCATTGTACGGCAGCCTGACCCGCTTACCATAAGAACCACGTATTGTCGCCAGGCAGATATTTTGAACTTCGTAGCATACATCTAAATGAAAAATCATAGTCTTATAACTTTAATCAGAGTAGCTTTTTCTCTAAAGGTAAAAGTTCCCAGCTTTTCATGTGAAGGCAGGGAGCTGCCATCAATTGCAGCTCTCTGGTGAAGTCAACCAAAACCATACCCAAGAAGTGTATGTCCTTCTCACGAGATCTCATTAAAGGACATTTTGCTGAACTTACATTGCTAGTGTATGCAAATCTCTGGATGAAACAGAAGTTTTTTCCTCTTTGTATATGGAATGTAAACCTTCGGTCCATCATGAGCCTCCAGTATGTTGGCGGACAAGGCAAGGTGTTATCACTTAAAAATGAGAAAAACCTGTGCGGCTGGGAGTCCGCCCAGTCCAAACAGAGCTGTTCGTAGTTCACATATGACTCATCGGGGTTGTAAAGTTGGAAATAAGATGTCCCTCTATCTCCTAGAGTCAAAACAAAACACGAAACAAGACGTTTTATGTAAGGAACATGAATGTATGGTGCTTTAATTTATTCAAAGAAACACTGAGGTTACTTTCGAGAAGCAAAATGGTGTAATAATTAATAATTTATTTCCTGAATCTATACCCCTTTCCAGCGGAAGCACCGCAGGCAGGGCAGAACACATGGTGCATCAGTTGCAAAACACGTAATTTATACATATAAAACAACATAAGGGTAAAATGTCACATGGATCTCCCACAATAAGTCACAAATACCTTTCAGAAATGTACTAAGAATTAACTTCGTTGCGCTCATTTCTTTTCGCTTATTTGACTGACAATCTATTTAAAGCATTTGACAATCAAAAATTTAAAAAAGCCTTTACGGATAATTGATCACATTGAATACAATGTAAAGGGTGGCACAAATGCTAGCGGTGTGACACAAATCTTTACATGCGTTGCTCGGACCTATCTTTATAATTGACCTGTTTTCCACATGATATACTCTGTAATGATGCTTTATGTACTGTAACGTTGTTATTCTGTGGTATGGTAGAATACAAATTTCCTGCACCCTGAATCACTTTCAGTGCAAGGTGACACATTTTATACCAATTTACATGTTTTCCATGTCACACGCTCTGTCATCATCATTAATACTGTTAATTTGAGTTCTGATCGAATAGAAATATTAATAATCCTGAATCAATTTTAGACACACCGAGGCAACAAGTTTCCTCGACGCTGTTAATGCGCATTTGCACCCATTGGTGGTTCGGTGTAGTATCTTCCGATTTTGCTAACCTCCACAGCTAAGATGAGAGTTTTGTTTCACCAAGGGAAATTTTGAAAAAAAAAAAAATCCTAGAAAAGTTTATAGATGACATCGTTTTCAAAAGATAATTCGAAAACGGCTGCTTATGCGCAAAATTTACACACGAAAGTAAGACACAGGGGAAGAGATCACTCTCGAGCGTGAAGTCAGAATACTAGCTAATTCGCACCAAGCGCTCTGTGACAATTAGACCAGGACCCAAACATAGAAAGCAGTTCATTTGGAGAAATGGTATACGCGTAATACTCAATTCTACTCTGAAAGAGGACAGAAGCTTTAATATACGTCCCTTATCCTGTCAAGTCTGCATTGCTTATATGGATTAGCCATGTTTATTACGAAACGATCATTGTGAAGATGTCTCGTGTTCGACTGACCTTTATTTCCAACCACTTTGTCCATTTCAAAAGCTCTCCAGGTGTTGCTCTGTGGCGCATTGTAATATGTATACAGACCTTCCCTATTCTTATTTACATAGCCGATGACTCCTTTCATTCTTGAAAAATATCTGTTCCAAGTCATTTCCCCGCGTTTGTACTTGAAAATGACGAAGGTTCTGCCTTTGACACCATCAGATATTAAGATGGCCTGCATTGTCATTGGCTGAAAAAGCAATTGGTAAAATATTAAAGAGCAGTTTGCCCGCATCGACCTTTTTACACATTATTCTATTCACCTGTGGTTTTTGATGAAGCCAGTATGCTATGTTTGAACCGCGATTATGAAAAGTGCAAATTTGGAGATCACTGCCGCAGGTCCATATTTGGTTTAAACCAGAATAAAGCGCACGCACACACACACACACACACACACACAGAGAGAGAGAGAGAGGTGAAACATTATTATTATTATTATTATCATTATCATTATTATTATCATTATTATTATTATTATTATTATTATTATTATTATTATTATTATTATTATTATTATTATTATTATTATTATTATTATTATTATCATTACATGTAAACCATCACTGCTTAGTGCATCATCTTCACCTTAGTGGGATAGTTTCATGAGAACGATTTTATCGATGAATTGTATCGTGGGATTTTGATTGGAAACATTGCTAAAAATAAAGTCCGAATATTTGTTACGAAAGCATATTCCTAGAAAAAGACGGTGCTTACGTTAATTTCATTGTACTGCGGATTCCGAGGTGACAAGTAAGGCACTAGCTTGTACCAAGTAGTCACCATTGCCCAGGAAGCAGTGAAGCCCTGTATACCTAATTTGTTCGTTACATCATTTGACGCCCGCGCTAATACGTGTCGAGACCGGTCAGCAGCAGAATTTGTTTTCTTTGTGGAGCTGTACTGCTGGTAATAGACCAAGGAGTGGTCACCATTGTCCCAATATTTGGGCAAGAACGTAGCATCAGTCCAAAGAGGGGCAATTATTGCAAATGGCTTACGACGCAAGTTCAGAGGAAAAGGCAGCGGGTTTCTGTTCATGAATGATATACCTAGAGATAAGTACCCTCTGCCGTTTACCTGTAACAAAACATATATTTTACCATCTTGTTTTGTCAGACTTATTCGATATGCAGATCTGTAAATATATTGAAATTCAGAACACATGACAATTTGGCACGTATTAACAAAAAGACTATCAAACACAATCAAACCTTAAATTGATTGGACATAGCTAATTTACCCGACATTTTAATGTCTTATTGAAAATAGCAAATTTACAGTGATACCTCAATAACGACATATGCATTTAACTACTCAAGTTTTTAGAAGGGCTTTTAGTCAAATTCGTCTGCTATTGGACTCATTTATCAGACAGATTCAGCTATCTAGCATAAAGAAAGAGATGGAGTCATTAAAGCAAGGTTTCGCAATTTTTGGACTTATTCTACACATACCATATATTTCTTTAACACCACACAACTATTGTATAAAATTTTGCTTTAATGACGGCTAATTCACAACTTACAAAATGGTGATGTGGATCTCTGTGGACTGTCATGTGTTTGAACATATACATATAATTGAAAAAGAAACACGTGTTGGCCAATACTCAATTATGATTTTGTAAATACACGTTTTGAATGGGGAGGACAGCATATATGGGATATTCTAAGGTAAATTTTGATTGAGTACAAAAGCTGTCTATTTACTTTTATTTTTTAACTAGTCCAATTAAATATGGGTGCACATGAATCTTACTTTTTGTGTGTCCTTCTCTGGTTAAGCCGTTGTCTTATTGTTATGTTTATGTCATACTTACGTCCATGTTGGAATATATCTTTACAAAAAGATTATGCCAATAAACATCTTACATAAAAGGATAATGATTTTGCTCACACCTAAAATATTTAACTGCTGGAAAATAAAGAATGCCCCCCCCCCCGCCACCCCACCCCCCGTCCTTGTACCTACACGAAGATGTTTGTACCGAGTTCCAAACATATTAAAGCCCTCGATTCGCAATTTTGACGATTCGGGTCTTCTTGCCCGGTAATACGACGCGGCGATGTTAAGTTCGCTTTGGTCCTTCCCATAATAATACAACTCAGATGATGTATCAACTGCGTAACAAAGAAGTCGCATTATTGTGAAATTTATATATATATTTAAACATAATTTATTCAGAACCATGTAAAAATCGTCGCTGAACAATTCGTTTAAGGCAATTGGAAAAGAGGAAGACAGGGCCCAGTCCTACATAATTTCCTTTTGCGAATTTACATATTGATATGGGGGAGGCTAAAAGTGGGGCACGCAGAATTACAAATCTCTGGTGGAGAACATTTTCTTATGTCGTGAAATCAAAAGCTGAATGCTGAGGGGGTGTTTTTTTTAAATAAATAAGTTGTTCAAATACATATTTATGTAAAACGTATAATACAGTGAGAATAGTTTTTATTTGGACAAAAATCAGAAATATTGTGGGATGCGAAGACAAGCGCCTCGGGGTCATTTCAAACGTTTCATGTTAGTCACTTACACGTATGTTAACAAATTTGGTGATTTAATAATACAGGTGACGTGCTTGCCGTGGCCTTCATAAAATTTACAAATAATTACCTTTCTCACAGTTTGGACCAGAGAAACCAACGTAACATGCGCACGTGTAGCTACTGATGCCGTCTGTACAGGTTCCGTCGTGCTGGCATGGGCTGGACTGACAATCGTCTACTGTATCTACTACCGAAAAAGGAACGAATTCCTGATGTCACGGGTATCAGTTAACTTTCTATCGTCTGCGTTCTGTCGTCTTAGTCTAGTCTCTACTTAATGAGATCAGCAGAAGTACGTCTATATCCTTTCTTCTCAAAGCAAACCAACCCATAGTTTTGAATGTCGTATTATTAATTAATTAATCATTACAAGGCGGCGCTTGTCGTGGATCATTAGACTTACAGAAAACATATCACAATTAACAGCTCTGATCAACAACTGTTAGCCCAGTCCCTTACAGTGACCATTAAGTTTCAATCTTCACAAGTTGAACCTACTTCGGCGGTGGTGACAAGGTAGTGTTACTGTTCCAATATGTTATCATGTTCAAAACAATTATGGTACGAACTCTATCTTAATACTGTGTGAGCTTTGGTAAAGTCGTATGTTAGATGAAGATTGATCGGCCAATTAGAATGAATACAGTGCTGTCCAGCTGAAAATCTCTGTAGCAATTTTTTTTATTTGTAGCATTTTTTCCAATTCTTTACACAAGAAATATTTATTTTGGAGAAAATATGCAGCAATTTTGAATAGCTTTGCAGCAAAATTTTGCTAAAATGCTCCAGTTGGACAGCCCTGGAATATTTCTCACCAGTAGTGGAAGTTTGAACTCTCGTGGTGGCAGTGTACTTTACGGTGGTAGTTGCTGGCGTTGTCGTGGTGGCTGTAGCCTTAGTTTGTTTTGTAGTTGTATCCTGTGTTGTAGTTGTAGTTGTAGTTGTAGCTGGATTTGTAGTGGTAACTGGAGTTGTTGCAGCTTGTGTTGTGGTTGTAACTTGGTTTAGAGTGGTAGCTGGTATCGTGGGGGTAGCTGTCGTTGTAGTTGTAGCTGGTATAGTGATTGCAGCGGCTGTCGCTGTAGCTTCTGTTGTAGTAGTAACTGGCTTTGTAGGTGTAGCTTGTTTTGTAGTTGTAGATTGGTATATAGTTGTAGCCTTGTTTGCAACAATTGGTCTTTTTGTTGTAGCTGGCATTGTAGTAGTAACTTGCGCTGTAGTTGTAGCTTGTTTTGTAGTTGCTGCTGGAATTGTAGTAGTACCTGGCGTTTTAGTAGTAACTTGCTTTGTAGTTGTAGCTTGTTTTGTAGTTGCTGCTGGCATTGTAGTTGTAGCTGGCGTTGTAGTGGTTGCTAGCGTTGCAGTGGTAAATGGAGATTTTGTAGTTGGTATTGTACTTGTAGCTTGTGATGTTGTTGTAGGTTGTTTTGTATTTGTAGCTAGCGTTGAAGTTGTAACTGATATTGATTTAGCTTCGTTCGTAGTTATAAGATTTGTAGTGATAGCGGGTATTGTAGTTGTGCCTGGTATTTCTGTGGTAACTGGTGCTGTTCTTGGGTTTTTAGTGGTAACTGGGGATAATGTTGTAGTCCGTATTGTGCTCGTAGCTTGTCCTAATTTGATAGCTATTGTCGAAGGGATTGCTGTTGTTGTAGTTGTAGCCGGTATTGTAGTGATTGCTACAGTTGAAGCTGTAGCTGTAGCTTGTGTTGTTGTGGTAGCTGTTGTTGTTGTGGCTTGTGTTGTAGTTGTAGTTGCTGTTGTGCTGGTAACACCTGATGTAGTTGTGGCTTCAGCTGTAGCTGTATCTGCTATTGTAGTTGTAGCTGGCGTGGCAGTGGTTAATGGAACTGTTGTAGAAGCTCGTATTGTAGTTGTAGCTTGTGATATTGTTGTAGGTTGTGTTTTAGTTGTAGCTTGTTTTGTAGTTGTAGCTGGCACTGTGGTGGTAGCCGGTGTTGTGGTTGTAACTTGCATTGTAGTTGTAGCTGATGTTGTAGTGGAAACTGGTGTTGTGGCTGTAGCTTGTGTTGTAGTTGTAGCTTGTTTTGTAGTTGTCGCTGGCGCTGTAGTGGAAATCGGTGTTGTGGTTGTAGCTTGTGTTGTAGTTGTAGCTTGTTTTGTAGTTGTAGCTGGCACTGTGGTGGTAGCCGGTGTTGTGGTTGTAACTTGCATTGTAGTTGCAGCTGATGTTGTAGTGGAAACTGGTGTTGTGGCTGTAGCTTGTGTTGTAGTTGTAGCTTGTTTTGCAGTTGTAGCTTGTTTTGTAGTTGTCGCTGGCGCTGTAGTGGAAATCGGTGTTGTGGTTGTAGCTTGTGTTGTAGTTGTAGCTTGTTTTGTAGTTGTAGCTGGCAATGTGGTGGTAGCCGGTGTTGTGGTTGTAACTTGCATTGTAGTTGTAGCTGATGTTGTAGTGGAAACTGGTGTTGTGGTTGTAGCTTGTGTTGTAGTTGTAGCTTGTTTTGCAGTTGTAGCTTGTTTTGTAGTTGTCACTGGCGCTGTAGTGGAAATCGGTGTTGTGGTTGTAGCTTGTGTTGTAGTTGTAGCTTGTTTAGTAGTTGTAGCTGGCGTTGTAGTAGTACCCGGTGTTGTGGTTGATGCTTGTGTTGTAGTTGCAGCCTGTTTTGTAGTTGTAACTGGGGTAGTAGTGGTAGCCGGTGTTGTGGTTGATGCTTGTGTTGTAGTTGCAGCTTGTTTTGTAGTTGTAGGTGGCGTCGTTGTTGTAGCCGGTGTTGTGGTTGTAACTTGTGTTGTAGTTTGTTTTGTAGTTGTAGCTGGTGCTGTTGTTATAACCGGTGTTGTGGTTGTAGCTTGTATTGTAGTTGTAGCTTGTGTTGTAGTTGTAGCTGGCGTTGTAGTGGTAGCCGGTGTTGTGGTTGTAGCTTGTTTTGTAGTAGTAGCGAGTGTTGTTGTTTGAGCCGGTGTTGTAGGTGGAGCTGTTATTAAAACAAGCACATTCAAACGAATAGGAAAGTATCAACACAGATCATTCAGAAAACTTCACAACTAATAATACAAAAGTATACATGCATGTATTCATAGAGGCCACGAACATAAGTGACTTGGGGAAGGACGGGGAAATAATTTTAAATTTTAATTGATGATTATTGAGGTATTTTAAACATAACTTTAAAAGAAAAACAGCTGAAGGGGATATTATGAAACAAGGAGAGTAAATGTAATACATTCAATGCTGAACCCGATTACACCTTGCATTTTACTGTCTCAGCGTGTTCGATGAATATAATGTTGCCCAGTACTCGGAGTCCGAGGTCTTTAATCTAATAAGTTCAGGCATGAAGTAGTAAAATCCCATTCAAACATGACAACAATGAATTATAAAGGCAATACGTGCTATGCCCAAACTTATTTACGTTAAAAACCAGAGACTGCGTTTACCAGGTAAAAATGTTACAAGCAAGGACAATATAATCATGATAGCTCAAAGAATATACATAGGAGACATCAGTTACAATCTGATTTCAACTTGATGACGTATATCGCGTGTTGAGATTATAAGAGGGTTGTCTTTTTCGACATTCTCATTTAACCCCATCATTGCCAATGTTCACTTAAGTCGACGCGCTCTGTCTTAAATAACGTTATAAGCTTCAGGTTCTTTGTGAATCGATTTTTCATTCAATTACCAGCATGCCTACTGTGACCATAAGAGAACACAGATCATAAGAGTGGTCCTAGAAAACAGTTTCTTGGGTACGCTTTGGGTGCGCTTTGGGTGCGCTTTGGGTTCATTGCTCTCAAAGCGCGCCCAAGAAAGTATTGAATTGGTCAAAACTCAGCAAGGAAAGAGTTCAAGAAATGATTCTCAGGAATGTGCAGTAGCGCTCCCTTCACCCTTCTCGTAATTAAAGTACTTCATAGATGTCTGGACTCAAGGGTCATGCACATCTGCCACCTTTGTCTGCCAACTCCGTTCAGCTCCTTGAATAGGATTACTCCGCAATTTGGTCCCACTGCAACGATATTCCTCAGGGAAACCATACAGAAAAGTTGCAACCATTATGACGCAAGGGCAAAAAGTAAACACCAACGTGTTTTTTCACTCAGTGGATATGATGGTTTTAAATTGTCGTAGAAAGTACTCCCCATACAAGGAAATTAACGAGAACTTGAAGTTAAAACATGACTTTTTAGCATTTTGTTTCATTTTTAACTTAATAAAGAAGAAGTTAGCCATGAAGTGCCTTGATATCAGCTAGATTATGACTTGAGTACATAATACCGCATTCCTGCCCACTATCCTTTGACCTTATTTCTTGCAAAAATATCTTAACCACCTCGTGATATATGTAACGGTACGCAGGAACAGATTTGACTCACCGAGAATAGCCAGTAAACTCACATGTTACCTCTTTCAGTGCCAACTTTGTCATAAGTCGAACTACTACATACTGACTGCTTTGAATTGTAATGAGGGTGCCAGATTCCTGTTCCTTAACAAAAGACCTTCCATTTGAGTACCAGCACGCCTGAAGTGACACAGAATGCAATAGTCCAGGTCAACAGCTTTCCTCCATGCGCTATTGCGCCCAAAGCGTGCCGAGGAAAGCTGTTGGCTCAGCCAAAAATATAGCACTTAAAGAGTTAAGGATAGTGATTCCCCTGGAAATATACCAAACATCGGTCAACAAAGCAATAATTCTTTCACCATGAAGTCTGTTCACAGTCTGATTTGTATTTCATATATTTTTCCTTTCTTTTTAAAGTGGCCACATCGAAGGCCACACCATTGTAAAACCTGGACTATGGTGGTCAGCTGAAGTGTATATAACTTCAAACGACAGTATACATATCTTAACTTCCAGAGAAAGAGCAATGCTTGTTTTCCTGGAACTAAAAGTAAAACAATCCAATAGGTAGGTGTGCAACTGTATGCATTATATATATATATATATATATATATATATATATATATATATATATATATATATATATATATATATATATATATATATATATATATATATATATATATATATATATATATATATATATATATATATATATCAAATATGTTAACCACTTGAAGTGCTTTAAAGCATTATCAGAATTACGCTTGAGTGGCAACAGAATAAGAACAGAGACCTCAAATGTTTATTAGCCGGCCTGTGGAAAACATGGAATCTGTGTCTAATAATGTCATCGAAGGCAAAGAAATGTATCGATTGGGTATAAAGAAGCTCTCAAAATTCTATTACCTGAAACCTATTTTTTTTCAATACTTGTTAAATCTTCAGGACAACGCGACTGAGCATATATGTGAATATGCTCTGTTATCAACAATTTTATGCTATACATACCTGCGAATGTGTTACTCTTGTTTAATATGCAAATTTGTGTATATATAGCAAGTTGTGCTTTAATTGTAATGCCTGGAATCCGCGAGGGCTAAGGAGGCAATAACAGGAAACTGTCTTTCTGTTGCAAACTTACCAAAATACATCGATTCGAAACATTTTATATGGGTTTCGTCCACAGCGCCAGGTCAATGAACTTTTTGACCGACATGAGCCAACCAGACAGGGAGGGGTACGATCAAATGTTCTCACAACCGTGTCGCTAAATGTAGTCTGGCACCTTGTTGGAAACTATGTTCGTCGCTGCTCCTTATGAATTATTGCTCTGCGTTCGGGTGAAGTCAGCAGACACCAAAATACTGAGGAAATTAAGAGGTTAAATCGACCAAAGAATGTGTCGGCCAGCACCACATGCCCCTCATTGAAGATCATTGAAGTGCAAGATGAATATCTCGTAAAGTTGTGTTGTTACTGGAGCAATTCTTTGTGTTTGAGAGCCGTCAGGGAATTCATGACCTCTCAAGAACATTCACTGACTGTGTAAATTTTCATACATATGTGTCATCATGTCATTTGAAAACACATCTTCGGTCCGCTGCATTTGTGCTTATTTTGCAGGGTAATTTTCCGCACGAACATTATGGTTAACTGGCAAACAGGCGTCAAAGTCGTACATAATTGTGGCGAACACAGCTGGCCAGGGATGCAAAAATTGTAATTTTTGCTTTTAGATTTCGAACGCTGGGCAGCAGTTCCAGGAATGCACATGCAGCCATTAGGATGCGTTGACATGTACAATATCACACTATCAACATCAACCATTTTGGCTCCAATCTGTAATATATGAGCGGAAGAAAATGGGGTAGAAATTAGCTAAAGAAAGATTCCTGTGACAGTAAATTTGAAAATAATGCATCAAGAAAATATCAATGTTCAAACAGATATTCTGCTAAGAAAACAGTAGCCCGCGGATTAAAATATGCAGCGTTATTGATGTTGTATTCATCTGGGTTTCTTCTCTGTCAAATAAATAAAAAAAAAAATTATATGTACTTTCACTGAGAGGCTTAATAATTCTTTGACATTCTGAAGGTTTGGAACATTTTGTCCAGTGTAATTTTTCTTATTAAGAATTAACATTTTGAAGTTCCTTTTTAAATAACACCTAGATTCTGTATATCTCATCAGGATAGTTGATAGATTAAGCTAGATCATGCCTGGATGGGTTGCCAAAGATAGCGGTAACTCACGCAAATTTACCACTTTCAACTCAAATCGCCCAAAAGCCCCCGGATGTAAATTGCCTTCATCTTGACCTTTTGCCGATAAATGCAGATGCAACCTTTCACCAATGCACACCCCAGGATAACAGCGTTTCTCGGTCTTGGTTGGGCGCATTGCGAAAGCTACTGACTTAGTCGTAGTCTGATCAGGAAAATGTTAAATTATTGTCAACAACGGACAAGCTATTGCTTTTGTATCTGCGTTTCTTAAAGAAGAAAAAGTTTAAAAAAATGCTTGCAATCCCATTGTACATATTTGTGTTGTTAGTGGATCACATGAACAAGGAAATTATTAACCATTTTCTTCTAAATATATCTCCGAGTGTCACATTCATTACGCAGATTAATAATAGTAAAATGTCTATATACATATATATATATATATATATATATATATATATATATATATATATATATATATATATATATATATATATATATATATATATATATATACATGAAATATCGCTGCCTGCCTGTGCACACAGTAAACGACTTTCCAAATACATTTGACTCACAATGCCACTCAGTAAAAATATATAATAAACACATTAATTGCCTTTCATACACTGACGATTTAATAACACTATCAGAAAGGGAATTTGGACTACAAAGATGTCACAATTCATGACTTAATTTATGAAGAGTCCGGTCTTGAGAAATTGTCTGAACGTCGTAATAAAAGTAAACGTATTCTATTTTTCAAAATTCTCCATGGAGATGCCCCACAATATTTGCAAAACCTTGTACCAGACACTGTTCAAGATCGCAATATATATAATGTTCGCTCAAGGGCAAATTTATCTCTTATCCCAGCCCGAACAAATTACTTTAGCTCCTCTTTTTTTCCATCCGTCGTCCGACAATGGAACAATCTTCCTGTATCCACTCAAAATGCTGAGGACCTGGCCGATTTTAAGAAAAGGTTAAATCGTCAACCCATTATGGTATCAAGCTGAACGAAAGCTTGCTGTATCTCATGCTCGCTTGCGCATGGGATGCAGCAAGCTTAATTATGACCTGTTTAAGAAGGGTATTAAAGACTCTCCACTGTGTGCCTGTGGCAATGGTAATGAAGACTCTTTCCATTTCTTTTGCGAGGGTAATTTGTAAATTACCCATCGAAATTTGTTACACAGCTTAATCATCCCCTTTGCCCTTTTATACTATCCACACTCTACTATTTGGCTCTAAAACATGCACTATGGAACAAAACAAAATTATTTTTGAAGCTGTCTGCAATTACACACAAGGTGCGGGCAGACTGGGAGCAATAACTTAAACTACACATTGTATCGCATATTTGATAGAAGCAAAAGCAACCAGACCTAGTATAAAAAATATACAATGTATATTATGTATTAGTAGACGTATGCTTCATTCGCTTTTTATCTATCTGTACGGCGTCGGGTGATGTCTTTTTTAACTATGTCCGGCATTGCCACTCTATCTGTCCTAGTTATGTGATGTATTCCTACCTAGTGTATTTTGTCCTTCAGTATTGTGAATTGTGTTACCCTTCTTCCTTTTCATGTACAAGAGGGATTAATATAGGGCACTGCCCTGTTTCCCAATTGTTTTTTCAATAAAAATATGTTTAAACCGAGATGTCTTGACAAAGCGAACAAATATTGCACAGACTGGAATATGACAATTAATATCCAAAAATCAAAAATACTTATCTTTAAAAAAGCTAGCAGAAAATCGAAAAGGACTTACGAAGCAATAGAAGTAACTCATAAATATTGTTATTTAGGAATAGAATAAAAGCAGATGGCTCTTTTGCAAATCCCATAAAAATACTCAGTAATAAAGCAACAAAAGCTCTAGGCAGGCTGAAAAGACCATTCCTTAACACATAATAAGAGTACCAATATTGTAACGTTTATTTGGTACCCTGATATCACCATTTGTTATATGCAAGTAAAGTCTGGGGACCATACATGCTGTTGAATAACAAATGTTTGTTTAGTAACAGAATAGAAGAGTATTTAAAGTTTTCATTTAAAAAAATACAATTAAATTTCTTGCGTTTTTGCCTAGGAGTCCACAAAAATCGACAAATATTGCAGTGTTAAGTGAGGTCGGGAGATACCCACTCACATTAAAATTATAAATTCAAAGTGTAAAAATTGGCTTAGAATAGTATATATGAAACCTGATTCACTTCTTTACAACTGTTTTCTCTACAATGCAGAAAATATATACCTTAGGAAAAAAGAGTTTGTAAAATTTGTAATAAAGTTGAAGATGATATATGTAATATATATATACATGTTACACTGCAAAACATATGATTCTGAAAGAACTGTTTTATTTAATGAGATAACCGAATTTTTCCCTATATTTACCAGACTAGACGATCAAAAAAAATTATATTTCTCATGAGTTGGGATGATACATAAAAAAAAAATAAAATAGTAGAAACATATTTTGTGCATATTCTTAAGAAAAGAGGGTCCCTTTAACTTATTTTTAAGATTTAAAATTCAATAGTGACAATGTCATGTAACATAGCTACATACATATATAAAAGTTTAGGTTTTTAGTACATGTCAATTGTAGGGTTTTTTCAAATGATTTTGTAAGTGTGTGTTTGATGTATGTGATATGTACGCGTTTGTTCTGTATGGTCCGGTTTTGTAACTTTTGTACGTATGTATTGTGTGTTAACAAATTACTACAGTTGTATTTGTGTACTGCAGTTAATAAAGTTTCATTCATTCACGGCAGCATAGAATGATTCATGGTGGTCTCAATATTAAACTATTTTATCAAGTGTAAATTGACAGTTTAAGCTGCAGCAGTAAACGATGTTTCCACGATTAGGCTACCAATTGAATTAGATTTGTCGGTTGGTTAGCACGATTATAAATTCATGTTTTATATCATTGCGAGTGATGTTATTTCTGAGGTGAGATGAGGGTTGTTAAGACCAGCTCTCCCTCTCTGTCTTTCTCCCTCTCTTTTGTTTTTCCCATGCAAAAATGATGATCCACGTTACCATAACTTCTATGTATGTGTGTGAAGGGTGTATCCTGTTTGGTTTATTTCAGGCCTACTCCACAACAATTCGAAAAAATTATTTTCAAAACATGCAAACAAAATAACGTTATATTCTTGGGAAAGTGCACAAAAGACTAAACACGGAAACAAGGAAACATAGACTAAACACACACACACATACACACACACACACCGTACACACACACACACACACACACACACAAACAAATACACACAAACACACACACAAACACAAATCCATCAACAAGACAGATAACAAAATATTAAGCTTAATACGCTTTTGTGCAATTGGTGCCTAAAACTATTTCTATATGTGACCTATAATGCTCATGCGCACACATTCGCTGGTGCCTAGTGCTGTTGACCTACACAAAATGGTGGGAACATCCCGTTGTCAGCTGACGTTGACACTTTCAACCCGAAATAAATACCACCCTTGGCCAGGGTTAGCCAAAAGAACTGTTTGTCTGCAACTTCCAAAGCCATTCCGAAGATGTTTTAAAGAGTGCATGACCACATGACGAAACTAAATAAAAGACCAGAACAAAGTACAGTCCTACCAAGTTTGAGGTGTATGTGGCCTACGGTTCTGGACAAAACTAAAAACATATGCATGTGCACAAACTGACTTGTATCCCTAAAGAAACTGCGCCAACATGTACTCTTGCTAAACATTACATAATTTCAAAATTCGTTGAGATCAACAAACGACTGTACTGCTATCCAGTAAAGAGATCAAGTCAAGCAACATATCTACTGTCGTTTGCAAAAATGTCATCGAAAATTACAAATAAAGACCCACAGACAAATTAATAAAAAAAAAAAAAAAAAAGTAAAAACCAAAAAAAAAAAAAAAAAAAATCAGCATCACCTGTTGAATAAATTGATGTGATAGTGTGTCCAGAAATGTCCATGTGCGATTTTAAAGCAATTGATCATGTTTTGGTGATTTGTTTCCCCAGATTTAAAAAAAAAAACAAGAAGAAAGTCACTTGGCTGTTTAAAAAATCTAGTAAAGACTTACGGAAGGTACTTACCCAACAAGTTTGTAGCGCATCTGTCTGATAATTTTGGCGAAGATGTCGAAAAGCTGATTTACCGTTGCAATCCCTGTTGACTTGCCTAGCATTCAATAAGAAGGTAAACATTCACCGATAGGTATCCAAATTGAAGAATTCGTTAAACATCTGGGATCCAGAGCAACACAACTTTGTTTGACTCTTCCACAACGTATATTTCTGCCAAATTTCAGCACAATCTAAATCCATTAGTTTGATTCGTGACTATAAAACGCTAATACGTTTGTAATATATTGGAGTTGTTCGTTAGCGTCGCGATGCTCGCAATCTTCTCCTTTTCAAAGGTGACTTTCAGACGTGACTACCACGTGGACAAACCCTATGAATAGGGGCATGACAAGCGATAAAGGTGTAATGTTTTGCCATATGCGTGGGTCATTACCACAGATGAACTACGAATTCTGTGAACTTTCCTACCTGGTCGGAACGTGTGTCACCACAGGTCAATGGGCAGGTCGATCATCATTTCACATTGGAGAATTACCCTCGATTCCATTATGTGGGATCGACAAATAAGTGTATTGCTTTGAGCGGAGTTTTTTTTATTCTTGCCAGAAAAAAAAAGTTTTATATGAAAAAAAACCCCGCCTTGAATGTCCTTGTTTTGAAAATAAAGAACACGACCCACAAATACGTGTGAACATAACATACAACCAGTAAACAGGACCTTTTTTCTTTCTCGAGGCGCATCTGTCTCTTTTACTGTTCGTAGACGTGGTTCCATACCGTCATCTTCGTGAAATAAATTGCAATCAATGTATGTCGACAACATCAACAAGACCACAAAGTTGTCGCAGTTTGTTTTTATTCTGAAAATAATAGTTTCGCCACAAAAGGACAACAAGGGTAATAGCTTTCGCCTTCGGCTAACAATGATAGAGGCTATCTCTATCTACAAAAATCTTGTGCAACCAGCCAAATAAGAGCTCTTGCCTTTGCTGTCTTTCGTTTCGGTGTAAAATCTCGACATAGCAAGGCAAAATGACAAAAAAAAACCCCAACTTGCGCCTGATTTTCTGGATAAATAGCCCCATGTTGCATGACTTTGACAGTTAAGTTAATGTATACATATATACGAGCAGTGACAGCAATTCTTCCCAGCTTGTGTCTAAAATCAAAGATTTGAAAGCCAAAAATATCAAATGTTTTGATTTTTCTACACTGCACACAAATCTACCCATAAATAAAGTCAAAGTTCTCTTTCAGAATTAATCAGCAAACTGTTTAAACATAATAGTAAACCATTCATAAATATAAATTCAAATGCAAAGAAAGCATATAAGTCTCATAATAAATATTCAAAAAAGGAACCGTAAATCTTACACTGTTATAACTTTGAGAGATGCTAGATTTTCATTCGTACTTTTGTTCAATGTAGACCATCGGTTTTTCAACAAAATAAAAGGCATTCCAATGGGTTGCAACTGCTCCCCGTTACTTTCAGACCAAGTACAGTATGGCAACAAATTGCATTCCTTAATTTCTTAAACCCCCTTATTACACTTGGTCAGGTTACTGGAGTACAAAACTACTGAAAAATATATTGAAATGAAGAAAAAAAAGGAGCATCCTGAATCTAGCCTATCGGAGCACAGTTGAATTGTTACTGTGGCAACATTTAGTATATTCAAAGGTCTTCTTGATTGCTTGGGTACCACAAATTAGAAAGTTGATGTTTATGATGGTTAGAAATGATATCTGAAAACCAAAAAATGTTGAATTTCATTCTCGAGCAGTATTTTCTTAGCTCCAAAAGTGCGCCACATTTGCGACAGGAAAGCGCGCGAATTTTCTCCGATCATGGCCCGACGTGGGAAAGAGGTAGTGACGTAACAAATGCAACCGGCTGGCCAGGCTGAATGTGTTATAAGCCAAAGTGCCTTCAGTTTGCCAAAAGTTATGGCAGATAAAACAGAGCAAAGTGATTCCGGAGAGTATGAATCGATGTCACTGTCTGTGACATTCGATTGGTGGTGTGATACATTATAACAGTCGTAGAATTACGCGACCTATATTTTGCTGTTATGCAAGCTTTGAAATCAAATTCATACTGAAGATTAATTTGTTAACACTGTAAAAAAATAATGAATCACTGCTCCTGGTTTTATGAGGAATGCCTAATTTGGTCAGTTCCATGAATCCTTCCATTATCCAGCGATGGGACCGCATTTGGCAACAAAAGTAGCTTTTTCTTGCCAAACCTATACTAAACATCGTCATATTGGACAAATCAAAGTTGCTTTTCACAGAGTGTTCCCTGCATATGTTAGATCGGTTCCCAGGGCCTTGCTACTTGTCCCTGTAAATCTTGACTGCACAGGTCCACGCTCACCGTAATTTCAAGTCTTTGAGGGAATGTTAACAAACTGCAGAACTAGTATTGCTACAAAGAACATAAACACACCGACCCATCCTGGGCGGGAACAGGGACAAAAATAAATGTTTCTAAATGCATTTTTAATCCTGTTGATAAAGGGTAGATAAAGGGCAGATAAAATATGTTTAAATCAAGTGCAACTTGGCAACCATGACTCGCTAGCATGATCGGAGTCTTCCCTGTCAGCCAGCGGGTTTGCGTTTGTTACGTCAGTGAGTTTTTAAAATAAAAATGTAAACAAAAGTATATTTTCACATCCAATTTTTTTTAGAGCGCACCGAATGGTGGGAAGAACCCACAACTGACCCATGTATCAAATTTGAACATGGTCAATCAAGAGGACCTTTAATAGAGGGTATCAAATCTGGTCTATCAAAGTAGCAATATATCGGAGTCTTGCCGGGAGTTCCCAGGAAGTAATGGGGTTATACGGATTGTCCATTAAAAGGGCCCTGGCAATCACACTTGTCCATATTATGGCTCACCTGCATAAGCAAGTCAAGGTATTTCTGTTGTGTTACCCCGTTAAGCAGCTATACAGTAGATAGTTCGGATTAAAGGGTCGGCTTGTGCCCAGTCTTCCATCTTTGCTTGTAAAGATCTCGCAGGGGCTATATCTTCTAGACTCTTCCAGTGTGCGAAGGTTGCACATTGTTAGGGATTCGAACTGGCAAAAAGTACGGAACTTATTACAGTTTAACGTCTAACTAAGAAGTCTTTCACTTATTACATGATACGCTTGCTTTGGTAATACTTGTAAAGCAAATAACAGAATTATCTTACCTGAATTGCAACGCCCCCATCTTGCTTCCCCATTTAATCTGGAACAGCCCAACTATATATCTTAAGAAAGTAGTGAGGCATATCAAGACAGCATGAAATTTCTTAAACGGGGCGTTTCCCCGCTTCATTGCCGAATACAAGCGACAGGAAAAAACATGTATTGTATGTCAACGCGCCTCCCCCACCCAAACCTGACACCATGTATGTGCCAGTGGTTCAAATGATGTCTGCTTCCCTTCTTTAACAAAATTATGCCAATTGTGAAAGTGGTATGGAGGAAATAATTTTAAACGAAATTTCACTGTAGCTTCCTAGGTGTGGGTCAGCTAATTAAAAGCAAACCAAGTTTAAAGATAGCTACAAACTGAACCAAAATTGAGTTCAACATTGCAGTTTGCAATAGCAACTGTCATCGAGGAACTCGAGTGGAAAACAACGTACTCATGCTCTAACAAGTTAATGGTCAGGTGACTCTTTAAATTTCAACTGAATATTTCCTGAGACATTGATTTCATTGACTTCAGAAAAAGGGAGCGGGTGTGATTAAGCTATTTATATCAATCTTTAGAATATCCCCTCTGAACAGTGATACACGATTCATCCTCTGTCCAGCTGTTTCGTGCGGCTTTTGTCAAAGTAGCCTCGTCCCTGGCAAGAAAATCTGCTTATGCAGAAGTAACACCACGAAATATTAATTTGCATCACAAAGGTACAAGGTCAAAAATTAAAAGCACAGATACTCAAGTTTATTGCACATGATAGGTTGTTAAATCAAGCCTGATTCAGTTTCCATTTTCTGCACATGAAACGGTAGCCTCCTCCTCCTCCTCCTCCTCCTCCTCCTCCTTCTTCTTCTTCTTCTTCTTCTTCTTCTTCTTCTTCTTCTTCTTCTTCTTCTTCTTCTTCTTCTTCTTCTTCTTCTTCTTCTTCTTCTTCTTCTTCTTCTTCTTCTCATGCTCCTCCTCCTCTTTCTCTCTCAATCCCCTCTGTTTTTACCTTGTGTAGACCTTCGGCTATTAAATCTGAGTAAAAGAAAGTACTTTGTAATAGATTTCCATATCTTAAAATCAGGGCATACAAATTTCAAATGTGGGCAGGAGATATACACTGTCCGGGATGTACATGTACCTCACTATCCTTTGTTGTTTCTCTCACCTAACCTGATAGTCTATGTATCAACATGACGACTGATAAGGTAACTTTTTGTACCAATTCACCTTTGCATTCATAACTATCTTTATTCAGGTAAACGTAACACGCGGTAATAGGACAATTCTTCAAAAGTAAGCAATATTTTGGTAAAATGCATTTTTTAGGCACGGATCACTGTATATTTGATGCTAAATCAATCTATAGCAATTCTGCGGGTCTGCTCATACCCAGTTTAAATAACAATTATTATATATTAGGGATATCACTTGTACCTCCGTCAAGTGGATCATACATATGAAGAGAAAAAGCCTATCGCCTTAAAAGACCTAGCACATTGAAACACACCTGTCTTCGTGGACCTCCACGTGGTAACACTGTCAATTCATTTGAAGCAGTGACCTGTAGCAAGGTGACTTCAGTGGTCGTTTGGTATTTCACATACATTTTCATGCAAATATATTTCTAGCCCGCTTTGAAACACCTTGAGAACCTATAGTTGACAAACAGCGAAACATCATCTCCACATTTATCAAGTTGAGCAAACAGGGTACGTTTTACCTATTTAACTGAATTAGTTGCCTTTTCAACCAGTGGATGGGGGCTGCACATTTACTTGTACTGTTGACCATTTAACTCACAAAGCAACCATAGCTGTTTCACACATAATCGACTTCTGATCACTCACTGTGCTCAAGAACACTCAGCAAAACCATTTGTCTAAATCAGATCTAAATCAACAAGTTTTCTTTTTTTTTGTCTTGTGGGGTTACAGCAGGTTAATAACGCTTTATGAAAAAGCCGTGCAACCTGCGGCTTTAAAAACCCTTTTTTGCAGTTATGGCCCATTAACCCTATACATCAAGCGTTGACGTTGCCAGATGTGTCCATGTGAGGTTCAAAGGGAGTATTCAGCTTATATACTTCCGTGCCAGTTCCGAGTTGTTAACCATTAAAATCTCACAATTATTCTGTCCGGCGATGCTAAGCCACAAAATTTCATCGGTGCGTGCGTAATATGAAGCTGCCCGTAATTAGATTTCAAGCCTGTAGAGAAAATACCATATTACCAAAATTTGTAGTGTCAGTGATGATGTATGACACTATGGTGTAGTGCCGTCTTTGCCGTTCGAATATTTTGGAGCTGTGGAGGTGAGTATAAGCTTGTCATAATAATGTTTATTTAGACAGAAAATAATTTAACGGATACACTAATTTTGCCTAGATTTGACATTAGGTACGAAGCTTTAAGCTATGTACTCTTGACAAGTTATTGTTAAGTTGATTGTTACAACGTACAAAATTTTAACTATGAGGTAAATGTCTTCGATAGTAAGCGATCTCATTTAACAATTTTAACATCATGACAATTTGTTGATATTTATTCAAACTTATGGAAAAACGCATTTGTTCATTAGCAAATTTAGGACCACAGAAAATTAGATAAAGGGCAGTAGTAACATACATGTTGCATGTTCTACTACAAGCACCATGTTCTGATGTGATGACATCTTAAAACACTCAGTCATGTCTCTGATTCAGTGACCACAAAATTGATGTGCAAATCATTTGGTTGAAAATTAATTAATTGCGAGAATGCATATGCTTATCTCGAAAACCTTGGTGAAATCTGTGCTTCAATACAGGATGCAGCGACGGCCCATGCTCTGATATTTGCCACTTTCAATCCAGGGTTAAAACAGAATATGAAAAGTTTTTGTCTGGAATTAACCCGTTCACAGTTCAGTTCAGTTCAGTCTTCAGGGCACGATTCAAAAAGGCGGAACTCCCTGCTGCGACGGGTTGGTTTTCATGTGTTTGTTTGTTTTCTGTAGTGTGTCTATTATAGTAGCCTTAGTGATTTGATTCAAATATGCACTCTGTGCCATTATATGGGCCACGGGCCTGTAATAAAATCATTGAATTGAATTGGATATTTAGAGGCTAACCACAGCAGGACGAAAGAAACTAGTGTAAATATATGGACATTCTCCTAAAACACAATGGTAACTTCTCTGGAGAACGTAAAGCATTCTGTATTTATTGTACTCCAGTGCCATCCAGATTATACAATAAAATGATGATGATGATGATGATGATGATGATGATGATGATGATGATGATGATGATGATGATGATGATGATGATGGCAATAATTACAAGTTGTATTTACAGAGGTTAAGGACTTGTTATGTTAAAAGAGCTTATCTCACACACTGCCCTCTGTGTTAGTGGCATGATTGAAAGTTGAAAGTTTGATTGTGATGGTAAAATGGACATGAATTTGTTAAAAATACACTTCGTTTGATATTGATGAAAACATTATAACACTGCTCCGTTTTTTAGTAAGGTTAAAGCATTCAATATGTTAATTAATGATGAGGTTTGATTCTATTGAAACATGTTGGTGAACTATGGAACTAGATAAATATTTTTGATATCATGCTTTTTTTCTGTGACGGTCACACGATACCTGCCATGATAAAGACATGCTAAACAGGTGCCAAAATATTGGAGATAAGTGATACAAATAATGGTGACACTAGGATACATGTACATGTAATACAAGAATCTCTGAATCATATCGGCATATCAAAGTCCATTTCTCAAGATCTTCAACCAACTAATAAGCAGCAGATTTCAAATTATCACGAGAAATCTCACAGTGTCAAGTCTTGCATGGATGATCCTGCAACATAAAACTCACAGTTCAATACCAGGTGAAAAAAAACTGTTGGTGAACAAGACAAGTGGCCAAAAACGTGCCTGTAGCAACCATGAACATTACCAGGCCTCAGCCGTTCAACAAGAAGACAAGGATATGACGAAGCCTGTCAAAAGGAATCCGCCTGATTGTGTTGCATACATGGGTCTTAACATGCATCAGAAAAAAATGTCTTTGGACATGGATCTCAGTACACAGGCATGGCATTCAGGAAGAAATAACCAAGGATAATGGAGAAATATAAAACCGTTGAGTCTGGCTGCAGAAATGTAGGTCCAGGGTGAGGCAAAGTGAACGGGGAAGCTATTGGTGTAGATGTAGATCAAAGGATGACACGTCAGACAAACTTAAGCAGCGCGATTGATGACAACTAACAGTACATGTATCCTGGTTATATTTTTATACTTTTAAAGTTATACATTTGCTGACGTGTACTCCACACAGGTTTCCATTATTAACATTTTTTTTTGGTATTGATAAGCAGATCCATCATTCTACTGTACTACTGCTCTTACAATAGGAGATGTCGCCATTAGCAATTGTATACGTATTTGGCTGAATATGTAACCCAACATTCTTGTGGTCTTGAGGTGTGTATTTCGTATAGATTCTATGTTAAAGTAGCATGCAATTCATTAAGACGTTTTGCAGCAAAAGATACAAAACTTACAGGAGTATTTTAACTATATACAATCATTTACCACAAGAAATTCGGTCTTTCCACGTAGAGTGGTTTTAAAGTTGCATATATGCACATTACAATGGAAATAAGAAACTAATGGAAATACACATACATGTACCTAGCCCGCCTGTCTACAGAACCCTTTACTGAGAACCCACATGACCCAGCTGATGTTGACATTACCTATTTCCCTGATGCGGAAAATCACTAGTATAAAACAGTTTTTCCGTCACGCCCTTCCATCAAAAGAAATATTGTATACATTTTTTTCACTTTATCAGTAAGGGGCGTGTCCCAAAAGAAACTCTGAGAGATCGCTTTCCCCAGGTTGGTGTGTCTCGCGTGGTGGCTGAGTTTTTTTTTTATTTATGATAATTATAGCCTAACTATCCGCACTTCAGGTTGCTCATACTACTGACTTACGTTTGTGATAAGTTATTTTTTTTCCCCTCTGGTTTAATTTATATATAAAGATCTATGAATAAGTTCCTGTTTTCATATTTCAGTACAGCGTGTTTTGACACACTCTAATTCTTGGATTAAGGGCACCAGTACCTATGTGCATGTTTTCCACGCCCCTTGTCTCTAAAAAGGTGGTCGGAAGTCCGGTTGAACAACAACAGAAACAACAACAACAACGACAACAACGACAACAACGACAACAACAACAACAACATCAACAACAACAACAACAACAACAACAATAAAAATGATATTAATCCAAACACATTTTGGGGTTCGGTATTCTACCTATCATGAATGTTTGGGCTGTGTGGCTGGCCGTGTTATATGAAGCTTGCAGGGAGAAAACTTCCTGTTGGGGCCAATTAGTAGACCATTTACATTGTTTATTTGTTTTTGTTTTAAAATGTCATTCACATGAAATAATTATCAAATACAAGCCTAGTAGCTAACTTTACCTGAAAAAGTGAGATATGGTTAAATAAGAAAAATTAAATGGTGTAATAAACAGTCACATAGCCAGTTATACATGCATGTGTGTGTTAAAATTCACTTTGTGCGCCATGCGGCGCTGCTTAGGTGAGAAAAAAGCAGTATATATACATTTAGTATAAGGGCCTAATTTGGCCATAATTTATAGGAGTACAAGTGTAGGGACGAGAAGGCAATCCATACCCCCATGAAGAGGTAGCCCGACCCCATGAAGAGACAGCCTCCTAATCACAATGGGACATGCTGAGAGTGACAGTGTTGTAATGCATATGTTATAACGATATTGCACACCAACCTTGCATGGACTACAGTGATCTAAAATGGCAGACAAGCTCTTGGACTGGGGGAATGCCAACTCCAGGGGTAGAACAACAACAGTCAATAAACGTCTGTGTCTCTCGAGATGTCCAATTCATTTCGGCCGCAATTCCTGTGTCCACTGGCCTCTAAACTTTGGAATGAGGCCGTGATGAGAATGAGACTATAAGTTAGTCTCGTTCCTGCATCTACAGTGGCGAAAATAGGCTGAGTCTACAAAATTCAACCTTAGTTTGAAAAATCCAGCCATATTAGATTATTTACAAATTTAAACTGATTTGAAGACAGCCAAAAATGTCTTAATCATTAGGGAATGCCATCAAGCTTTCCATGCAATAAGGAAAATACCAGATTCCCCAGAGACATGCAGTATCCATATAAATTATATAAAATGAAAGTTCTGCCTGCTTTGCTACAATACACACTATCGACAGTTGTTTAATCATACATATTTGTCCACATGCAATAATATAAAAATCCTCAGTCCATCAATCACTTATATGTTTGACAGATTTATCGGTGAGCACATCTATATGGAAAAATTTATCTCCTTCCTGCATGCACATATGACTCTGCACACCATATAAACAAAAATGATACATACATCCAAGTGCGGCCCCGTGTTCATCAACACACTCCTTGCACGTGTATCTGTAAATAGAAAGGATATTATGTAATTAGTACAGTATATATCTTAAAACTCAGCATCAACTGGACAAGATCTTTCTTGTTATCAAACCTGTGAACAAACCTGGGATGTATTTCATATGATGCATGGCTCCTTTTGTGTTTCTGGATAGATGTCTGTTCTTCTCACGCTGGCCAAAACCATGGTTTAGAAAACATGCCAACTGCAAACTTTAGATATTGATTTTCCATTGGCTGTGTGTCAAGTACTACCTGCAAAGTTCTTATTCCTGTATCCTACAGAAGCTCTGCAGGACCAAAATGGAGTAAGCCACCTCGTATTTGCTCTCTGTTGGACTTGGTGGTGCCAATTTCCGTTTATATTCCAATTCTTTGAAAACTTTTCTTCTTTCCTCTCGTTGTTGTTGCAGTAGGTTAAATATTCTCCAATGGAGCAGCGAGGAAACAGAGCTTGATGGGGATACTTGATGTTCTTACACAACCCTCCTAGTAGTTCCACAACACATGTTCCACATCTATAACCCTGACATCATTGCTTGGGTACTATTCAAGGTGTTGCATGCTTTACTAATTTATCCGGTGAATCACCAAATTCTCCTCTGAAAAACACCAACACTCCCAGCATTAGTCTTACTCAAATCTCTGATACTAGATCACTGAAGTATGGTCCATCACTTAAGTTTTGGGTAACGTCTGACAAGAACGTCTAGTAAGTCTGAGCCTTCTGAATTCTACACACCCAATATGCTGTGTTTGGAGATAAATAAAAAGGGAAGTGCTTGAACATGACATGGCACTAAACATTGGGCATTCTATATGGACACATAGGACAAGGTCTGTATTTCTTGCTTAATGCAACAGGTGAATCTGTTACCATTGCAGGTACTTGCAGAATATCATCTGTACTGCCACTGTCTTATCCAAAATTACCCAGTCAGCTTCTGACTCAAAAAATGGACATCACTCCTCTAAGTGTCTAGCTTTGTTTGTGCCACCTTAATTGAGAAAATAAGTTCCAATATGATTTCCCATCAAAAGTTTATACTTTGGCCAAAATTTAGATGAAGAAAAGGCCAAGAGATTGTAATCCGGACAATTGTTGTTATCTTGAAGACTGGTTTAAATATATCTCTTTTTTCTACTACTTTTGGTCTTTGATTACTTTTAGATGAATCCAATGTTGACTGCTGTGCCCTAGATGGCGCTGGTGCTAATGCCAAAACTACACGTTTGGGTACCCACGAATCAGTTGCTTGATCATCAGAAGACGTATATTCTAACTTAGTCCCTCTCTGTTCCAAAGCTTGAACAGATAAACTCAACTGATCCACAGAAGTGGTTAATGATGTGCCGAAAGGGGCCAATGTTGTACCAAAGGCCTGAAGAATTTGCCTGGTTTCTCCACTCTTATGAGCTTTACCCAAGGCAGATTCCTCTGTGAACTCGACTGGACTCTCTTGTGCCATCTTTGCTGACAAGTTGTTCAGCTTTGTATCAAGGATGCTGTAACTGTCGTACTTTTAAATGAACCAAGCTCACCACGCTTTTGTAAGATAAGATTGGCTGTTTTATCTCCGAACTTGCTCACCTGAATCAGCTCTTCAAAAGTAGCCTTGTTGATCTATAAAGCCATATCTGTCACTGATTTACACAGATCACACTTCGTAATATAATGTTTCTTGCCTGAATGTGAAATGTTCACAGGTGGAAATAAACACAAATATTCAGGTTTATTGAGAATTAAACTTCATAGACAACAATGCTAAATTAAATCGGCGGCACAAATCCACACTAGATTGAACTTGAAGAAAACTAAAACTTCACAAAAGTAATTCTAAGTAAAATCTGTAGCATTAAAATCCGCAATAGGTTGAACTGAAAGAAAAATTAAATGAAATAAATTATTTAAAATAAGCCATATTCTAAAGACACACACCACATACTATGGCTATATTTCTCTCTCACATGCACTTTTCTTGGTAACTTTTTTCAACCAATATGCAAACATGGTAAACCAAAGGCTAAAATATGTAAATGCCATGTCACTGAACCCAAATTTATTAACCAAAGCACAGTAATTTTACAATGAGCATAAATAAAAAAAAATCAGGCCTCAAGATAACGAAATCAATTGAACATTTAAATACATTTCAGTTGAGGATTTCTGCTCAGATTCAAACAGCAGAAATGATCGATAGCAACTTCCTGAAAAAAAAAACCATTTTCAATGAATGATATTCTGAGCCACAATTGCACAGTTTATATTAAATTTCATAAAATGTTCAAGGAAAGATTTTATCAGATGTATATGAAAAATTGAAAACATTGTTTAACAGCCCTTGATTTTTAAATGAGCTCCGTTGTGAATGAATTCGCCATCACTACCAATAGCAAATTGAAAATAGCGCGGGAAAATTACATTTTTTCCCAAAATATCAGCAAGATCATCTCAAAACAAATATTAACCTTGAAGCACAGAAAATCCGTACTATGCTGGTAATATTGCAAATAGAGGTGAAGTTCGTTCGTTGGTAGGTAGTATGAAAATTGCCATCTAAAATGCCGACAGAAATGTGGGTGCCAATTTACTTTTGACACCAATGTTGTACAGCATACACTATAACGATATTGCGTATTTACCTTGCATATATTACGTTGGTATTCTAAAATGGCAGACAAGCTCTTGTGGACTAGGGGAACGCCAACTCCAGACCAGGCAAGTACCGCTGGGGTAACACCGACTTCAGGGGTAGAACAACAATGGTCAATACACATCTGTTTCTTTCGAGAAGTTCAATTCATCTAGACCACAATTTCCGGGGCCACTGGCCACTGGCCACTAAACTTGGGAATGAGACTTCGATGAGAATGAGGCTATAAGCTGGTCTCTTTCTGGAATCTACAGTGGAGATAATAGGCTGATTCTACCACATCAATCTTTTTGCCGTGAATTCTTGCGTACAGGTGCCTGTAATTCATGACACTTCGTCACCAATAAGTTATCACAAATGCTTTAACATGTCCAGTCAAACCTTGTCCACTGGCGTAATTACACATTCCACCCTCCACAACTGCACGATCTATTTTCTCAGCCATATCGAACTGGGACTGTTCCTCGTGACATCATTTGGGACTTGTCACTCACTTATCGCCCAACTCCACTTATTGGTGGGCCTCCACGACTGTTGTCATTTGTTGATTGCGCATTTTTTCGAATATTTGGAAATGAATGATTTAATGTGACACTTTCTTGTATATTTAAAGCACATGTTATATTTTATTTGCAGTATTTGCGAAACATTTAATAAAATATTTGTCACATTGTAAGAACTATTTCTTGTGTTCATTTCGTCATTGTGTCGGGCGTGCTAGTCCGTGATTGCAGGCTAGGGCCCCGGGCATGGTTTCCAAATGGAAAGACTGCTGCAGACTTATGGCCATCGACGAGTGGAAAGAAAGCTTCCATTTCGATAAAATTTTGCAAAATATCTCTTCATAAAGAGAATGGATATTCTCTACATTTTGCTATAATGCGGTAGTGCAATTATAGCATATGTAGAGAACACCCATTGTCTTCATTTTACCCATTAGTTCCCAATTGACGGCGATTATTCCAATAATCTTGTCGCACGACAATTAAAGCAACAATCAGTAGCAACAATATTTGAATGGGCAATGCTGAAGTGTGGGTCGGTTGGCGAACACAACAAAACAGTATGTTTAAAGCTAGCAAAAATAATTTTTATGTGTAACAAAGGCGAACCTGAATTATGTACAGACTACTCTCCTATTTAGTTTATTCATTATTGTTGTATTTTTTTTTTACATTTTCCCTAAAAGAGTTTTTAAACATGGAATATTTAATACCCGATAAATTACCCGGAAAATCCTAGTAAATTTCGACATGGCTTTTGTAAAAGAATCAGAGAAGAAATCCGGTATTTTACTAGAGCTACTAGAGTGCAAGACGCCATGGAGAAATTGTATTATGCTGTTAGCACATTTTTGATCAAAACAAGGCGTTTGACAACATCAACCAACCATTTAGTGCTGAAAAATTTAACCTTGGTATTAGACGATGGTATTTTGGACTGCTTTAAAAATTACATGACAATAAACATATTTTTTCATCCTCTTACGATGTAGAGTCAGCAGATCTGACGATGAAATATTGTGTTCTACAAGAATCCACTCATTTTCTTTACATGTCAATTATGGCACTTAAGCATACCTGCGTCCATTGAACCACTCTTTTTAGGAATGGGGATTTGGTGCAGTTGGCACGTGCGTTTCCTATTTTCGGCTAGATGATTGGTGCCGAAGGTTAAAAGACCCAGCCGTTCCGTGGTCACAAAACATATATATATATATATATATATATATATATATATATATATATATATATATATATATATATATCAATGATTGTCGTACTTTATCCCAGAGAGAATTTTTTTCTACCTGTTATGATTTAGATCGTCTAGAGAAAGGATATCAATCGCTCAATGCATGGAGTAAGTGAATGTTTTCTACAGCCAATATGCCTGTTAATTTATGCAAAACTGGCTGCATGTTATTCAAACTACTAATCACCCACTTCCAAAAAAGTATTTATCAATTACAATAAATATTGTATTTTGGGGGAAGCAAAAAAAATCACATGTTTCTTGTATTTGGATTGATAAACTGAAATGTCATATGTAACAAATGCCACATAAACTCAGCTATTTTACACATTGAAAAGAAAAAAAAACAGCATTTACTTTGTTGAAATGTCTGGACGTATGTATACTGTATCTTATTTATTAAAATGCTACTTGGAAACGCTGATTTGACGGCTCATACGAAACTCATTCCCAAAGTCATAAATCCGGTATAATTAAATTAATTACACATAAGTGTATATGACTGCTCTTGTCAGGTTTACAATGTTCCATAACATTATTTTTTCTGTATTTCAAGAAGTGTTTTTTTATATAAATATATAACAACAACAAAAAATGTAGAATTGTAAAACATAGATTTGTCATCATATTGTTTATTGTATTGTGTAGTTGTGTTACCTTTAGTGGATAATATAAGCTGCCCGGAGTTTCAATTCACTCTATGAACGTGGAAGCGTGCATATATTTTAAGCAATGATATAATAATCATTCAATCAACATAAAGCAGCTATACAAAGGTACATCAGTGTATATATGGATGTATAAATATACAGATCATTATGTTGGCCAGTAGCAAAGAAATCCCAAACACAAGCAAAACGGCGGAAAAAATTACAAAAACCAGGAAGGAAAGAAAGAAAAAGAAAGAAAAAGAAAGGAGAAAAGCAAAAATCCAGCCAGTCCTGGTAGATTCTGAGGTGCAGCCACATCAAGATCCCCTTATATGTAAAAAAATTGTAATTAATAACTGATCCCTCTTATCGATTAACTTACTCACCCAGTGTAAGAAACCCAGTGATTCTGACAAGCACCTCAACTGATGCCAGTTTGCGTTCGCAGCTCCTGACATGCATATGTCATATACTCATGGACCAAAATCATGCAATGTCAACCAGTCTCACATCAATCAAAATCAAAGTAATTGAATTGTACTGTACGTTTAGCTGAAGACATGCATTGCTGATTTTGTTGGTGATATTTCAGCAAAATCTTTACCCGAGGAAACAAAAACTTTGGTTTCGTCATGGAAGTAAAAGTTGTATAGTTTCAGGTAAAGGCCATTAACACACATAAACACAACAAAAACCCGGGATGCATATTCAATGCTATGTGTCCCAAGAAATTTTAGCAACACCGCAACCATTTTTAAGGATTACATTGTTGAACTGGTGCACCTTTAGCGACGATTCGCAGATCTGTTTGACACAATGATTTATGGTCAACTACTGATATTATGTACCTAGGCAAGTGTTTGTGTGCACTTTCAAAACTGTACCTGAAGGCATAATCACCCATTAGACACTCCCATGTATGCTTGAAAGAATTTTTGTTTACGTGACATACAAGCATTAATTTGCTTTTCAGGAAAATTGAGACACTGCATTTTGGTTTCTTTACACATTGCCAAATGAAAAGTAAATATGTTGCTATTTCAGTCTCATGGGGCGTATTTATGCCAGATACTGAGAGATGAAAAAGACCCTTGTTCCTCAAGCTGAAGATCTGACGGAAAACAGGCAACTGCAAGGCGGTTTTTCCTCTTTTGGACCGACCTTGGCCCTGGCCATCGCACCACTGAGATTGTTTCGTGGATTCAATCTTAGAACATGTAAGAATTTTGTGCTCTGGGAACAATGACTATGCCTGGGGATCGATAGATCCTTATTTGTTCAAGGGGTACATTTCATATATTATCTTACATTCTTGAGTCTTTGCAATTTTTCGTATATTCTTTTCTTCTGAACCGTTCCACTCACCATGACTATAGATATGTGTCTATGCCCATATTCAGTATTTCGCTGAAAACCATCAAGTGAACATCGAATCTTGCGTTTAATCCAAGGGTTAAATACATGTATGTATGTATGTATGTATTTATGTATGTATGTATTTATGTATGTATGTATTTATGTATGTAAAATAAATTAAGCTTAACATCTCACTTAAAAAATTTGAAAAAATAATATAGTCTTTGTAATTCTTCTACTGATCATGATTGGATTGTTAAACCTTCCCAACTAAAGGCGCCCGAAAGCACTTGTATCCAAGGTGGCATCTACTTTTTTGTTTTCTCCACTCAAATCTCATGTCAATAGACAACATTATTATTTTTTGCTGGCGATTTTAAATATGACCTATTATGATGGCACATCCCTGGTCAATGGCACATTGTACTCAACCGCACAAAGAAAAGCGAATGACAGTCTTATTCCGCCTGCGGAAGAATTAATGATGGGTATCTTTTTGTACCTGTTGATCACAGAATAACCAGTCAGACAAGATACATTACCTGACAACATTTGCCACGTATTTTGCCAGCATACCGTATATTAATTATCATGATACGTTAAAACTTCAACACCAAGATTGTCACCGGGTTATCTCTTGACATTTTGTCTATGTGAAGTTGGAACTGCTCACGTGTCAAATGACTATATCGCGTTTTAAGTGCAATCACAGTATACAAAATATGGAGCACTCTCTGAACCCAGTGTAACTCTGAGTGGCACCTAGTTATGCACTGAGGTCTTATTTAAAATGTAGCAGGTACCTGTACATCGTTTGTATATATATATATATATGCTCATCTATTGAAGTTTTGGTCAAAGTGTCCGTATCTCCTGTGCCACCATTATAACAGCCATGACCAAGGAAACACGTCAATGTGCTTTACGCTCTTTAATTGTAATTGTCTTACGATAACCGAGAATGTATGGCTCCATATAAAACGAATAACTGCTCATTTCATCTATTCAAGGAGACAGAGGCGACTAAAGACGATCAGTGAAAGTGTAGTATATGCGAGATACAACTTCATTTTGGAACCTGCTTAATAGACACTTACAAAGAAAATTAAATTTGTTCTCTCTGCTTCGCAACTGGGTGAATAGATGACAGTGCAGTATGAATCTTCTGTGTTATATGGACTGCAGTGCATTCAGATTGATCCATACAACCTTGAACCATTGCACAAAGCTTAAAGAGCTCCCCTTGCTTCACTCGAATAAACTGCCATTTCACATTGGTTTCTGAATCTATGCTGATTGCTTCAAAGGACAAAATGTAAAAGATGAAAGACATGTACACGGTTTTGTAATTAATATGATTAGCCGTCTCTGTTATGCAGCGGATTCTCCGTATTCAGTCTCCATTGAGGGATCTGTCAGGGCTCTTCTTTCCAGATTTTGTGTAACTGACCATACTGCTAATGGCTCCTTGGTCGATAGGGTGCTTAGGCTTGGCCTTCCCCCGCTTCAATTAGCTGATATGGGTCAGCGCGGTGGGTCGATGGCGCTTCTGTGCCGCTGTGCGTTGACTCACTGCACTACGCTACGCTCTACTATAACAAGCCATATGGAGAAACGAAAAACTTAGCTTTCCATCTTACAAAATCGTTTTAGATCATGGACACACTTATAAGTTATATTTTACAGGGTTTTTTACCTCGTGGCCGTAACGGGGGTGGGGGTGGGGGTGGGGGGGGGTGCTGGTGGTTTTGGCTCGCCGGCTGGTTGCACCTGCCTGGCTTCGTTCTGTGTCGTGTGCGCCCCCTGCTCCTACACAGGGAATGGGATAGCCGCCCCGGGGGCTATGCCAGCCTCCCCACCGCCACGTGTTCCACGACGGTGGTACCAGTGCATATATTAGTGTAAGAAGTTTTAAATCATTTTATGAATTTATGCAAGCGTGGTATGTCAGTCTGTGTTGCATTTTTGGCATGTATATATTAAAAATCATATAAACAAATCACAGTCTTTTCCAGCGTCATGGACTCAGGTGGCTTACAGGGGATCCATTTACATATTCAGAAATGTTATGCGATGACACGATATTGAAACACATTACAATATATGATGCAATTTAACATACCCTTATTGAAAAATATGTTTCAAATTGTAGTAGGATTTCTGAAAGGAGACCTGCCTATTCTGGGAGTTTACCTTTATGTAGAGCTATTTTTTAACTTTCCAATATAAAAGATGTGGAGTTAATTCTTATTACATGTCACATACAAACAAAACCTGCAGTTCTTTACCAGCATGGTGATATCGTCGGACAATATGACAAATACAAGAAACAACCAAAACTTATCACTGGGAATGGCCAACCCGCTGGTCACTTGTCAATGTGTTGTGTCTGTTTATTCATGTAGGTATAGAAGCTTCATCCATGTTATAATTTTGGAGGGAAGCTTATGACATTGACAAGAACGTAGTTCACTTTTGCATCTGGAATAGGCCAATTTTGGAATTGGATCAACACCAAATTTTATGGTAACATTATGTTTAATACTGCATATTATTCAGCAGCAAAAATTTTCCGCTGGGTAACAAAAATAATCTATTTGCGTCAAATATTCAAACAATGCGTATTCTGGAATTTATTTGACTTTATATACATGAATAATGTATTCCTCAAATGTGATTCACTAGAAATACCACCAATGTTTTTCTCCTCGCAGATAGAATTTTCCAAACTTGGGGGACTCTGTGCGAAGTTGCGCCATCAAAATTTCACCAAAATTGTAGAAGTAACCAATACACTTGCAAGAACAAAGAATGTCTAGCAGCGCACAATATCTGTGATGGTACAAGTGATTGATTTGATGGGTCTGACGAAAACAACTGCATGTATTATTGTCAAAAGGCAAGCTCACACTCTGTTAATGCACATTTCTATACATCCTATCTGCGTCAGTGTTCTCGGTCTTTCATGTACTTCCAATGTCAATTTGGAGACTGTATGCCTGTGTCGAAGTTATGTGAAAGGCATCATGATTGTGAAGACGACAGTAACAAAGCTGTGTGCGACTACATGATATATGCAACTGTATCTCTAATGTATCACAAAATGTTCCCTAAAATACATGACAAAAGTTATCTGTGTGAAAGATAGAATTGTTCATGAAACCAAATGAAGGCCATTCTTAATGGGAAGGATTTATCATGCAGAATGCACTGATCCTAATTGATTACCTTCTTCTGATGTACCTAAGACAGTTTGTTATCACAAATCAGCCAGGTGTCTATATGAATGTAACAAAAGAGATAGCTTGTTATATTGTTCTAACGGGCAGCATCTGCACACAGTAAAGATGTTAACTGTTCGACACGGTTCAAGTGTCCTGATGATTACTGTATACCAACAAAGTATCTCTGTGACGGTGTTAGGGATTGTGAAGAAGGAGCTGATGAAAGCCTATGTTGAAAAACAGCCTACCCATTTCATTTCAAGTCTAAACATGAAGGAATCTGTTTACATTCTTCTGGCATCTGTGATAATTATCCAGATTGCAGAAAGACAAACGAAGACGAGTTCAATTGGACAGTTGTCTCGTTGGTTGTACGTGTAGAAGATGGGCAGTTGTATGCACGTAAAACGTGTTAGCCCATAAAATCGCATTTCCTGTATGATTCGGTCACTTGTTATATTGGATAACAATTTAATGTTTTTACTTGGTACTTTGCAGGTTTCCATACGTTTATGGGTTTGAAGCAATTGGAGCAGGCACATTTTGATGAGAATTCCCTGCAATGCGTTTTCAATGGAGCATTTACAGGCTTCAATCTACTGCCATCTCTTAATTCGAGTCATCAACATATCATTTCTATGCAATGCCTCTTTATCTGTCTGAATTCTTTACATGTCCTGGAGATATCATTTAACTACTTACAGCCATTCACAAATGATCCTTTTGATGGTTTGACCTGGCTCATAACATTAAATATAGCAGGAAATACAGTGAACTATATTAATCCGTTTACCCTTGGAGTCTTAGAACAGTAAGAAACTTTACAAAGCAATAACTTTGCCCTTTGCTGTTTAGGTGCTCATATAGGGATGTGTACCCCTAAACCAAATCACCCATGTTCACGTTTGCTATATGAGGGATTTGTGAAGCTGCTTGTGATATTTTTTGCGACAGCAACATCGGTCACCAACGCAGTAAGCAGCATTTAGAGTTTTAAGCATGGCACTAATAGTCTTTCTGGAATATTGACTTGTCTTGCATTAGCAGATCTCCCTGTGTCGATTTACACTAATATAATAATGGTTGCAGGTATTGAACTCGGTGATACACATTATTTGAATTTTCATCAGTGGGTGTCTGGGTTAAGATGCAAGATTGCATCCGAATTATCAACCTGGTTAGTTCGTGGATCTCTTTTCGTCTCGTCTCTCATGGCCTTGGACAGATTTATGGGAACTGGTTTTGTATTTGTCTGTAAAAAGCTATAATTTTTTTCTCTTGTACTCATCTTCATTACATTTGGTTTCACCACAATTGGTATATTCAGTGGTCGTTTGATACCTGGAGTTCTCTTCATTACGGGAAGTACAATTATGTTGTCTACATTTTGTTGTTCGATAATTATGAACACCAATAATAAGCACTGCAACACGGTACAACTTATACTTACTTCATTCATAGTGATAGAATTGATGTGGGTTGTAATATGTGGAATGTTTGGAGCTTAATTGTTATATACTTGACTCGCCAACAATCTGGGCGAAAGAAAACAGTTAAAGGAAGATGGTTGTCCCTTTTGTTATTATTGTCATTACACCTGTATAATATGTGATCCTTACTATATTGCAATATTTATTCGACATAATCGTGGTATTCCATATTAAGTACAAGTCCTTGTAATTATTTTAATCATGCCTTTTAGTTCATTAAGTAACTCATTTCGCTATATCTTCTTTAGAAGACTTTAAAAATTACCTCTTACACAAGTCATTCATTACCCTTAAACGGAACCTGAAGTTAGCAGAATGAATCAGCAAAAACCTTATCCAGTTTCTATAGTATTCACAAAGTTGCACCCACACTCTATTAATAGTGTCTTTGAAAGTGTAGTGTGAATAATATATTGTAGTTAATAGATTGAATTAAATTACAAGGTTAAAATCAAAATCCCCAGTAAATTATCTTAGAATGCACGAAGTTATATGTCCACTCATAGCCACTGCTGTTGGTGAGCATGACCATGCATACCAAAGCAGGATCAGTGAAGCAACAAGTAGCCCTTGGGAAATTCAGTTCCAATAGATATGTTGTTTAGGCTCATTGTACAATTAATATCACACGCTCATGGTCTTTGCCATTATCTTTCATACCCCCCCCCCCAAAAAAAAAAACCATGTACCTATATACGTTACCCCCGCCTCATCCCTGCCGAAGGAAAATGTAAAAGGGTACAAAGAGTGACATTCATCATGCATTGTGCCTTTTGATGATGAATCCCATGCAGCAGCATAGCCACATAATATCGTAGGGATGGTATACCTAGCTGACCTATATGACACAGAGATTGGTGATACCCGAGATTCTGCTTCCTTTATGTTTTCACAAACACACGGATAATCTTCAGCTAACAAACATTTCAGGTCAGGCTTGCAACACACCTGTTTACATGCCATATAAAGATGAGCAGCAGTTCTTACTTTGCATGCCATTATGAAGAAACTGAGCCATGGTGCTCATTATTCATACAAGAAGTATCAAGCATACTCACATCTCATGACGTATCTGTAACTTGTTTGGCCTTAATATCACAATTAAGCATGCAAAGTAACCACGAATTAATTGCAGCAGGCACAAAAGGCATTTTACTGAGTTCTCTGCAGGTAAGGACATTGTTTTGGAGATGGTGAGCAATGGTGCGGCAATGACTATTATAATAAGGAACACTTAAATTTTACTACCTTTAAACATTTTAAAATCCATTGTTTTTTTTGTCAAAAGATTGACAGTCAACTTATTTCCTCGCAACAATCAAAGAAAACGAATTTTGACAAGTCCATCAACATGAACATTACCAAATATAACAGTAAGACTTCAATACCAACCAAGCCACACATTATTTATTTAATATCTAAAGTGGATAAGATGGTATATTGAAAGCATAAAATAATGACTATAATAAAAAATAGAAGCCGACAAAAGTTTTTAACAAAGCTACAGAAACTGCACCAAAAACCTGAGCAAACAAGAGCATCTTTGATCAAGACCCTTCAGTCAGCAAACAAGCAGCGTCGAATTTCCAGAAGTTAAAAGGAGATATACCACCAACTTTATGTTATTTATGACCATTGGTGATCGAATATGACTGGAAGTGCAAAAGAAAACATCTTTTTCCTGACTTGAGACAGGTACCACAAAATTTGATAGTAGTGTCAATCAATTTGATGCTATTACCACTCAACTTTAAGAAATATCTTGCCTCATATACGCATTATATAAAATGCCAGTTAAAATTGTTAGTTGACATATTTATTATGTCTTTTATATAACATCTCACATTCACTGGATATACAAAAGAGAGTTTCCTGTTTAGCCAGAAACTTCAGAAACGATCAGTTTAATTTCATTACCCCTGTTGAATAAACTTCTGAAAAAAAAACAGTATTTGACGGGAGGGAAAGCTGTCAAAGTCAGAGCATATTCCAGCATAGGCAATTAACGTTGGCACAGAAGTCAAAATTGCGCAGTGACTCTGACACAACAAGCAAATTTAATGTAAGCAATAGAGATATGTTTTGGAGAATATGGTGTGGTTACTTAGAGTAAAACCTTTGACGGACATTGTAGAAGGAAGCCCAGCATGAAGGAAATGGTAACTCCAGGTACCTATTTGAATTTTGTACTCTCTGGTTGTATTGTTGCAGACAAGGGTGTGGCTCTGATGAGCATAACAGAACACGTTGGCCATGTGTCATAAGGGCATTACATGTCTGAGGTACTAATATCTTACATAGTAGCAATAAAATTCCCTGCAGTACCAGTTATGTCGCTGCTAAAACAAATCCGTTTGATCATGATACCTCAGCCTTATTCATAGACCTGACCCCGATGCATGTACCACTCCCTCCCTCTTTCAATCGCACCTAATATTGTAGCAGGCTATCTTTTGATCTGATTCTGGGAAGTCTTGCTGATCATAAACGGGAATTTCCTATCAACTGGCTTCATTTCAAAACAAAAGATGAAGTGAAAGCAAAAGGTATAATGGAACCATTTTGAATATTACTAGAACAATCATCCTCTGTGCAGATAACGCCAATATCATCTCGACACCTCACCTCACATTTATTGGTAGCTGCCGATGCAAGTTGAGGGGAACCTAACAATATTATAATTTATCCTTGGCCATCTTGCCCTTCTAATAGCCCACCACCTTTGGGACTAATATGAGACATATAGCTTTGGTCTATCGGGAATGGGTACTGAAGCTTGGCTCTTCTCCCGGGGGGGGGGGGGCTAGCTGCCATGTACAGCGGGAGACTTCCCGTAGTGAATGGTAACAGTCGTGAAATTTGTCATTGTAGGAAGTCTGTACTGGCATTGCACATCTCAGCAAACACATCTCATAATACAATAAGCTGCCAACAAGCTGTACGTTTACTGGTACCTTAAGACACAAGAGACCTAATTTGCCTGCTTAGTTTGCCCTTGAAAAGAGAACTCCTTTATGTTGTTGTCCATGTTATTGACAAACTGTGGTTATGAAAATGTACGGTGCCCACTTCGACACCTCCTGTGAAGAAATATTTAGCATAGTATTATTATACATTAATAGCGTTAAGGACAGGTAAGACGGCAAAAACCTTTGAAGGACAGGTAAGACGTCAAGAACCTTTGCATGAGCGATTTGGAGATTTAACACGTTTTACAAGATAAATGTCATTTCTATGAGTTGGCAACATTTCAGGTTCCTAACTAAAGTAGAAAAGTGAGATAAACGCAAAAGAACTCACAGGCATGTGGACATCTGAATGTCCATGCATCATTCTTTTGATTTTCAGCCGACTACCAGAACAATGTAACCCGTCAACCATACTTTACAGTCGGTCACGTGGCTACATCACAGACACCCAAACGGGGGATATATAAATGCTTTGGAGTATGACGATTGCACACAGATATGATTTGTTCTAATGCAAATACATTTTGAGCTATGGTCAATAAATGTGGGATTTTGTTTTGGTGTATTAGCTACCCTTAAGTAATGGACTGGGATGGTTTTGATTTATGGAAACTCAGTATAAATCTGTAACGCCTATACTTATCCACTGCCAAAATGTATTGTGTGATTCTATGTAAGTATATGTAATCTAGCATACCATCAATGTTTAGGATGAAGACCTGTATGTGCTTAAAGTTGCCTTGAGTCTGTTTGGCTTTATTCTGTTCCCCTCAAAACCCAGATAGGCAGTTGGGTTTCTTCCATATGGCAGGTTAACTGTAAGTTCACGCATGCAAAATGGTGTTTTCTTTGCGAGTTTAGTACAGGGTTTATTTGTTCCCTTTCAAGACATATTGGCGACCATAAAATCACTAGTTACCTGTTTTCAGATAGGGGATATTTGTTCCTTTTCAAGACAGATTGACGAGCGTAAAACCACTAGTTACCTGTTTTCAGATAGCTTGTACACGATATTTATTCATGTAAAAGGTAATAGAAGCATTAGGTGTCTGCTGTTTGTGATGACTAAAAGGCGCCGCTTGTCCAAGTTACGTGGTAATAATCCTGTATTTTGGACCAGTGAAAATAACTTCTTATTTGTAGAAAATAGAAAAAAATTAAAACTTTTTTGCATTACTCTGGAACCCCAAAGGCTACTAACAGTACGTGGTAGTATATATATACCCAGTGTTGACACCTCTATGCAGAGCTTACCATGCTCAGGCTGACCAAACATCATTAAGTCATTAGGAAGTCACTAGACTAAAAACTTAAACACATTTTGTGGTGTAGAATCAGCCTCGGTGTCCAACCAAATTGATACTCTTACCACCAGTTTGGGTATTTATAGGTGTGTAACAGTGACAACTTGCAGGAAGGGACTTTATCATTGGAAGCATACGAATGTGGCAACCTAATTTTCAACATTAGAGACAATCGTCGGTGAAAGTGACAGTAAGTTGTGACACCTTTTCAAAGTCTGTTCCACATATGTACTAATTGACTATAAAATGGCCTACTATTTCTGTACTCCAGGTAAGTCTTTTTATACGATACGATAGAGCAGACAGTGGTAAATTACGAGCTTTCTTGCTTCTGTGGGGGCTTTCACAAATGAAAGCAGAAAAGCGGGATGTTGTCCTGTCTTGTCACAGGCTGCATTCACACAATGCAATGATTTAATTAATCGCCTAAATCAGCGCAGTTTTGCACTGCGTTTGCTGCCTGTAAAGGCGGACTTTATAAGACGGGGTTTGACAGGCCACACTTTCAACAGATTAAGGTGTTGTCGCAAAGTCCCAAGCGGGGCTCATTGCATTACAGAGTTGTTGAAAATGTGGCTCTTTAAACAGAGGCCTCAGTGCAACGACCATCAGCCAAGTCCACCAAAGCTCCTGTGTCAGAAGAGGTGCCTAAAACCCTAGAATGTTTATAGACCTAGGTATATGTATTTTATTGTTGCAGGTATTTCCCGTCGAGCAGAACATTGTTTCTTTTCCGGAGTACAAAACATCCAATGCAATTTGCAACGCCTGCATGATGAATGCAGATCTTTGAAAATGGGCGAAAGTTTGATTGATGCAATGACGTTGATGGGTGGCCTGCAAAAAGTGAGGGGCATACGCCACTGCCACAGAAGCCTGGCAAACTGGGGAGACGATTTTTCTTGTTCAGGAAAGTTTTATAGGGATAATTTTACCACCTAAAGAAAACCAGATCCATATTCCTTTGCAAGTTATTATTTACTGAACAGTTGTATCGCCCATTGGAAGTTTTGAAAGAGGAATTTGCAGACATCTTGTATTCTCAAACAGAGCACCAGAACTAAGCCACTTTCATGGTGTTTTTTGTTTTTGTTTTGTTTTTGTTTGTTTGTGTTTTGCTTTTGTTTTTTTGTTTCTGTTTTGTTTTTGTTGTTGTTTTTTTTGTTTTTACCATCAGTGTGAGGTTTTAAAGTTAATATTACTTCAATTGGTCGTCTACAATTATTTGGTAGCAGCTTGTCGAATTATGAAACATACGGGCCTGCATGTGCATGTCGAGGTGAACTGAACTAATCTCTTTTACATGTATTAGGGGAGAAGGGTTCCGTGTCCAAGTTCATAACAGCTTTTCACGCAGTAGAATAAAAAGACGCATGCCATCGAAATCCATTGCATGGTAATGCATACCACCGTCCGCCTCCGCATGTCACTACTACCATTCTATACTTTTGCTAAAAAGAGAACAGTTGAATTGCTTTACATATAGTATCGTAAATGTGCCGTTTTATATGGAATTGTATGCATCGTTGTAATTGTATGCAATGTGGTCAAGGGACACCAGTTCGTGATTGATCGAGTGCATGATACAACCGATTATACTGCAAATTGCATCAAGTTCAGAATTCGAATGGAAATAATTTTAGTAGCGGTGTATTTTTCGGGAGGAGTAGCTTAAATCCATGCAAAACATATTACCAATTTCGGAGTAATAGTTGGCTAAGTGGTGGAAGGATGTCCAATAAGTTAAAAAAAGTGTCCGAGATTGTTAAAATTTGTTAAAAGTTTGTTATCAGAGTCAGTTAAAAGTAGCTTTCCTTTGATGTCTTAGGAAACTAACTTCAAAACTGTGTATGTCAGGAAATACAACAATTCAAAGATTGGGACATAACTTTTCGTTTGAAGTGTGTCGTACACTTTGCCATAGATAAGGGATAACGAGAAAGCTATTTGATCAAGACAAAATAGGTAAATCTGTGACTTTGGTAGGCGATTGTCATGGGAAAGTCGCGGAATTCAAATTAAATCATGTGACGACCATAAGCTATCTTTGATTCTTTGTGATCATTCCCTGATGCATACCTAGATTCAAATACCGTGCACTATATAATGTTGTTAAACAAATTACATGTACACATTAGTTTCTTTTCAAATTCATGTAAATTGAGATTTTTCTGGTTTTTTGTTTTTGTTTTTGTTTGTTTGTTTGTTTGTTTGTTTTTTTTTGGTCTTGTTTATTTTTTGGGGCAGGGAGGGGGGCGGCAGATGTGAGTATGGGTTTTGTGTGTGTGTGTGTGTGTGTGTGTGTGTGTGTTTGGTTTACAATAAAATCTTTCTGTTAGCATCTATTTTCAGAGTTTGTATAATTATTAAGCCTTGTGATGAATCCCTGATACACCTACATTAGAATATCGCGCATCAGATGATGTTCGAAAAAAAATCACATGTACATGTAGGTTTTTTCAAGTTCGTATGTTAGCATCTAAGTTTAAAGTTTGTATGATGCAAGCTTTGTGACCATCCAAATGTTATTTCAGGGTCATTTTTTTCTGTTGACATGATTTTTACAGTTAACATTACTGTTATACTTAATCTATATTTCAATGCCAGATAAACGTCAGATAACCTTATTCAAAATTCCCCTGTTGACTTCTTCTGAAATGTAAAATCAGATGTTTCTTCATACATTTTCCATACAATTCATGTCGGCTTCTAAGTGCGTCGATTTGCTGTCTGTGGGGTCATTTAAAAGCCCTTTGGAACCGTAATACCCAACAAAATGGTCACCAAATTCTGGAGCTTTCTCGCATTTCGATGACCCACATTTGTACTGTGTTCTTATGTATAGTCTTAAGTTTAAGGTCACTGGCCACGGTTGGTGTTTCTGATGTTTAAGATTCATGCCAGGAGAAAGTTTGGTGCAACTGCCATATTGTCCAGTTTTCTGTGACTCCCCCCTCCTCGCCTTCACAATTTCTTACAACCTGTTTTCAGTTAATCTTTCCATTTGGAAAGATTTTTTTTTTGGGGGGGGGGGGGTAGCTACACTTTAGGAACAGCGGCTCGCGGCAGAGCAACCGGATGCTGTTTTTTGTGTAAAAGCTGATGTTCGTGATATGTTTGGGCACTAAACCAGGCGAAAGTGCGGTACTGTCCTACTGCCTGTGGCTTCCCTTACTTGCATATTTTGTAATTTTGTTTCTTTTCACGAATGGGTAGGCTGTGAGTATCCACAGATTTCACCCTTGTTACCAGTAATTCTGATGCTTTACTCAGGCTATCGACTTAGGAATTGAGGTAACAATAGAGAAACTGGGTTGTAAAGTAATTTGAAACACACTCATACATACACCAGGAAGTTAAAAAGGAGGTGTGTGATAGCTTTGTAATTATTGAATTAAGGTGCCCATGATTGCAGATAGGCATCTTAATCGGGAAGTTGCCCATGGTTAAACTCGCTTAAGGTGACTGCTGGGTCAAGGTCGCAAACCTAGTTGTAATCAAGCACAAATGTTAGAAGCCCGATGACCTGTTTGGGGGACAACAGTGTTTTTTGTTTTGTTTTTTGTTTTGTTTTTGTTTTTTGTTTTGTTTGTTTTTGTTTTTTTTGTTAAGTCACAGGTTGATTAAGGGCTAAATAGCCTTCATCATGCCGCATGTCATTTGAAAATAAGTAACGGCAGGGAAAACTTATATTGAAACAGAACTGGTGTAACTTTACACAAAGGAAATTAAGTCATTGGCAAAACTATATGTTTATATTCTTTACCTTGACCCTCTAAGTTTTTTATGCAAAAATAGTTATACATGTCTTATAAACCACAGGAGACGAAACAGGAACAAAACCGTGCAGACGTAAAGAGCAAAAAAATGTATTATCATCTAGGAACGTTTCTTTGAGAAGATTGCCTGTTAAAAATTGAGACACATGTATGCAAAAGAAATGCCTTTATGGGAAAATGTATATACACATGACATTCAGTCGCTGTTTCTTTATTGTAGTAAAAAAAATCATTTCTAAGGGACAAAAATACCAAACTAAAGTATTTAAAGCTATAGAAAAGAAATTTATGTACAAAAGTACGTTCACATACATCGTTTATTAACTTGGATGGCCAAACCACCTTGACCATGACTTTTACTGTCAAATGCAAAGTAGGAAACTTTTACAAGGATATTACCCATTAAATATGTGCACAAACCCATGTACTAATTTGAAGCAAAATGTCAGGTGCCATGATCACGTATTTTCTTAAACACATAATCTTACATAATAAAATACTGCAGCTTTTACACACGTTTCGAAATATTTTGTTGAAAGTGTAATATTACACTTTGTTTAAAATATTTACGTCATTTTATCCCCACTATTTTCTATCATATTTCTATTGCCATAATAATTTCAACTTTTTTAAGATGTTCAAAATTGGGCCACTCCTTTTCATGCCATAGGTATGAATAATAATTGACAAGTAAAAAATAAAGGTCCAAAACTGCGAGCCTTCGAGTTAAATTTCTATTACAATTTGTGCTTTTGAAAATTCTTACCGTTTCCAATATTGCTGATATCGCTGATCCAGTCTCATACCTTGTGCCAATGCTTCTGTATCACTACACAGTAAAAAATACTAATGCACCATTGTTTCGTCCCACTCATTACATAATGAGCGTAAATTACCATCCTTAATTCAACATGTATGAATATAATTAGTATATATAGTTCTATGAAGATATTAAGAAATATATTGTGTGATTTTTTTAGTTAAAGGAAATTGTACATTTGTATGCCAGTAAAAAGGTTTCCCAATAGACATCATCTATTAAAATATCGAGATCTGTATTAATTTTCATCTTGGTCATATTGGTTGTGCTATTAAAAAAAACAATCAACATTTAAAAAAATGAAGGTTTTTTTTTGCCTGCACCATTTTATAAGGAAAATATAAGCTATCTACGTACAGTCTTTGTAACGTATTCTTCGAGTGTTCGGGGATTGCTTAAATAATAGCCGGGTATGCCTTAGCGTTTTATCTCACATTCGGAAATTAATTACAAAATACTTTATATCAAACAAATGCGTCATTATCGTCCATTAAGCATAATGCTGTATATATACCTTCCTGTACCATACACATATTAAAACACAATGTGTTTTGAGGTTTACGGGTATAAGCTAAAAATGTAGTAATGGTACGCCATGTTTTGTAAGCTACTTCCAGATTATGTTAGTTGCAATTTGTAAAGTAAACTTTACATCCTTGCCACTCTTAATTTCCATATATCATCAAAACATGGTAACTGATAAGTTACAAAATCTTTCCAACCTTGTGAACCATTTCCACATATGAACCTTTTCAGCTAACTTAACGGAGTGCTTGGTTTTGTGACTTGATGTGAACCATATTTAAGCCACCTTTTCCAAAAGAATATGTAATGATGCTACTCTTGTTTTATCTTGATAAGGTCCATCCCAAAAATATTATACAGCATTTTTTCTGCTATCTTAAAAGATGTCATGTTGTGCACTTATTTGTTCACACTAGGAACTACTGTCATAAAACAGATAAGTTGTGATAAAGCCAAGGTTTTTAACACTGCAATCTAACCACATAATGGAAAAATACGCTATAGTGATATGTTTAACTGATTAAACATGTATAATTATAATAGATTCTAATTCAAATTTGCTACTTTTGATGTATCTCCAATTATTAAAGTCCCTATTGATCTGAAAGGACCATTTGTGCATTGAAATTTACAAGCAGCATTCAACTTAGAAACTTAGTCTTTTAAATCACCTTTTGGCATAATACCCGTTTGTTTTGCAATAAGCTTTATGCCCCGAATATTTTACAAGATGCTCAAATATTCCGTTGAACCGTCAGACATATATCATCTGCACACTGATTTATCTTATCTTCCTTATTTTCAATGTCGAGAGCTTCAATTTTTCCATCCTGTCCTATCATTTTAGCCTTAATTTCCACAAAAATCAGTAAAGGGTATGGAGTCATTGGACACCCTTGAGGTACCCCGCACGACATTGGATGGGGTTAAAATGCGTCTATGCATGCATCTATCAATATATATACAAGCATCTCTCTCTCTGTCTCTCTCTGTCTCTCTCTCTCTCTCTCTCTCTATATATATATATATATATATATGTGTGTGTGTGTGTGTATCTATCTATCTATCTATCTATCTATCTATCTATTTATCTGTCTGTCATTCTATCTACCTATCTCTATCTCCCTTTATATATATATATATATATATATATATATATATATATATATTTATTTATATATTTACACATTGATACGTTGATCAATGTGTCCATACATGTGTCCATGCATGCATTCATGCATGCCAAAGTACACTCAATTGAATGTTGAATCTTTGCATTTTGTCCAGTAATATGTAGAGGAGTATTTACATTAAATGGTTTGACACCTGACTTTAAATGAGAATGCAACATTCACTATATTCCTCATCAAACCCCGTCCACTCCATCTGGATATGAACGTCCAAGCATCCACACATCCGTTCATCTATACATCCACCTCTCCGTTATATACAAAATTCAAATCAAAATACACTCAGTGCAACACTTCACTCCATTTTGTTCATGTACAATCTGTAGTCCATGATAACCAGTACCGATTTTTCTTGCAGATCACATGAAATAGCTCCCATTTTGGTCATATTTATGGCCCAACCTGCCTAGATATCCACAGAGTAATTAGGGAAACCCCTATGAAATAACTCTATATTTTGGTCCAATTTATGGCCCGACCTTAGCTGGTATCCAAAGACCAGTAAGAATGGCTTACGTTTTTAATGACTATTTATTTATTTATTTTACAAAGGTACTCCTTTTGTATATGCCATCAACTATACAACTTTAAAGGCTCCCAACTAATATTTGTAATCCATTAGGTAATACACTAACTACTTTTATACTGAATATCACTAAAATGAATGGGCTTAATTAGCACTTAAAAACTGGACAACTGTTTTATACATATATCTATACACACACACATGCCTACGTAAATACATAGATTTTGCCAACCAAGCCACTACTGTATATCATATTATATATCTTGGTAACGGTGGATCATAGTCCTATACTAACTGTTACACATTAATAGCAACCCACATATTATGGGGTTCATTTGGATGCTAATTTTGACCTTGACTCACGTTGATTTTCAAACTGACATGTTGGCTCAAGTCTTGAAAATGGTGGTTAGTATGTACCTATGGGAGGTCTCTTAGTGCTGTTATTTTGACCTAGCGTCACCATGAAAGTAACATATCAGCTTATACCTTATAGACGGTGGATCCCAGGCCAGTGGTTACCCTAAAAGAATAACAGGAAAGTACGTTTGGCGTTTCTTTTGCTGTTCACAATTTTGCTTATGAATGACCCTGAAAGGAAAACTGACACATTGGCCTAGCCCTGGTATACTAAACGTTTGGTCAACTGTTAGTTAGCACAATACATGTATAGAGCAGTTCAAACTTGCAGAAGCATCAGATTCCAGTCAACAGAGCACAGGCTGATCAGGAATCTCTTGTTGCTTCTTCAGAGCTCGCGCTTTACATGTTGTCACAAAATAATAATTTCTCAGTTGCTGAGCTGAAATTAACTGAGAAAAAGCTGCAGCAAAATACTTACATGCGATTGGCGGCATGTTCTCCCGAATATTGATGCTGGTATTCTTAAGTGAGAAAGTGACAATTTCATTTGGTAACAAGAAGTACAAATTCATTTAACTGTGGATGGGTATCACAGCCCGGGATGCATTGACAGCAGGAGGTTACCATTTGTTCTTTGCAATTTTTAATTTTGTGCTTCTCTTCGATTCCTGGTATAAAATGCGCAGACATTACACATGGGAAAGGACTAGGCTCTCTGCTTCGAACTTTTAATTTTATGGTTGTATTGTAGTACAACACAGAAAATGTATAACCATTGACTTTGTGAAGTAAAAGTGACCCCGCTGGCACATAGAACAGGTGGTGCGATAGGAGTTACAACTGTAAAGGACCTCCCAGAACGGGGGTGCTGCACATAAAAGGTAGAAGTCATCATGACCGTAAACTTAAACTAAGTGAATTCGCATGCAATATTGAGTATTGTCTCAGCCAGGTAACAAACTGCTAAAGACCTACAAGGTAGACAAACGCCTGTGAAAATTTAGAGAAAACACCCTGAGGTAACCTTTGTGGATAATAAATGTCAGGGTGACCATAATCCTGCGGGGGGAATTCAGCTACTGAGGGCGCTTTATTTTACCTGTAATCAGCTGTAAATGTGGAGCCAGAGCCCACCATGGAAACTTGCCAGCATGTTATGAATGAACTATTAGCATCTGTTTCATACAGCATGGATACAATGTCTATGGATACAATAAAGAATATGTCTGTTGGCTTCTATGAGGATGCCTATATTACCAATTCAAATTGAATTTTTGTATATATACTGCAGAAAAGTGTTGGCTTTCCGAGAACTAAAACCAGAGGAGTCCCACACAGGATGTAAACAGACACGAGTCTCTTGTGTTGGAGGTTCGGGTGTCCAGTCGAAAGAGTCCCATTTCATACACACAGCAGCAGTTGTACACATGGTGAGCTAAAAACTGGACTTCCACCGAGTGAACCTCGCCAAAGAGACAACTATTTTGTGAATTCCCATCTTGGTAGCTCTAACATAAAGTTGCTGGTGCCTACTACAGTTACAGTTAGAGCCCAGGTCCAGCAGACGAGCTGGGCTTCAGACATTGGACTTAGTAATGTTAGGAACAGAGATACAAGGTACCCTGGAAAGCCATGAGGATGGAAGCAATATTCCAATGTAAAAGATGGAGAGTCTAGAGAGAATGGTGAGAAGAGGGAGATGAGAAAACTGGTGCTAGAATCCAGAGTTGTGAGTGGAGATACTGCATTTAGTCTCAGGACAATTGATCATAATAGACATGTTGACCCAAGACTGAATGTTCCTAGGTGTCTTGGAGTCTCCATATCTACGTTTCATACATCAACCTCTATAAACACGATTTCTGACTATGTAACAAGTAACAGTTAGTATCTAGACGTACACCCTGAACAAATACGAGCAAGGTACACTGGGTAGAAGTCATTTTCTCATTACACAAGAAACACCTAATTAGCAAGCTGCTGAGCCCAGAATTATGGCCAGCTTGGTATGTGGTGAAAGGATATTATTTTCTATTGTAACAAAGGGATAAGAGAAGCTGATGTATATTTCCTGGGTGAAGATAATGGTGCATATTAACCTTAATTATTCCCAATGCACGGTTTCCTGACTATACCATCGTGTATGTTTTAGGCAAATTTCTAACCTTATAAAAGGGATACTGGTCAAATATGGTATAAGATCATCCGGTCATCTACCCCTTACTGCAGGCTGTCAGTATGAAGTGAGAAGGGGTCAACGTAATAATACTGGTGTGACATAAAGTATAATGATTGGAAAAATGTCAAACAAGATATAATTAGAAGTTATACAAAGAAATGTTATAAAGCAATAAGCACTCTTGACATACCTGATGGGGTTTCTGCATTGTAGCGGTTTGAACAGTAAAGACAAGGAACATCGTAAACTTATAGATTATAAAAACAGTTTATGCTGATATTATGACATCTATGGATGAGACTGGAAAATCAGTGATACGAGAAAAGTGCCATACCGGGATGGAATAGAGACGTAGTGGATAATCACAGTACTGCTGGGGATACATTTCTTATGTAAGGCAGTAATAGAAAACCTAGAAGTGGGTGATTATCTAAATATATGTGTAAGACGAGAATCAAATTTAAATACACATTTGGAGCATGTAAAGGAATGGAAGATCAATGTAGAGCTAATGCACTGGCACATGAACTGGATAAAAAAAAAGATTCAAGAACTTGTTTGAAAAAAGTAATCATATGACTAACAGTAAAGCTGTATTACCTGGTTCCATTGATGATAGATGTGGTGAACAAACGAATATGGTTGCCTGGCAACAACGCTTTCCTCATATACGAAACGAGGGAGGTAATTTAGAAACCCAGAGCTCCGTGCATCTACTGTATGATACTTTACATCATGACCTCAATGTTCCTCCAGCAGAAGTTGATCCAAATGGCAGTAAAAGTTTAAAATTTGGTACAGTTGGGGGAATTGATGGTATAAAGGTAGGAACATTTCAAGTACGCAGGTTAAAGGCTGGTAGTGTTACTTTCTTTGTATTTTAAAAAATGATGAATGTTCATGGGTTTATGCCCGAGAATGTGATAGGACCTTTCCTTGTACCGCTGATTAAAAGTTGGTGATTGCAAAGTGAAAAGAACTACAGACCTGTGCCAGTAGCAATTGTCACATCTAAAATACCAGAGAGGATAATGATAAAAGACTGCACTACCAATCTTGTTTGCACTAACAATCAGTTTTGATTTAGAAAGCTGCATGCAAGGAATCTTTGTATATTTACATTACAAAACAATTGCTGTATGGTTATACATCTGCAGCTGATCCTTTGTTTGTTTCTTATTTAGATATGCTTAAAAGCATACCATCGTGTGAGACACATGCAACCTTTTGAACAGCTGATAAAAAGAGGTTTCCTATGTACATTATGTGCTTGTTGGCGTAATGATATATGTCACAAAGTATACGTCAAACGGGATGATCTTATGATAGAATATTTCCACGTAAGCAATAAAGTCCTTTGGTGTGTGTGCTTTCCTGGTGTGATATATATATATATATATATATATATATATATATATATATATATATATATATATATATATATATATATATATATATATATATATATATTAGTAAAGAATAGGACAAAATGGTCAGATAGGAAACATCCTGATATATGCAGATAACATGTCTTTTGGCTACCTGTGCAAAAGGACTGCAGAGAATTATATGGACATATTTTTAAATTGCAGACACATTGAGTGTTGTTTGTAATGGGGAAAAAGATGTGTATATGCATTCACTCCAAACATTGGAAACTTACACAGGTACCAAAGTTGTAATTGGATGAACAAGTTAGTGAGTATGTAAATATCTATAAATATCTAAGGATGTACGTTGTATAATACTTTATATCTGATGAAGGGCATGTACAAAGACAGATCAGGTCTATATATTGCAGAGCTAATATTTTGGTTAGAAAGTTTATTAAATGTGCTGACGATGTAAACAAACAGCTGTTTTGCTCATATTAAGGAAATGCATATAAGAGCCAGTTGTGGGCTATAAAAGGTCAAATCTCAGCAGATGACAAAGTTACAGCTAGCACATAATAGCGGTTTAAGAACTCTCTTTAAGTTACCTATGCGGGGAAGCATATAAGACCAGTTTGAAAACAAAAGATGATGTCGTTTTTATGAATTTGTAAGGAAGAGTATATTCACTTTTGTAGGAGATCGGACATGGTAAAAAATAGCATAGCTGTAAGCACAGCTGGTTCTCTTTCCAAGACTACAGAATTGTACGCATACCAAGGATGGCACAGTCTTCTGTATGTAGATGGCTAAACAAAAAAAACAATTAAAACTTTGTCACATGGATATTACTCTCTCTCTCTCTCTCTCTCTCTCTCTCTCTCTCTCTCTCTCTCTCTCTCTCTCTCTCTCTCTCTCTCAACTGCCACTGTACATTGTATGTTATATCTGCAAATGTATCGTATCATATGTGTATAAATATATGCGTTGGGGAATATTTAGACCAGTTCTGTGTCTAAAATAAAATGATTTTATCCTATCCTAAAATGCGCGAAAGTTTTTTTTTATATAAGAAAAATAAAGGCTGCACAAAAATATCTAGAGCGACAGTGAAAAGGCGCCCAAGGTAGGAGACCCTTTTTTGCACCGCGTACACAGTTATCTCCCACCATTTTATCCACTCGGTCCAGAACATTGAGCCCCTTTATTAAGTGAGAAAATTGCTTCGTTTGGGAAAATTGGAAATTTGACTGGGCTTCGCACAGTATGACTAGAATATGTGTCATTTGAAAAGAAATTGTAGAATTGTGACCCCCATCTTGGACCAAAATGTAGAAGTTTGATTTATTTTTTATTATTATCTCTTTTTTTCTTGTTGTTGTAACAGTTGTAAAACGTGCATGTATAATATTGGGATTAAGGCAACAATGGAGCCAGCCTGTATACATACATACATACATACATACATACATACATACATACATACATACATACATACATACACACACGTAATTGTATATGATGTAAAACTTCTCTTGTATGCACGCAATGCGAGTCTCTTCTCTGCAAATCACTTTTTTCTCGATCCATGTTCCTATACATCTGGGAATAGAAGCACGTATTGATGTTCGCCTGAAGTTATCATATCATTCGTCATTTGCAACGGAGGCAGGGGATGACGTTGCTCCAGTGCATGCGCAAGCAAAACGGAACTGTGCCTCGCCATTCTAACAGTTTTCTTGAAGGTGTAGTAGTATTTAGAACGCATGGGGGAACTAATCCATAGAAGGGTGGTTTAAGTTGTGCTGTGGCTGTCAGGTTTGCGACGAGATTGTACCTTCAATTTCCATGTTTTTGTTAATTTACCGTAATTATAACTGGCGAGAAAGGCAACAGCATTGAATCTCCCCAAAAAGGATCAGCGTGAGACAAAAGGAAGGTCTTAAATCCGTAGCTGCCGTAATTTATCCCAGTGTCCTGGCGAACAGCTTACCTCCATAACAGTCTATGAAGTAATAGAAATAAGTGTTAATATCCCCCCTCCCCCAAAAAAGTCTGGTCGGTAAACCAAAAATTCTTTTAATATTTGGTCAGTCACAATATGCGTGCAACAAGGTAACATAATCTTATTTTTGGGTTCATTGACTTTATAAGAGATATGTTAGTAAACTTGTGACGGGTCAACACTTAAGTGAAGGAGTTTGATCAACGATTCTGTTCGTGACCAGCATTAATGTATGGTCTACAAAATTATTTAATTTGGTGGGGATTCTTATGACTTATTTCGCGTTTTTCTGAACGACGTCATTAAAAATTCAGTTTCGACTCGCTTCAAACTCATTTTTGACCCTCAATCGAACTTTAAGTAATTAAGCAAACGCTTACGTAGAAGGCAGAATATAAAGAATGCTTCACGAACATTTGTACACTTCAAAATATATGCCTATAAAATGTGTGCACAAACATGTCTGACGCATTCAACGTCTGGCAGTGTACATGGGGGGTATACCGTAAGCCTTTTCACACAAAAGCAAAGTTAGCAAAATAAATTGTCCAAAGAATGTCTTATTTTCAAGATAGCGGTTACGAATACGTATTGCCACAATCATGTCCCCTCATGAATTTAAGCTGTGTGAACCGGCGTGTACACTTTCTTGAATGCATTCAGTTTCAATAAAACAACATGTAATTGACGTGAATGATACAATGTTTAGATAAAGTATGTGACTTTTTTTCACACTTTGATGTACGTCTATGCATTTTTACATTGAGGTCACTACTCATAATTACTGCTTTCCATTCTATTTTTGACAGAAAAGAAAATGCTTTATAATAACACATTATTTTGATATGCTGCCGTCCAAGTTTTATTTTTTCAAAGAAAATCGATTTACATGGTGAAGCAGTTTTAAATACCTCAAAGCATACCACATTCGGAGTTTTACAAGGTTGTCGCCAGACGTTGTACTGCGAAAAGCGTTAACCGATACAATTGAAGCACCTGGTTATCGCCAGAGCCAGGTATTGTGTAAACAGATAGTGTATATTTGCTGTTCATTGTGAGCTTGTGTATAGTGTACAACTTTGTGCCTTAACAGCCTTCTTCATTCATTCCACTGACAGCAACGGCTCAGTCAAATTTGGTTATCATTAAAAACTTGTGATACAGGTACACAGAATATACTTGGATTTTCGACCATTAATTAGCAAAAAGAAAAAAAAATAAGGACAAGTATTAGGCTACGCACCCTACCTAAACAACTGAATTTCCTAAACCGTTGGGTCTAAAATGGTGGGGCCAAAGTCAGATATAGTTCCTTCCATTTACATTATATCGTTTCAACTGAACGCTATTTTACCTTTGGCACCACGCCAGAGATTATATTATTACTGATGTTTAACACATTCCTGGTCAGAATACCACTGAGTAAATAACTTTCCTCGGCGCGGCCAGGGGACGATGTTGACCTGGGGCGTGCCACTATGAATGGTCTTGCATATTGATATCATCAAACATGTTTTCCACTAACTAGAATTTGTTAAAAAATGTTGAGGCAGACAACAATTCATATCCGGGCGCTTTTGGCCGATTTGAGCGGCAAAGAGTTCACCTGGCAAGAAAAGAGGTCTTGGTAAGGTATTTAACCCTTATGTTACGAACACGCAGTCAACAGTTTTAATTCTGCGGACTCTTAGCGTTGTGCCGCTGTTGACTGTATGTGTATTAACGGCCAGGGTTCCTGTCGCACTCCTATTCCAAATTTTCGACCATTGCGAAACAATAAACAGAAAAAACAAAGCATGTAACATTTTAAATTTCCGATCTTTGTTGACCGATTTGGTCGGAATAGTGTCACCCTGGCAGGTAATGAGGTCCTGGTAAGCTATTTGTAGCCGCTGGTCGCAGTTTGTGTTCCGCCGGCTTGAACCCACCAGCTATCCGGGCGCGTAGTCGTCCCTAGCTACGCGTAAACGATCCCGTATGCATGTTGAGCTATCATTGAAATAAGCTACCTATTATCGCCCACATTAGAGTGACACGGATCAGAGAAGCAAGGCTGTGTGGATTTGATATGGACGTTGCGGCTGCTATTTAACGCGGACGTTGGTCGCACAAAAACAGGAGATAACAACAATAAGGACACGATATATATATTTTAGGTAAGTACACCTTCAGGTGTGATTATAAATTTACTAATCGGTCATATTGTCAAGGCCGAGGGGACACCCTGTCAGAAATCGTGAACAGGTTTGCAATGCAAGGTAGAAATGTACAGTTAATTCTGGCACGGAGCCACGGCGTAAGGCTGACTGTAACAAGCCAATGTGACATTACAATCTACCGCCGTCAACATTTAATTGTACATGTATTTGTGAAACCGCAACGATATGGATAGCCTACATATCCAACAGTAATGAGAAATGTCGGGGAGATCCCTGCTTTTATCAAATCACCTAGGTTTTCCGTCCGTTATCCCGATGTTAACATTTCACGTAAAGTCCATTCATATTCCAGGTAAATCGAACCTCGAGGTAGGTCTTCTCGTGTGTAGAATATATGTAAATTTCATTTTTGCGTGCTGCTTGTGCAACCCTTTGACGAATTATGGATAGAACCGCCCTTAGTCGCAATAATAATTGGCAACTAGGCATGTAAGAATTACACGGACGGACCACGGAGAATAATAAAATTGACAAGGGAGTTATGAGTTATGATTTGTCTGGTCAGAATATTAAGAATAATAAAAGTGGACACAAATGTGAGAAGAACGGAGAGCAAAGAGTGGTCAATGTTACAGATTGGTGTTTGAGATCGATTTGCGCCATTGCGGTGGCCGTAACCCATTCCTGTCCAATCCTGGAAACACCATGTCAATAAAGAAATATTTGAATAAGCGTCGCAAGGGGCCACTCGGCTCGGCTCAAGTTATCCTCCTTGGCTATCCATTAGTTGCTCTGTGGCTCAAGGTAGCCAATCTAATGATAAAATATATTCATGATATTTATTGCAATAGCAGTTTGACATAGCTTGAGAGACCCAGGGGTTCATCTTTTTGCAGTACACGGAACAGACTACTGACAGGAAACTGGATCGATACAAGGATCCGCTGCCGTGTTTTCAGCATAATAGCTCGGCCATGGCGGCTCCCAAGTCTCGCTACCTGCAATGCAATGATTTATACATGCCTGCATGCAGTGCCTTCCTTTTTTCTTTTTCTTTTTTCTTTTATTTTCTTTCTTTTTTTCTTTTTTTTTGAAGCCCGTCAAGTCTAATGCCACTAATTTCATGGTGTACTCAGAGATAAATGAGGAATGAGTTAATGTACTACTTTTATTTCATTAGCACCAGTTGATCCGCTGGTTGTGTTTACATCATAACGACCTGATAAGGGATGTATTACGCCAAACATAGCTAGAACATTGAACCAGACATGATTCGCTACCAGGGATGAGACGCAAAGATTGACAAAAATATCAGGATATGACCAGGAAGCCGACGTGGAAAAAACATTTTAACACTTTGCTGCCCGAACCACGCGACCGCTACAAATAAAGGTCAAGTGCGTTACACATTTGTCCTGAATTGTGTCTACCTACTTCGACAAAATTTTCACTCAGACTTTAGGTGGATACAAAATATCCTTGTCATGCTGGGCGGTCTGAGTGCGCGGAAAAACACAAGTAGCGCAGTTTTTGCGCAGCCGGCGGAAGGTGATCTCCATTTATCAGAATAGCTGGAAACACTTTTCTTTGGCTCGCTTCACGCGCCAGCAAAACAGGCGCACTTTGAACTACAGTACTGATCCCTCAGGTGCAGTTTTCTCTATTTGCATGGGAAAAAACTATATTTTTTTAATCAGTGATAACTCAACGACAATTAAATGCAACCAGCTCGTCGCTTCCGACACCTTGTGTGGAACAAAGTATAGGCACCAGCTAATTAGTATCGATTCTGAGTCACATTTTCAGCTGGAAGTTGAGATTTGAAAGACAAAAAAATTATTAAGTTTATTTATCATATCATGTGGCGTCCGCTTCAACCTCGCCAAAAAAAAAAAAAAAATAAATGGAAAACTTCATTTTCAGTATAACCGTAACAAAAATAATAGTACTGAGTAAGCACAAAATACAAACTGGACAAAAGAAGAACAAGGAAGGCTGGACTGTAAAGAATAATTTTGTTATCAGAGAGAGAGAGAGAGAGAGAGAGAGAGAAAAGAGAGAGAGAGAGAGAGAGAGAGAGAGAGAGAGAGAGAGAGAGAGAGAGAGAGAGAGAGAGAGAGAGAGAGAGAGAGAGAGAGAGAGAGAGTTTCAAACAAAAGTCCCACATACAAGGAAGAAAAACATACCAGTAGAACGTAACTGCTGAAGACTATATTGAAATAGTTTGCAAAAGTAATTTACAAATAGTCTATATTTTCCAACATTATAGGTCAGAAAGTCCCATTAGGCACCCGGGGATTTTATACACTGGTTATTATTATTATTATTATTATTATTATTATTATTATTATTAGATAGATAGATAGATAGATAGATAGATAGATAGATAGATAGATAGATAGATAGATAGATAGATAGATAGATAGATAGATAGATAGATAGATAGATAGATAGATACTGTAGATAGATAGTTAGATAGATACCCAGCCCTCTATCGGTGTAGTTAGCCCGAAGAACGCATCGGAAAGTAGATGACCAGCATTTTTTGTCTCCCCCTCCCCTCCGAAAATATAGTTATGGTCGTGCTTGAATGAAATCCGACAAACAAGTAATTTCTATAAAGAATCATTGTATCCTTTCCGGCGATCGCAACTTTTTTTGCCATGAGCGATGACAGAGTTAATTGTCAGTTTATTGCAGGAAAATTACCATGACATCATTGCATTAATTGAATCATATTGGAGCAACATGATAAAGCTGGCACATGAGCTCCAAACTTGCAAATTATGTACTATTTGATGTTTTGGCTGTTTAAAATTTGTTCTCTCAATGATAATCACAGAGAGTAGTGCTCCTCAGATTTTTGTGAAGATTAAGATGCCTCGTAAGAAGACATCTCATTCAAGTACCGACATGCTTGTTGTTTCAAAGAAAGAATGAAAGCTGGTGACTGTTTACAACTCAGCACCGAAAGGATTGATCAGTTTTATATGCATTGGGGTCACGTGATTGCGGGTTTAAGAGCTTTTGGTGGACGTTGGATGAACGTCATGCCTATAACTTCTCTTCAAAAGTGCTAAATTGATTTTAATTTTCCGTTACCTATCGGAAATTGCAATTGATGAAGATTTGAGTTTGTCACTCAAACTTTAATCAGTTCCAAAGTCCAACGATGACATTTGAAATAATGTCTTCTTGCGTTTCTTGTAGTGAGACAGAACTGAATTCACATCATGAGATTTTGATGTCGCATGCCTGTGTTCTGGATTCTATAGACATCCTGTGCGTAATGTGTTTGTGACAGGAATTCCCACAAAGACGTCTATATTTTCATGCTGCTGATTATATAGATTTTATTGAGCTGGTCTTAATTGGAGATACTACTCTATAAACACACATACATTATTCGAATCTATGTGCATATGAAGCTGTTTGATGTAGTCCCGTACAAAAACAGTTCACACAGTACGACTAAGCAGAAAAAGATAAACGCAGAGATTGCAATATTTGCACACAAATACCTGAATCCCAAGACACTCTTAGATGAAGAATCCTTGCTGCTGAGAATGTACAATTGAAACGATCGAGTTGCGTGTGCAGTTCACGGAGATCGGTGAAAACTAAGAGTAGAACATTTCACTGTGCCGAAATATCACTTTATTTACCGCCTATCCAGAATCATATATATAAGCAGATACACCTGTATACATACGGTTTAAACAATGTTGACTCACACAGCTACACATCTTGCAAACATGGAGCAATATGAAAATATTTGTGAGGATACAAACAAATGCTATGATGTAGAATATATGTACCTACGTGGGTGTTTGATGATAGGCTGTAAATGAAGACAAACGGTACGTTTGATAGCAAAATGATAATAGAAGCGCAGTTGTGTTAATATTTACAAACAAATTATATCTAGGTGAGATCAAGAATACTTTCGGATGAGAATAATTATTTTCTAAAATGTTACTTTTTAAATGGTACCGCATGTGAGGTCAAAATACAATTATTAATTGTTTTCTATAATTATGGAAAGGCAACTGAACACCGCAAAAAGGTAAATTCCTTTTCTTGGGCCCAATTTGCTTTCTGAATTCTGAATTCTGTATGAACCTAGCTGTGTAAGCTGAAAATTTCCCTTTGGTCCAAAGGGTATTCAGCACCTTACGAATGTGATTAACTGCAGTTGTTTTTATGTTTGCAGGTTAGAGCTGTTTCAGAAATTGAATAGGAATCTGCATTCCAAAGGATCAATAAGCAAGTTCTTTCATGATTTGATCGAGTAGCACGCAGATATTGATTGAAAATTACGAAGGTAAAATACCCTGTGCATTAATTGTATCATAAGTTACCATGTGACGTTGTAAACGGCCAAAATTGAAAATGCACACCTACCAAACGTGCTAAGGTATCAATATAGCCTTCCACTATAACCTGACCGCGAACATTGAGTTTACAGTCAAACATTGCTCAGTGGTCATATCAATCGAGGGCTTCCGTCTCTCAGGGACCGCTTAACTATTCTGCCGCTGATTGTCTGGTCAAGAAAATAGGTCTATACCAATCGACCAACTTCTCCAACTGGGATGGATTTGCACATATTGTTGCCGTGTCTAGATCACACTATTCTTAAAACCACGTAAAATAACTGACTGACTGACTGACTGACCAGCTAAACACTCTCTTTCTCTCTCGCTCTCATCCTCCACTTTTATTCAGTTTTTTTTCCTCAGCTAACTTGTCGGTCACCGTTGGCTATAGGATAGCGTGCCAGCCGTCATTCGTACGGGTGGGTCTCTACAGAGTTTGTTCAAATGGTCATGCTTCAGTGATTATTGAATTTTCATGAATGTTTTTGTTCAGTTTTGACTAAGTCCTAAAACATCGTCACCGAAACCACTTGGCCAATTGCTTTGAAACTGCACAGAAACTCTTCTGGGTACTCTTGGGCCCGAACGAGATTCACTTTGTTAATTTATGCAAACAAGGTGAATACACACAATTTATATCTCGGATAGTTTAAACACTATTATGGACAGATGTGCCAATCCAACTTCATTGATACGTTTGTGACATACTCACATCCACGGAATTATGAGCCAAAGTTGTAGCATCTTTATTTATGTAAGTTATTTGAGAGTTAAATGTTATATATCTTTTGAACTGTTAAAGGTAAAGGTGCCACTCACGCTTTAATTTATAGGTTTGTGCCACAGATGTATACACTGGAACACAAACACTAGTTGTAGAATCTTTAGTTATAAAAATTAGAGGCATTAAAAAAATAAACGATGAATATCTCCAAAACTATTTTAGATAGTGTGGCCATTCCAACTTCAATTTACAGGATTGTGACATAGTGGCATATAATAAATCAGTTGAGTTTCAGTTTTATGCAATTTAATCAAGTACACAAATGTTTAGATCTTAAATACTACTATATATATATATATATATATATATATATGTACCAATCCAACTTCAATTTATATGTTTGTAACGCAGTCGCATCCAATGAAGCAAAAACCAATGTTACAGAATTTTAATTTGTGCAAACTAGGCATATACACGAGATTTGATTCTGTAATATCTTCAAAGCTGTTACAGTTTAAGGTGCCATTCCAACTTCAATTCATGAGTTTGTGCTATAGGCGCATCCAATAGACCAGAAGCAGAAGTTGTAAATTATAATGTGTACCAAAAACAGACAATTGAACAAGCTAAATGATGCAGAATAATGAGATATAAGTGCCTGTCATTCCTCAAATTCTGAGGTTTGTGCTATAATAGCATCCAATTAAGCTTTAGAAACATACAGGCATGTTGAAGTTCCATGGCACCTGCACCTATAATGACTTGGAAGGTAGTAAATATTTAAATTCTGCAAGTGTTTCAGTGTGGTTTATTAGATGTGCCTACAAAGGAAAGTTGTTGCCTTGTACATTCAAATTGAAATTGGAACAGCTTTCTGACAGAAAACATAAACATGAAATTTAAGAGACATTTAAAAGAGAATGTCCAGTGTCAGCAAACAAACAAAATTTGGTAGTTTAAAGTGAGAAACTGTAGCTAGTTCTGATACACTTTTTATTGCAACCTTGTCTCATTTATTGTTCACTGTTAACACTACCATTGCTTAGGCTGATGACAAAATGGTCGCCATATCATGGTAGCATAAATGTGACACCTGACGCGAGTGCAAACAGCAAATCCTAGTGATGCACACATATATGTAATTGACTGCTGATGACTGATCATGGCCTGTTGTATGACTTGTCCATCAAAAATATACATGTCTGTATGTACAGGCCTACTATTGTTGCTTCCAATTTGCATTATTTCAACTTCACTGATAGGACGTACACTGCTCAAAGATTCTAGCTTAAGTGTCGTCAGAGCTTAGCTCTGGGCAAAATTGATGATGGACGAACCTAGGATGCGAAGTCAGAATAGTAACTCTATGCAGAATATTTTCCTAGATAGATATTCAACCTCATTTTTTTCGAAGCTAGATAATCAGCCTCTAAATTGTTCAAGTCCCCTTGATAGGTATACATCTATATTCCGCAAGTTTTGTTTGTGGTTCATTCGATGTGCCTTCAGCACAAAAACTACGGATTGAAGTTAAATGACACCTCTACTTACAATAACTTGGAAGACATTAAACATTTTAACTTTTCAAGTGTCCCTAATTAGCATAAATTAAACTTCCACGAATATTGCCTGTGGTTCATTGAATGCGCTAACAGCACAAACCTACGAACTAAAGTTGGAATGGTACCTCTACGTATAATAGTTTTAAAGATGTTCAGGGTTTAAATTTTTAAAATGGCCCTAATTTGCAGAATTTTCAATACTGCTACCCCCCCCCCCCCCCTATCATTCCAAGCATGGAGTTTCTGCTTTCTTCAAATAAAATGTCGGACAAATTTGCTGGTAAAGAAAGAAAAAAGTGGGGATAGAGAGAGCAACAGGCAAACAAAAGAGAAGGAAAGGAGGACATGTTAGATACTCTAAAAGGTAGATTTGTATTGTCTTGTTACTTTTCGGGGGGGGGGGGTATTCTTTTTCTATGTGTGTGCTACTGTTCCACATGACAGACGGACCGGACATTGTGGTAGAATATATTGTTTATGCTGGCTGAAAAGCTATACTCTGCACCAGCAAGTCGATTGCTGGATCGTTATTTGATTTGTGTTTTGATAGTCTTATTGTTGTTGGGTATCGTACATCTCAACCCAAGCCCTATGGATATCTTTGTAGATTTGACTATTTGTCATGCTAATATACGTAGTTTTTCACAAGACAAAATAACGTGTATAAGACCTCATAAGCTGATTCATGTGATATCGTAGCGTTATCGAAAACATTTCTTAGTGATGATATTCCTGATAACGATCTTGTTATACCTGGTTTCCCTTCTATTGTGAGGAGAGATCGAACAACTGGCCTTGGTGGAGGTGTAACTGTCCATGTTCGCTATATTGGGTCATAAAACGACGCCATGAACTTGACAGTGTTAATCTAGAATTACTTTAGATGGAAGTTCGTTTGCATAACAAGACATTTCTATTCACTGTACTGTACAGACCTCGGAATTCTCTGGTTAAATTCTGGGACGATTTACAGGAAAGGATTGATAAAGCTAAGAATTCGGGTAGTGATAAAATTGTCATCACTTGAGATCTAAATGCAGATCCAAACATGGGCAAAAAATGAGTTTGTTGTGACGTTACTCTCTTACGGTCCATGTTTCTGAATCAACCCAGAGTCTTCATCTTCATGTTTTGACAGAACATAAGGGTTACTGCACCAGCAGCAAATAGTGACCCTTGTACTGCAAGTACCAATTTATTGTTTAGACGTAAGAAGTCCCCCCCCCCTGCTTTAAACGAGATGTGTGGGACCATAACCATGCGAATTTTGATACTTTTTGAGGGAAATTATTAGAGAGTGACTGGGAAGCCTGCTTTGACTCGGATAACGTCGATAAGATCAGGAACTAATGGAGTAAAACTTTTTTGAATTGTGCTAAAATATAGTATACCGTATAAGGATGTTACTGTAAGGCCGGATGATATACTTTGGTACACAAAAAGCCTTTTCGTGCTTTATAACGTAAGGTCCACCGAATTCATACAAAAGCAAAAAAGAATAGACACCTTTGGCCATATTTTCGAAAATTACGAAATATATATATTGAAAAGCTGAGACTGGCTGAAAAAGAATAACCACAGCGACTCGAAGATTCTGTTAACACATGTTTGTGTTACGTGCCCCCAGTGAATTCGTCGATGCATGTTGATCCACAAGAGTTTTATGAAACACATTTAACACAGCTATACTGTTCCCAGCAAACTGGTCCGTTTATAATTTGCTGAGACATTACAGCAGAATCGGGTGTAATAAAAATTTTATTGAAGGCGTTGATGAAATTATAACCAAAGATGTCATACACTTAACCGAAAATACATAGGGACAATTAATTTGTAATATCCTGTTGTCCGCCAATTGTTGTGTCCTAAATAGAAGGAAAAGTGAGAGGAATTGTCTCACCTGTTTCAATCATCGCAGGCAGTCAGTGGTAGATTTCTGTGTTGTTCCGTACGAGATTCTGAATTCTATGACAGGATTTCAGATTATAAGACCACAAACTTTGTTCAATGAGGCTGGATGCACATCTTTCTTTAACCAAGCCATGGGTTTTGGGACCACGCCCTGTTACAGTGGCTAGTTGACCTTAGAATTCAGGGTCATGTGGGTGGTACTCGGTACAGATATAATGATAATACACAAATGACTGCAATCTGCACTACGTATAATACGCAAAATACCCATCAGGATTTAATGACTGGTGATGATATATACGTGCGACTGAAAGAAGTTATACAGACGCTAGAGAATAATAAACTTTCTGAAACACAAATAACTGATATAACAGAGGTAATGTGCGCAACAGTGAAGTCAAGGATTGACAATGCACTACCCAAGAGAGTAATAAAGTTGAAAACGGGCATTAGTAACAAAAGAAGGTAGTTCAAAAACCATGGTGGACAGCCGAATTAAGTGATCTGTGGAACAGGCTGTGTGATGCAGAAACGTCAGGGTGTGATGCAAAACAGTAGAGTAAGGCACGCTTGAATGAGGAAAGTATGAAAATACATCACACAACAAGCGTCAACACGAGAATCAAGTGTTTCTGACAATGAAGCCAAGGCACAACTTTTAAACGAATTCTTTGTTTCCCAGACTTCAGTCTATGATTCAAATTTTTTCTTTACCTCCCACTGAACAGAGAAACTTGAACTTGCTACAATATATCTCTGTCAGCGAAATTGAAGTACAAAATATCCTGGAAAGCCTTGATATTAGCAAGGCAAATGGCCCTGAAGACGTAAGTGCACGTTTGCTGAAAGGAGGTTCATCGGTTATTTGTAAGCCACTAATAAACTAAATTATTTAACTTTTCATTAGATTGTCATAGATTTCCTTCACAATGGATAGAGCAAACATTAGACCAATTCTTCAAAAAGGATGTCCTATTCTTGCAACAATTAAAGACCTATTTCTTTGCTCAATATTGTCAGCAAAATCTTCGAAAAAGTAGTTTTTAAACATATTTTCATTTTTTGGGGGGACAACGCTGTTTTGCCTGATTATCAGGCAGGTTTTTTCCCGAGAGATAGCACGGTCAAGCAGTCAATTTACTTGTACCCTCATTTTTGTGAGGCTTTTTCTGTACAAAAGTAAGTAAGGATTGTATTTTGTGACATTACTAAGGCTTTTGACCTTGTTTATCATCCAGGACTACTGTTTAAATTACGCAAAGCAGGTATTGATAGTCCTTTATTAAACTGGTTTGCCGATTACCTTTACGATAGACAACAACGTGTCGTCGTGCAGGGAGTACTAGCCCTTGGAGCCGAGTCAAAAGCAGCTCCCCCCCCCCAACAGTACTTGGTCCCCATTTATTTCTGATTTACATTAACGACATAGTTAATATTGTTATCGCGTCAACTCGATTATGTGCAGACCATACAGTTCTTTATATATTCGTGGAGGACCCAGTCTTTGCAGCGAATTCATTGAATTCCGACATACAAGAAGTAGAAAACTGGACACATAAATTTCTAGTGTAATTTTATCCAGGTAAAACTGGTATCATAATCGTATCCAGGAAAGGGATTTCAATACATCAGCCAGATATGAATTTATGAAACATTCATTACTGAAGGAAGAGCAACATAAGCATCTGAAATTTGTTTTATGTTCAGATTTAATTCGGTCAAGTCATTAATAATTTGGTTGCTACAGGTATGAAGATGGTCAATATTCTGTTTTTTATTTTATATTATATTTTATACATCTGCTTTTTAACCGTTCAACTCTGGAATACGGTTCTGTTGTGTGGCATGGGTGTACATCCAATGACTGTCAACAATTAGAAATGGTTAATTTGCCTGCTGTTAGAGTGATCACAGGAGCCACAGTTGGGACTAATCAAGATCTAATATATCAGGAATTGAAAAAAAAATCAGAAAGAAGAAGGAAGAATAAATTAATTATTTCGTAGAAAATTTTAAATGGTAATGCACCTCAGTATTTGAGAGATTTACTGCCAAGATCTGTTGTTTAGCGGAACCGGTACAATGCTAGAACTGGTTATAAATTATCCTAAATTCGAGCCCGGACCAATATATTTAATGCATCCTCCTTACCATCAGTTGCTCGTCTTTGAACCACTTTCCGCCTGCCACTCGTGATGCTTTTTTCCAAATGATTTTAAAAATAAATGAAACTGTAATCAGTTTTAAGTAAAACCATTATTTTATGTTTTGAGCAGGCTAGTAGCTGTCTTACAGGCGCGTTTTGCGCGTGCTTAAAGCAGACTTGTTTACAAATGGCCGCAATCCTCCAGGTGGGCCTCTGGTAGTGCAAATGAGGATGCTTTTCATTATTTTTTTTCGGATGTGCAAATTTTAGGACAGAGTGAGACAGACTGTAAAATGTTGTAATCCCTTTTGGACCTTTTACAGTGCAAACAATACTGTTTGGTTAGAAAACTGTACTTTTAAAGATAATGAAATAATTTTAACGCCATACATTCATATATCCAATCAACAGGCAGGCCCGGGACAGTCACATGATTTGTAAAAATATCCATATGGGAGTAACGAAGCACGTATTCACTATGGCATACCCCACTGCTGTTTTATTCTATGAGTGATGTCTTTTCTTGTCAACAACCGTCCTTGTCTGGCTTTGCCGATCTATATGTCTTTGTACAGTGATGTCCACTTTGAGTACCAGCGTCGTTTTGTTGTATATTGTCTTCCTCTCTCTTACTTTTTCATGTGCGAAACGGATTTATGTAGGGCAGTGCCCTGTTTCCCAATCACCTTTTTCGAAATGAAAATATGTTTAAATTGAGATTTAAAATTTCAAATGCTCCTGATTTGCATAATTTTAAATGAATTTTATCTTTGTAAAAGAGCACGACTTCATGTGTGAATCTGTAATCATAAAAAGTTTGGATTTTCTAACTGTAGTAGTGTAGAAGAAAATGTCGAGCAGAATTGCTGGAAAGGAAGAGGAATCGGAAGAAAGAGAGAAAGAAAGGATAGAAGGAAGAAATGAAGCAAGAAAAAAAGAAAGACAAAGAAAGAAAAAAGAAAGAAAGAAAGAGAATGTTATAAAGAAAGTGTTCGATTGCAGTCATCGGCTTATGAATTGAGAACATATGCAGATTTTTCCCTTAAAGAAACATCTATATGTTTATGGTTGTAAGTGTCTTGTTTGAAGAAAGTTCTTGAAAATTGCGATGTGTGAATTTGTTAGAACAGAAGTATTGCAGAGGGCAAACTGCCTGGGCAAACCCTCCGCCTCACCCACTTTCATATTTTCCATAGCATTGCCGGTGAAGAAAGCTGTACTGTAATCAATGCCGTGTGGACCGATTCTTTTCCCCATGAAAATATATTGACCGTCAATAATTTTCATCAGGAGTATACTCAATGTAGGAACCCTGTGGGGAGTATTCTTAACGTTTGGGGATATTCTGAAGTTTGGTAAAACGTTTGAGGATATTCTGAAGTTTGTTGAATAAACATGCTTTTGCCATTTACAGATTATTTTACAAAAGTCAGCATGGGTTGCGTAACATTCCACCTTGGAATTCATTGCTACGACTACTACCCTTCGGCCTTACGAGGCCGAAAGGTACACACCCCAGGGCATGTGATTGTGCACCGGTAAAAAGATGTATTTTGTGTGTAAGCATGGCTGGCCTTTTCAAGGTCACACTCGGGTCACATATGCAAGGCGCCGTTACCGCTCTTACTATTGAAAGCCTGTTTGTATCAACCTGAACTTTACACAAAAGAAGAATCATGAAGTGTGTAAAAAGCTTCTTCGAAGTCAAGGCCATACCTTTATATTCAACCTACTTTTTAAGATAAAAATTCAACTGCACAATATAGATGCGGATGTAACTAAGGTGGGCTGTGAGATTCAGCATCAAAATTGCACAGGATTAAGCACCATTATAAGTCCGAATCAAATTCCATAAATATTTGACCTTGAGCTATTTTTTTAAGGTCACAGAATATTAGCTTGCATGCGCAGTAGACCTTTGGGATTTTAATGTGTGCAGCCAATCTGATACAAAAGACTGGACATCCCTTTGTAACTTTTTCGCGCACCATGGTTTAGTTCAAAGGATCAAGAGATATACAAAAGACACGAGAACAACTCTGGACCATATTAACACTCACATTGAACGTCATGTCGCTGGAGTAGCTGAAACTTATTACTCTTTCCCTGATATTTTGTGACACAAGTCATTTATAATCACGGATTAAAAATATGAAGACTTTAATTGCAGCCGAAGGGTACTCAGTTCTTTGCACGGTAGTTTTTAGGTTTCGTGACACATGCTTAACCCTTTCAGAGCCACGTTTGGACTGAGTCAACAGCTTTCGTCTATCCGTTTTGGCAAATGCGGCCAAACAGCGAGAGCAAAGCTGTTGACCTTGGGGGTTCTTGTGGTCTCTGCAACTGTAGGCATGCTGGAACTTGCATGAAAGTTCGGTTAATAAAGAAAAAGCATCCAGTCTCGTAATGTCAATCCATATCGACTTTCGTCGAAATTGTCTGTAAAAGAGTGAAAAGTTTGTATTCTAATTCGTCCAAAGCGTTCGATACGTTGGGTCTGAGCAGTACCCGTCATGAACTTTAATCCTATTAATGTCAGCGACAAACGTCATTATAGACTATTTTCCCAAAGATCACAATGCGTTTCTTTTTATAATGCAAGTTCAGGTCCAATATCCATTCCAACTGAAAGACCAGGAACACCTAGTCTGCCCCCTTTGCTGGATACAATTGGCACGTAGTCTTCAGTTAATTTGATTTGTACATATCGATGACGCAACTCTGGTAAACCCATTTTTCAAAGTATGTCAAATGTATTATTATCATTATGATAAGCCAACATTAAAAGTATGTACCGGTGTAACGTTTTACATGTAAGCGACTTTCTCTCCCTTTGCTCTTATGTTGTATAATTTTCACTTCTGTTGTAAATACTATTTCTGCATATACGTACAGGTGTAGATGCATAGTAATGATAATAATGATTGCTCACAAGCTGGGAAATATATCTTTAACTAGGTTCATCCTGACTTTACCTTTAAAATGTTTGTAGTTTTATGCGTCATGAATTTAACTGATTAATCACATGACGTTTGGTTTGTATATTGCGATTATACTTCTTTCTCGAATAAAGTTTGTAAACAGTTTCTTCAGCTGAATCCCGTGAAGGGAAAATAATTGATTAGCAAATGTTATGTGAACAACTGTCATGTGTTTAAGACTTAAACATTTGACGCCATTCCTAGTGAGCTGTGGATACGCCTGTCTCTTTATATTGGGTACAGAGAGGCCGCCTGTGCCTTTCCTGGTGGACAGCTGGACCTGACAACCGAACGATACAGTTGGTAAACATGCAGATATAATCATGTATATATTTGGCAGCCGCCAACGGCGTAATGCCGCCTGCGTAGATGTCGGTGCTAGACATGGCACTAAGTGATGCGGCCGTAGCTCTACTGATGCCACCCTGCATAAACTGTTATCCTGTTATATCTGTATGAATATTGACCCCGACATCATCATAAGAGATGCATTCTTGAATACATTCACTACCCAATTGAAATTCGGATTTCATCTCATTTCGTTCTGTTTACCTTTTTTCAAATCAAATACTATAATACCAGATTGGCTTAGATTATGTTGAAAATGACTATATCGTATGCATCATTCCTTCCATGCGCACACTGTCCCACGCTTTACGCGCATCCAGAAAAGTCACATGCCTGTTTCCAGCCTTTTTCTTTCAAAACTCCTACGGTTCCCTGTATTAAAAATAATTCATTCAGGCATGCTACTCCATCTCTGGTGGCATATTGTATTGGATGAGAATGCTCAACCTGTCGTGACCAAACTTTAAGTGTCCCCAATACTACCTATTTCCAAATGTTGCATAGAAACGTACTAAAAGGTATACTTCTGTGATTGTCCCGAGATAAAGTGGTCCTTATTGCCTCCTTAAAATACGGATAGGGGAACTGATGTAAAATTTCGCGGCATATGTTTGAGTTTAACAATAGCTTATTTGTTGTCGTGTTTCAGAATGGCCTCAGTAGCAGGGGAGGGTAAGGCCGGACCCTGCCCCAGGCTACCCCACAGTCCACCGCCCATATCGCCACCAGCATCCCCGTCCAGTGGCTCCTACATGCCCACTTCACCCCGCATGGCTTCGCTCAAGTACGTACCCACCCCTCCGCCACACGACGGCCGCATCGGCTCACCCAAGCGAACGCCCAGTCAATCTTCGTCGGAGGCTCGCCTGGGATCACCAAGGTCGTCCCCGCTCAAACGGTACAAGTTGGTGAAACGCATGGGTAATACCGCGTACTTGGTGAACGATCTGCAGGATAATGGGGAACTGTAAGTACAGCCAACAACATTGATTGCAGTCAGACAGTATAATCATGTTGATCTCGATGTGCAAGATAAGGTCGAGTGACTTTGCGGCGTCATAGTACAGATAACATTTGTAAAAATTCCTCCTTTTGGGTGGATGGTGCCCAGCGTATTATGTGTAGATAATTGTAGGCGAAAAAGATTAACATCGGGCACATGGCGGTATCACAATGTCGAGAAGTGCTCTTAAATTTTGAAAATTGTTTGCAGCACGTGCATTTTGGCTATAATTATGACAACTCATTCACAAAAAAGTGGTTATGTCGCTGTCATATTCCAGGGTACAGTGCCCGTTAACGGACAGTTTCACAGTGAATCATTATTCATGACATTTTTATGTCTTTGCCAGGCATATGGATTTTCCATATCCCCGGTCTTGCAAATGAAAGCAAGCTGTGGTTGGAATGGGAGTACGGTTGGTAAATCAATACAATCCTTCACGCCATGTGAGATTGCTGAAAAATAGGTCCATACTTATTCATCAATATTGACACTTCTAAAATGCATATTTGAGATGAAACATGATAATATTGTGATTAAGAAATAAATACTCAGAGTAAAATATTTACAGGAGTTAGACTACATGAATGAATGATTGATTGATTGATTGAATGAATGAATGAATGGAAGAATGAATCAATGAATCAATCAATCAATTAACAAACCATGGGAAGGAAACCTAAGAAGCCAAAGTTCCAAATGGCGGAGATTTTAATGTTAAAAAAAAGACATCTACTGATAGTGAGACCTGGGAGAGAACTGTGAAGCAAGATGCCCATTCTTCACGTGACGGATAGCCAAATGAAATCTACGCATGTTAACAGAACTTAACCAACGAAGGAAGATGACAGTTAGACTCCATACTTTGCTTGTATTTAAATGAAACAGTGACCAAGAACAGAAAGGTAACTCCAGACGTGCAAGGTGCAAAAAGTTTCAGTGCCCATGTTAAGGGATGATGCAAGTAAAATTCCATCCTTCAAATGAGCCAAATGCTACGGTTTTTTTTTTAGGTTGGGGGGGGGGAGGTTTTGTTTTTGTTTTGTATTTGTTTTTTGGTTTAATTGTTCAAGGAAAGTAGACCCATTCATATACAGGTTAAAATCGCTATTCCACATCTGAATCCAAAGAACGGAAATTCCGACGTTCACTTTTTATGCAGGTAACTAATTCTAACTAATTGTAACCACTTCTTCTTCTTCTTCTTCTTCTTCTTCTTCTTCTTCTTCTTCTTCTTCTTCTTCTTCTTCTTCTTCTTCTTCTTCTTCTTCTTCTTCTTCTTCTTCTTCTTCTTCTTCTTCTTCTTCTTCTTCTTCTTCTTCTTCTTCTTCTTCTTCTTCTTCTTCTTCTTCTTCTTCTCCTTCTCCTTCTTCTCCTTCTCCTTCTCCTTCTCCTTCTCCTTCTTCTTCTTCTTCTTCTTCTTCTTCTTCTTCTCCTCCTTCTCCTTCTTTTTCTTCTTCTTCTTCTTCTTCTTCTCCTTCTTCTTCTTCTTCTTTTTCTCCTTCTCCTTCTTCTTCTTTTTCTTCTTCTTCTTCTTCTTCTTCTTCTCCTTCTCCTTCTTCTTCTTCTCCTTCTCCTTCTCCTTCTCCTTCTCCTTCTCCTTCTTCTTCTTCTTCTTCTTCTTCTTCTTCTTCTCCTCCTTCTCCTTCTTTTTCTTCTTCTTATTCTTCTTCTTTTTATCCTTCTCCTTCTTCTTCTTTTTCTTCTTCTTCTTCTTCTTCTTCTTCTTCTTCTTCTACTGCTGCTGCTGCTTCCTCCTCCCGGTCTTCTTTAGAAAAATCCTCGTCCATAATCAACCACTTCTATGGAATAAAATAATATCTTGGCTGAAACATAAATACTTTTGCAAGTAATCACACACACACACACACACACACACACACACACACACAGACAGACAGACAGACAGACAGACTACAATGAGATTTCTCCTTGCAATAGAAAGTTTTACCTCTCTCTGGTGATGCTGGATACGGAGTGTGTAAGTCTAAAATCAAATTGACCAATTAAGTGTACAGGTATATTAGTATATGCAGTGAATAAGACGGTACTCGCCATTTGGATGGTTAAAAATGCAAATATGAAATACATTCAGATAAGCTGATTTTACTGATTAAGATCGTATCCTTGGCATTAAATATGTAAAGAGCAGCACATTCGATCTACTTTAGGAGAAACTGTCTTTACTGATTAAGATCGTATTGTTAGCATTAAAAATGTTTACAGCAGCACATTTGATTTACTTTTTCTTGAAGAAAAATTCTAAGGCGGGTTGACCTGTATAACGTGAAGCCAGACAGGAGAGGGGCGTTATCGCAGGAGCTGGAGAAATTAGCGGTTTTGCTCAACCACCAGCACCTGGTGCGCATTCTTCACACTTTCCAGCACGAAGAAAGCATGTTTATCATCACAGAATACTGCGAGGTACGTCTAGGAGAAAAATCCATTTCTTGGCACTCTCATTCTTAGGTGACAGGGGAAAGAAGCAGTGTCAGCAGATTCGAGTGTACCTAACTTTCATGCGTTGTCAAGGACGAGTGACGGAGTTTTCCAATGCATTGATTCGTAATTACTAGCGTACATAACTTTCGTGCGTTGCCAAGGACAAATCTTCCTTGATATAGTAGATTTGGGATTCCTTGCGCACCAATCTCCAAGATAAAGAGCGTGGTCTTTTGTAAGTCGCGAGTAACCTGATACAGAAATACAGAATGTTCTCAGTGACGAGCTTCAGAATACCCGCAGAGTTATGATGCGAGTTCTGAGTACGTTTGTCGATCACGAGTCGCCTCATCTGGATTATTCGTAATTATGATTAACTATAGTAACAAGCTCGAGGTCTGGTAGGTGATTAGGCCACGAGTCATCTGGTATTATGTAATCAAGGCTCTAAGAACTCACTATGAGTATGGTGGTTATTCAATGTTCCGGTACATGTGATTTCACCGGCATAAAATATTACTGTGAAAAATAATTTACAAAAACCGTTCTTTTTTTAAAATGGGGATTTGGTCGACTGGATATGTGCGTTTCCCATTTCAGCTAGGCGACTGGTGCCGAAGGTTGCAGGTTCGAGCCCCGCTCGTTCCGAACATAAAATACATATTTTCGACATTTCCTTAATGCTGGTGGATTTAAGTCCCCGATTCTGGAAATAACTGCCGACTAAGTACTTATATTGCATAACCGTGTTGATATGGCATTCGCACATAACTACCTCCATTGAACCATTCTTTTTTAAGAATAGGGATTTGGTCGAATGGATATGTGTGTTTCCCATTTCTGCTAGGCGACTGGTGCCAAAGGTTGCAGGTTCGAGTCTCACTCCTTCCAAACATAAAATATAAAAGGGAACTAGCATTCCCTGAGGAATAATTGTGTTGCTGGGTGATGGCGCATTCTTATCCTTCTTCTTTTAGCTTTTTTTTTTAAAGTTTAAAGCTGTGAACAGTGAGCAGTTTGGCACGTGTATTTGTAAAACTGGTTGAAAATTGTAAGTGAATGGATCTAGAGCAACACTTTGTGCGAACACCTTAAACTCTCCCAGAGAGAAATATCAACAAAAAGTTTTGGCATGCATGTTCTGTGGAAGCAATTAACTTGGTGACTCAATAGGGGCGTTTTGTATCAGATTTAAAAATTCTTTATCAAAATATATATCCTTCCTTCCAGTATCAAGAAGTAAGCCCATGCAAGCTGATTGGGCTCTCCCATAATAGAAGCTAAGCAGATATTTGATCAACTTTTGCAAGTACCGTTAATGTTATCAATTAATGCAGCAGACATTTTTGTCTAGCGGTTAAATATACGCTAAAGACAGAGGGAAGACTTCCGTACTGTGCGGTTAGGAAATTATGTACTTCTCTTAAGTCTAAATGCTCACAAGGTAGGGAAAACACCGTCAGCACATTGGTGGCAATGGCCTTTTGGACCGGACAGGACTTCACGAAACTGCTGCCGTTTAAGTCGATGGCATTGCAATGTATTATCAAGACGTAGATTTGTATTTGATCATATTCCATGCGTTTGATAAGCCATGTCAAGGCTTGCATAAATCAGATGACATAATATTTGCCCTGATGCAATGCATTAAGCTTTCATTGTAAACGATGGTCAGAACGATGAAAGAGAGCCTAACGGGCTTAAGACCCTAAGACTGCGATTACATGTATAAAGACCTGCATTAGACACAATAAAGCAAATATTACCGCACTTTGGGCTTATATGAATGTTACTGGTTCTCAAATATCGATATACGTTAACATATTGCTGCTCAAATTTATAATAGCTTCAAAGGTTGGTAGATTAATGATTTTATGCTGTGCATTTCAGTTTGTATACAAAGGATACAGTTTTACATGAAAGGGGGCACGTACTGGTACTTTATACCCTTTGTAAACAGTCTCGTTAGCTCGTCTCGTGCTTTTAGAGCCCCGAAAAAATCCGTCACTTGAGGCTGTCGATGTGGTCTTGTTATGCACTGTTGTGAGTTAAGATGTGGCAAGAATTCTACCTAGTATGCACATTACGTCACAATGTAACTATTTGGTATTTGATTACGTATTTGATGACGTATATCTTTTGCAAACAGGGAGGCAGCCTGCATAATTTGATAGCTCGAGCCAAGAACGAGGGAGAGTTGCTCAACGAAATCGAAGTGTTGGACTGGTTTGTTCAAATGCTGTTGGCTCTTCAACATTTGCATGGACGGTAAATTCTTGGGGTCTTTGTGTGTGTGCAGCGTCTGTGTGACACAAAATGTCGTGACATTTAATTTGTAGGCTCTTTTATCTACTGTGCTCACTAGCAAAAATGCATGAGCAATTTTACAATCACTAGAATCCAAGGAACACAGAAAAAAAAACATAAATATGTCTAAGATGCTTTAAGATAACCAAGGAAATTATTCTATATTTTCCAAATGTTGTTTCAAGAAAAAGCTTCTTTTTTTCTTGGAAATAAAAAGTTAAGAAAAATCTTGGCAGTAAGATGTGTGCTTTTTACTAAAAATGAAAGAAAATTGAGAGATTATGGGAATATATATCTTTTGTGCGTTCTTATAAGAAATTTATCTTTCCTGTACGGAAATTTATTCTTGGTTATAAAAAATCTTACTCATGATAATGATATTTTATTGTGAAATACCTAACTTGGCATGGCCCTATGCATATAATTTTGTGTTCGAAGCGGAGTAGCGAAACTGCGTAAGTTGTACTTTGATGGGTTTAGGAACTGTAATAATTATCAATGCTTTTCTTACTTCTACCCATATAATTGCACTTTGCGCATGGTATGAAACATGTCAAGACTACATAACATTCAAACTGGTGCTAACCTGTGCATTTTATGCCGACAATCTTGAATATCGTCTAAATCATAAACATAAAGATAAGAACTCCCATTCCAACGTTTGTGTGTGTGGAAGGGGTGGGGGTCACGTCCGATGGTTACTGTGCACATCTGTTAACATTTCAAACTATGCTCATCAAGTCCATCAGTAACGTCACTTTACTAAAATAGATACAGATTTCATTTTAACTTTTTTTTCTACATTTGCAATAATTGGACATGCGAAAGGCCACAGGCAAAATTTATAGCAGTTGCCATTTGAAATGATCATTTGGAAGAACATTCGAAACTTTTCAATCTCAAGTACTCTAAAAAATTGACAGAGTCTCCATCCCAACTTCTGCGTTCAAACGTACCGTAACGGAGCTTCTTGCGTGTACCATTCTAAAATCATATCATCGGAAAGCCATTTTAATAAACGGCATAGTTTTTGTGAGATATCATCAAAACTATAAGAGATTATGTCTCCAGGTTTCCAGACAAGCGCCAGTTACGCACGCGGTGCCTGTGTGTTCCTTGATGTGTGACTTTTTACAACCGTCAGGCAACAGTTTGTGGTGTATGTGTGTAGACATATGCACAGATTTGCTGACGCAAATAATCTTTAGTTTTCATGAGCACAATTCTTCATGATGCAAGCCTTTCATAAGTACAAGCAGCCGTCACTCCATATGTACTGGTGATAATTTTGTTGAAATAAGAAAACTTATCTTCTGCAAAAACCGAACAAATATGTGTCGTCAATGTATGATGATATCATAAAATAGTGTCGAGGCGTTTAGGATTTGTTACGTAATATTGATGGTTAAAGCTCACAGTTAACCAGTCACTGGAGGCGTCGACTCGAAGTAATCTGCTCAAACCGATTGTTAATGCCAAATGCGAAAGATATGAAGCATTTGTATATATTGCCACTGCCACATATTTTTCTGCTGAGTTACCTTGTCAAACAATGTGCCAACGGCAAAAATAACACGCCATAGTACTTTTTGTACTCATTGGGGAGTCTAACGCAACGTCTTTTAACGCTGTTTTCGAAGAAAGGGCATGCTACACATGAAAATGCAAAAGAAAACGCAGAAGCACAAATTACGGAAAAATAACCATATATATATATATATATATATATATATATATATATATATATATATATATATATATATATATATATATATCATGTGAATCGTTTGAGAGTTAACTATCGAGTACTCCAAGGTGTTTATCATTGGATGCACACGACAGTAAATCATATCACTAAGACAACAGCAGGTCCTTTTCAGTGCATGAGATTTCCATTTAAAATGTCTTAATGGTTTTTTTAAAGACCTGTACGGCATATAGACATGATTGAAAAGATGTGATCGAAGCTAGGGAAACAAATTAGTTCATGTAGTGGTGGTTATTCTTGAAATTCGAAATTACCCTTTTCATGGCAAGTTAGCAAATGCTCGATAAAATATTCGTGTCATTTTTCACGAAACACACACAACAATTACAGAAACAAACATGATTTATAAGTGCACCAAAATGTTAGATATGCAGCCAGATGATTGGATGTACAGTAACGGATTAATCTATTTTCATGGGGAAGATGTAAGAGCTCATCTATACGGAGAGTGGTTCACAATAGATATGCTTCATACTAGTACTCAGTTCTATCTGATGCTCAGTGCCTGTTGGTCTGTTATATATAATGGCAAAGGCACTATTTACTGTATTCAACGTGATCTGAGTTGTGAAAATTATGAAGAAAGAATACAAAATAAACTTTTTGCCTTATGTCTTTTACAGGCAAGTTGTGCATCAACTTTTTGTATCGGGGTGAGTAGAATATCTTTGGCTGCTTTGCATTTTTACCAAGAATCATAGCAAGGTCAGCTTACACACGAGTCTACTGAAGCGCTTATTTATATCAGCAAGATGGACTACAGTGTAATAATCACGGAGGTACTTGGTGTGTGCACCATGTACTACCTGTTTCGGTGTCTTTGACTGGCTCAATTGAAAATGAGACAGATAAACGATTTTAGAATACATACCAAAGATATGCCATTGGCATGTAAACTTTATAAAACAAAGACAATCGGCACTTGGCAAATCTTGTCATGCCGGCGCTTTTGCTCCTAGGACACATAGTGGTAAGTGGCTCCACAATGTGTTAAAGATGAATGTATGCAGCAAACCAAAGATTCGAGGAAAGAAATCGTGCCTAAATGAAAAGTGGTAACTACATGTGTTACATTTATACGAGTATTTAGGGTATAGATATCTGTATTATCTTTGGCTTAAATTTTATGGCACCTATATACGATCGAATTGGGACTTCAGTTATTCAAATACAAATATACCGTCTGCCTATTTTGCGGACTTGAACCCCAAACCATTTTTGCTTTTAATTTGCCCATGTGACCCATACACTAGCCACTGAAACAAATTCTATGGAACCTTGTTGAACAGGGCACTCTTGATTACTGGGCGCACCCATGTGGTATCTATATTACTAGTATTTTGTCAATGAAAATATATGTTGGCATTCATGGTGGTTCCAGTTGATTTGGTAACGTTTTTTGTGTGTTCAGAAGCAATATGCAAATACGTATGCATTGCGTAGAAGGAAAATAACTAAGTGCAACTAATAACATCCATTTGACGAATTTCTGCGGAACTTGTTCTCGTTTGCGTGGTTGCATAGCTTGGAGAACGCCAACACAGCGGGCTCGAGATTATGCACAGCAAGCATCGTTCAGGGCGGTGCATACAGTATGTGATCATCAACAGAAGAATCCAGTGGACACCGTTCAGATAGATATATCTACCTTTAAAACGAGCTATTAAGGGAAGTGTCGCTGATTATTTTTAGATTAACAACCAAGCTAAAATAAAGAGTGCCTGAAGAAAAGACCTGTGATATCTGTATCTACATTTTATTTTATTTTTGCTTTTAGAAATATATTCCTAAAAAGTAACACAGTGAAAATTGGAGAAGTACCGGGACTGAAAAGGTAAATAATCATTTAACTTGTGAATAATAAAAGGAACACTGTATTTTAGTAGCAAAATTTAGAATCACTTTATTAGTAGAAATTTATTTAAATATGCGTTTTAAAAACCAAAAGAATTTTGTTGACTTGATGTATCCTAATATTTTCATGGCACCAATATCTGGTAGTTGACCATAAGAGCAATTTGGAGTTTACAATGCACCCCGTTGCAAGCTTTCAACATGTTCTTGCGTTAACTGTATCTCTAATCATTTAGATGTACATAATGTATGCATAAATCTTTGTGTTATGTTAAGTTACGTTACGTTATTTTCGCTCTTTCAAATATTTCTTGTGTTACCGTGTGATATTTTATGTGACAGTTTGTACGAGAATCCATTGGCTGTTGTGGGCGACGGCGATGCCCTTCATACTTCCGCTTGGGCCTTTGAACCCGCCCAGCTTCCGTCACGAAAAGACGGAGTAGAGGAGACCATCTTCTATACTAGTCCAGAGTGTGCCAATGGGCACGCCCTCACCGAGAAAAGTAACATGTGGTAAGCGTCATCAGCACTTATATTCTGCACAAGGCGGAACTATGTACCTAATGTATTAAGTTGATGCCGCGTTTGAGCCCCAAGACCTGCCCGTTTTTTTTTGTTTAGTGGGAAAGGAATAAACATAGGGTGAACTTCTTTTGTGCTAAAGATATCATTTTCGAAGTGTAATACTTTTGAGAACGTTGATAATTGTAAATGTAACTCGACTATTACCATGTCTGAATGACATTGTATGCGTTGTGTCTGTGTTAAAGAAATCAATATATGATCTCATTGTGAACCTCGAGGAATATTTTCTATTTTCAGTGACGCTGGATAGGGGATTCTTTGGGCGTAATATTTGCCAAATGGTAGTCTTTTTGGTTCAGTACCACAGTGTTCGCTAGATTTGCACTTTTTCGTTGTTAGAATGTGTATCCACTTAAGTACCCATATACCAAAAGACTCATTCTTGAACAATAATTTCTTTTGCATGCTCCGCAAAAAAAAAAAAAAAAAACAAAAACAATAAAAACCTCAGCGCTCCGAAATCAGCACCAGGTAACTCAAATGTCTTCCCATCAGAACTACGTCACCAGCCCGGGAAACGTTTGTTCGATAACTCCCGGCTCTTGTCTGAGAATGATACATAATAAAAAATATTCTGAAACGCACAGGGAAGCATATAACGATTATATGGTCACGTCCACTATCATTTCGAGTTGATGCTAATTTGAAACATTTTTTCCCGTGAAAACTGTTGAACTGAGTTCTATTGTAAGCATCGTAAGGGGGCATTTTTCGGCATTGGCTTTGCAATCTTGGCCATTGCAAGCGAATTATGCCAAGTACTGCAAAAGTCCGTTTATCTCTGTATGAACCATTTTTTTTGCCACAGTTATTTCCGTCCAATGTTACTGGTAAACCCTGATACTTTTCTGCAGAGACTTGTTATTCGGTGTTATTGTTTATTTATGTCGACCACGCGCAGGTCTCTTGGGTGCGTCTTGTACGAGATGTGTGCTCAGCGACGGACATTTCGAGGGGAGAACGGTGTTGAAGTGCTAACAAATATTATCAAAGAAGATCTTCCAACGTTTCCAGAAAGCTTTCCAGAGGTACTTAAAGATACATGGAAAAGGTTAGAATTTTTGTATAAACCAAATCTCTCCCCAAAATGACAGTCGATATATTTTTTTTTAAAGAATTAAAATACAATGTAATTTAACGTCGGTACAAATTCACGCTGTTAGGGGGGGGCATGTTATGTACATTCTCGGTAAAGCAGATTCAGTGCAATATAAAAAAAAAATTAGCATTAGCAGAAATCTGTATGTTCATTTTTGAAACCCTGTCGGAAAGCATAAACGTAAAAGATAATTGAAAATAAACTAGATTAAAATAAAAATTCCCAATTTTTGAAATTATCATTTCAAATACAATGTGTCAATATTTTCTCTACTTGTACAGATGCATGTGTGACGCTTAGTTAACATTGGTTGGGAACATGTTCAGTGTTAGACCATATGGTTGGCTGCACTTAATCCAAATGTGAGACTAAGTCAAAATGTGCACTTTTCAGGAAGGGCTCTATGTGGGTGACCAGCATTCTGCAGCTGTATACTGTCCTTGCTGTCACTATAAGATCCCAAGAAATCATTGTTTTGTTGCATAATACAGGCACACACCTATGTCACCTGTGGTAGGTAGGGCTGTAAAGTTAGGGTCTGTTAAGGCCGAGTTACATGAAGTGACTTGTTACACGAGACGAGTCGCATGGGATGATTTGCTCCGTGTAGCTAACTTCTTGCAAGCAAAGTCAGGTCTTGCAACAAGTCACAATAAATCCAGCACTAGCGGATTTTGGCGTGATTTCACGCGTCGCACGAGGCCTTCATAAGGGCTTGTGACCGGTGTGGGCCAATTCGTTGCATGACAATACTTGTTGAAGCAAAATGAACGTGCACTGTTTTCTTCTTTACACGAATGCCTTTCTCATACCCTACCTTCCCTTGCCCATTTACTGCACCGATGGCATGTTATAATATGCATTAGAAGTTAGGGCTGTCATTAAAGCTACCACATCATCATCCTGTTGACTCATTTTTGTGCCACGTGGCAAAAAAGGTTCATACATGCTTAATTCAAAATAAATTTCCATACTTTAACTTATGAACCACTGACCAAATCTCCCATTTGAAGAAAAGAAAACAAAAACAAAAACAAAAAAACAAAAAACAACAAAAAACAAAAAAAAAACAAAACCAAAAAAAAAAACAAACAAACAAACAAAATAAAAAAAAAACAAAAAACAAAAAAAAAAAACAAAAAACAAAATAAAAAAAAAAAAACAAACAAACAAACAAACAAACAAAAAAACCAAAACCCAACTGATATGGAGACACACTTTACTTAAATGTATTGCAGACAAGAATGATTGATTCGTTGATTTTTCCCATCCCCCAAAATGCACGAAATCATTATGTCACCCAGAGAACTCGGGGATAGCTCTAAGTAGTGTAATTGGCAAAATGATAGATAAGGTAATTCTTATTAAAAATTTCCATATTTTGAGAACATCTGATTTACAATTTGCCTCTAGAAGTCGCCATTCGACTGTAAAATGCACCTTTCTGGCGAACAAAGGAATTCAGCATTACTGTAATGGGGTAGGTCACGGGTATACCTCATTATTAGATGCCAGCAAAGCGTTCGACTATGTCGAATATATCAAACTGTTTCAATTACTACTTTGAAAGGGACTTTATCCACTGACCGACAGTTTCATTGCAGTCTTAAATTCTACTCAATATCCCGAAGTTATTGGAGTGATTTCCATTCTAATTCTTTCTCTACTAGTAATGACGTTAGGCAGGGCGGGGTTTTGTCACCTGATTCACTTGCGATTTTTATTATGATGAATAACTTGTCAGATTGAAGAAAAGTTAAATTGGAAGCCATATTGGAAACGCATTTATGGGTACCCTCAGTTATGCAGACTATGGCATGCACCTGGCTCCCACCAAAACGTCCCTAAGTAAAATTGTGTCAATGTTTGATGAATTTGGCGAAGAGTACAAAGAGTAAATTGATAATATTTGGTAATAAAGTTTTTGACAGTAGCGTAACTGATTGTACGGTGCAGCTGGACAGCGATGCACTTGAATGTGTAAACAATAATAAACAACTAGGAACCAAGTTTGGGAATGACATACATGAAAACCAAATTGATGGTACAATAGGGGACATACACTACGAATGTAACTTGTTGCTCTCCCAATTTAGTAAAGTTTTCTCCAGTATCTAATGTCGTCTTTTTAAATCATTTTGTATGTCAATATATGGTTGTGTACTTTGGGATTATTCGAGTGCTAATGTTGGGGCTTCCTATACTGCCTGGCGGAAATGTGTCCGAAGTTTATTCAGTTTACCATATATAATAATCTCTCCAGTTTTCTGAATTTGCTATGCAATGATTTTCCGTCGGATTATGAACTGCATTTAATATTTTTAAAATTTTGTCAACAATGTCTTATCATGTAGCAACAGCTGCTTGAACCTGTGCAGCAGACTATCCATGAATGGCAGCAGGTCAAATTCATGCAATAGTCTGAACTTTGTCAGTCAGAAATATAATATTCCAACGTTTCCATTTACATATCTCGATTTTTTAGACATAGCAAAGTTTGAACTCTTGTCTGCTACTAATGCAGCTAGTCATAATGACCTCCTGTCAGTCAGTATTTTCAAGTTTTGATAATTACAAGAGACAAAAGGGGTTGTTCAGTTTTTTCTTTCCAAGAAGTCGATGATATCATTCAGTTTGTAAGCACCTCATAGCAAATATGTTCATATCGTTGATGATGCCGTATTCACGTGTCGATAATCGTTCTTTACTTTGATTTGTTTGTGTCATAAAATCCTTCCATTGGTATTTATTTATATTGTACCGTCCGTGGTTTTTCGGTATGTTTATATGTTTGCCTTTGAAGCATGAATAAAGATATTCATATATAATAATAATAATAATAATAATAATAATAATAATAATAATAATAATAATAATAATAATAGTAGTAGTAGTAGTAATAATAATAATAATAAAATAATGATGATGATAATAATAATAATAATAATAATGATAATAATAATAATAATAATAATAATAATAATAATAATAATAATTATAATAATAATAATAATAGTAGTAGTAGTAATAATAATAATAATAAAATAATGATGATGATAATAATAATAATAATAATAATGATAATAATAATACTAATAATAATAATAATAATAATAATAATAATAATAATAATAATAATAATAATAATAATAATAATTTATTCAGCCTCCAACGTTGGGGAGATTAAATACACCAGAGTACATACATGGAGATACATATTAATGTATAAGAATGCATAAATCAAATAATATGTACAAACTGAAATGTAAGGTCGCACAATGTCCGGCTGTTACCACTGCCCTTTGCAAGCCTCCCCAATTAAAATACAAATTTCCCCTACTAATGTTTGGATAAGGGATTGGTTGGTTGAAAACGATGTTATAGGGCGCTCAATAAGTGTTTTTTAAAGCAAATACAGCTAGCTGGGATAAACATATTGCCTTCATGTTCTTAGACTGCAGGACCAGTATTATGTTGCGATAAGTATAAACCCTCCCTTACATGGGGCAAATTGAAGATTGTCGACAAAACCCAACTCACCGTTACGGTATACTATTATGGAAAAATACTGTAATGCATCCCAGTATCAAAGATGTACCGATATATTTATAAGGTGAATATGGTAAGAGACGAATATAGGCTAGGTCCCTCATATGGTTTTGCCTTTTTAGCTTACTTTTGCAAATTACATGGCGTACGTATTAGAATACACTGAGCTGGAGACACCTTTTACCCCATATATATATATATATATATGTATATATATATATATATATATATATATATATATGTATATATATATATGTATATATATATATATATATATATATATATATATATATATATATATATATATATATATATATATATATATATATATATATATATATGTATGTATATTGGTATCTGTGTGAACATTCAAACCTCGGTATTATCGATGGCCCCCTAATTCCAGAACCAGAGCTGACCAGCAGGTGGGTATAAAGACTGAAGCCAAGTTGACAAAAAAGGCACAAACTTGTTGCACCTTGTGAGAAAGAAAATTTGCGTGAAATCTGTCACTTTCATTCTCGTGTAGCCATTGTGTTGCGCAAAATACCTTCGCACATGCACAAGAGCAAACGCAAAGTGTAACTTGGCCTACAATCTCTTCAGTCTGGATGCTTATGATCTGTGGCCAAGCGGTCAACACGCTACTATTGTCTGTTGTGGACCAAGCCAAGACTGCAGGAAGAATTGGTGCTGGCGAAAGTCGTCGATCGGTGGCAAGGGGTTTGGGAGTAAACAACACAGCCATCAATGACTTGCTGCACAACCAGAAGTTTGAAGTAACCAACAGAGTTGATGACTTGCCACGTCAGGGAAGTCCAAGAATGACCAACCTTCAACAGGACCGTTAGCTGGTGAATGTTGCCTTGAGATGCAGAAACCAAACTATACCACAACTGCAAAACAGAGAGCGCATCCGCGTAGGATATCAACACAGACAATGTGTAATACAGTACATCATGCTGGGCTAAACCAAGGGCTATGGCAATGAAGCAGCACCTGACTGCACGCCACAGGGAAATGAGACTTGCATGGCCAATGGGCCACAGTCACAGAGACGCATGGACCTATTAACATAAATAGGTCCATGCATGACGCAAAGGGAATGGGTCAATGTTCTCTTCACTGATGAATGTTGGTTTTCCCTTAATCGCAATGATGGGAAGATGCATGCATACAGGCGAAATGGAGAACGGCATGCTGATTGCTTTGTGCAGCCTGTGGTACCTCAAGGAGGGGGCAGTATCACAGTGTGTGCAGGCGCATTAACCAACGGGAAAAAAATGACCTGGTGATCACGGACGGGACAATGACGTCACAGCAGTGCATGACCGACGTTTTGCGGCCTCATGTCATTCCATATGCCGGGACTGTAGGTAACAATTTCAATGCCAGGCCTCATGTCCCACGAAATGTTCATGATTACCTGCCCAGTGAGGGTGACGTTACGGACTGGCCTCCATGTTCACCTGACATAAACCCCAAAGAACACGTTTGGAGCTACCTCAAGCGTACCTTTTATGCCAAGATCGATGCTGCATCCACTTTGGAAGATCTAAAGCAATATCTGCAGGAAGAGTGGCAGAATTTACCTCCAGAGATCACACAGCAGCTTGTGAACAGTTTGAGGAAGCGATGTCAGGAGTGCATGCGGAACCATTGTGACTACACGTCATACTGAATGCACAATCGATCATGTAGAACCCCGCCTTTTTTCTTCTTCAGACTCATCAATTTCCTTTGAACTTTCACCTCAGTCTGTTATAAGCTATGAACTGATTGGAACCGTGCCTTGCCTTTTTTACTATGCAAATGTGTTTGAGTGACCTTGCTTGCCTCTAGGTTTTGTACAATGGAGCGTAGCTTCATTTGTCAAGTCATCTTGCTGCACATTGCATCCAAAATATTCTAAAATAAAAATATCACAATTTACCACATATATGACTCTGTCCTTTTTCCACAGGGTGTATTTTAGTGGAAAATTTCTTTTTTGCCCAGTTTAACTAAAATGCAACGTTACAAATCTTCAGTGCAACGTTACCTTTACCATGTGTGTATCACTGTAGATACTCTCACTTTGTAGTTTGCACATACGCCTCCGGCTGTGCCCAAGTTAAGTTAAAAGTGACGTCAAAGGAAGAAATGTGTAAAAGGAGAAAGAACTTAGATTTTAAACTTGTTTCCACAAATATCCAAGTTACCCATGGCCTGACAAAATATGTTTATGGGACCAGTAACCCGACTGCACCCAACTGAAAAAGCGCGACCCTAAATAAATTTTATGAAACATAAACAAATTGTTTGAAGCCGCCCTTCCCTAATAAAAATTGATTGACCTTGGCTGAAAGATTTTATGGAGAAAGTGACCGTCCTGTGCCGTTATTTTGCGTTAAATCAACCCCCAAACAGCTTTTTATTTCAACTTATCTGGAGTGTTAACTTGGACTGGGGAAGCACATAGCTGCATACCATATTTTCAAAATGGCAGCCAAGTGCCTGTGGGTTAGTTGATTGGGTATTTTGAAGAGGTAGTATCCCAAATATATATGTGATTGGTGTTAACGGAAGATTAATTTGTCGAATAAATGTAATGTACAATGAAAAGTGGGACTTTTCCAGAGTGAGCATTACCTGAAAATGAAAATACAACGCCGTACAGTTAGCAGATGTAGGCAGTGGTGGGCCCCAGAATAGGGATTTTGTGTCAGACTTCGAAGTCGTCTCAAGGCTACGAATTAAGTAACAGCTCTAGTCGGACCTGCCAAACGCTTCTGCTGAGTAAAATATCGAGTTTATTGGAGAAGGTCGCCCCGATAATGGATATAGGTCTGAACGTAGCAGCGGGTTTTTATACAAGTGGTAACAATTTTCGAAACCTAGCGCCACCTGTCGGTCACACTATCGTACTAAATGAGTGGGGCATCACCTTCAGGCTCACACAAAAGTCCTCTGCAAGTCTGCACTCTTAATCCGTGAATGGGGATCCGGAGAAAAGGCGTGGAAACAACTATAAACATGGCATGTAATCCCGTTTCGGTTCGAATAGAGTGACCATGATTATCAATCGATTATATCTAGTAACTTATTTTGTCTGAAATAAAGTTAAATTAGCAGTAATTTAGTGCGTTTTGGCTGAGACTACCACTTCCAGTAGTGGATGTTTCAGATTTTGGGACAGGAGTTTGCTAACGAGCTGGCCTGGTAGTGCCGCAACACACTAAATAAATGTTCAGCTGTAGCCTGTCTTGGCGTTCGTAATGACCAATTGTACGATTAAATTCAAGGTGAAAAAATTAGTTAGTTGCACTGGCATCTTCTGAAGGTTGGATAAAATAGAAACCTGGGTTCTTGTGAGCAAAATCGCAAAAAGTGCGCTTTAATACGTTTACGAAGTTTCTGTCCAGCTAGTTTTGTAGCCGTAGGTGTCGCTATATATTAATAAATGACCAGATGTCTGCGTAGTCTCTCCAGCAGCAACACTTGATGGCTTTCCCCAGATGAACGACAGACATAGCATTTCCTTATTTTTTGTTATGTTTTTTGATTGGTAAATATTAAAAATAATTTCCATTTGAATTACAGAGTAAAGTAACAAGCATTATGCTGTCCTTCACTACCAGCAATAATCCGTGAAGACCTGTTGCGTGACCTATTTGCTGCAGGCTCCAGCCGTCAGCTGATTGTGCGCGTCAAGCGAATCCATCGTCAACGTTGTCTCAAAAATACGTTGCGGCTTGCAAACTTACAAGGGACACACAACCGCAAGAATAACAGTAATAGTTCCCATTTTCCCACATAAATCAGTCGACTTGATTCCACGTTGATGAGCGTGCTCAGCATGGCTTGCCATGCAACCGGCGGACACCATTAATGACCCTCGCTCCGCATTGAAGTTTCGCGCGCTGTCACTGGCGGCGCTAGGGGTTTCGAAAGTTGTGTGAATCAATGTCCATGACAGCTAAACTAGGCACCAAAAGTAACTCTCCACCTTTTCCACAATCTGCACTCCATATGTTTTTGTATAAATAATCGAGTTCTTGTTGGTATGTGTGACATATCATCTTGTCTAATGTACCTGTGATTTTCATAAGAACTGGTGACCGTGCTTGCCTGCATTTGCACTGGGTGCATATTAGAGTTGAAATGAAGAACTCGCAAAACATATAAGCATTGGGCAGTGAGGTAGTGTGCAGATATCCCGTCCTTGTTAATATCGATCTAAAAACAATCAATTCTTTTCATTTCATGGTATTAATGTGTGCAAACCATGGTGGTTATACTGTTTATTAACACTGATGATTAAGACGTCAATCAATATGGTCAAGTGATTATGTGATAAACTATGTGTCACCATGTTGCTAATAATTTTCAAGACACTGTGATACACCCAAGCTGTGATAGTAGCCCTGATTATGCGAGCTTATGTCAAGTGTGACCTTGCTGAGTGAAGCGTGTCTTCCTTTTTGAAAAATCCAAATCAAATATTGAGTTAATAAGAGATCATCTTTAAATCTGCTTTTGTTATCATTCGTTCACAGAGAAGCACACTGAGAGTTAAGGATGCCATCCAATGACATTTTTGCGAACTCTCTATTTCCACTCTCACTTGTTATCAGTGTAAATGCGCCGAAGCATGGATGCCAATGTTTTTAAAAATCACATATAATGTGGCCAAGATGTTATGTCCCACATGGCAACAGATATTTTTTATATTTGTCTAAAAACATACAAAATACAGATTCCAAAAAAAGGTGGACAGTTACTAGTGTTGCCTAGTTTAGTAAAGGGCAAATCTCATCCATCTTATGGACAAATGTGCATATGGATACATTCGTTACGTGCGGAATTTTAAAACAAAACTACAAACTGCTCCTCCGTTGGGAATGACTATATACAGTGAACAGGCTGGTGCCAAAAAGACGGCTCGACTTAGCTCTTGACTTGGGGTATATTAACTCTTTCAATGCCAATTTAGATGAAATTCGAAGTGTTTGAATTAATATAACGATACCGTCATATTGATTGTAATCAAACACATTACAGTATACCTATACTTGCAGAGAATAGACGAATTGTCCAGGTTCCCCTCCCCATCCCCCAACAAAGCTCACCAAGTAAAAACTTGGCGCTGAAAGAGTTTAACGTGTTTAAAGTCCTGTTGTATTTTCTTTGAAAACATTTGTCGAAAGGGCAACATTAGGGAGAAAAACAGATAGCAGGGCTGACGACTTTAGGGTCCACCGTTCAGCGGCATATTGTTTTTGATGACTGTACTTTTATCCGTTTCAGGCTAATGGAGAAAGACCCAGAGAAGCGATTATTAGCATCACAGGTTTTAGAAATCCCGTTTATTGCATCACACAATGAGGTGAGACTGGCTATTTGTAGGCAATTTGGTGAACAAGCTTCTAGACATTATATTGGTCCAGTGCAGAGAGGGATGGTACTTCAGTTAAATTTAAGTCTTCCATGGACATTTTCAAAAATATAGGAGTATGTGGGGCTCTAGATATGTACCCCCTCAGGTCACCAGGTCAATCGTTTTTAGATGTCCCGATCATAAGGTCACAAAAATTGAAGCCATCGAAATTAAAGTCTTGTAGGTCTTTGGACACCTAAGTTTATGTCTTGGTTCCCATGTCGCCTTAAAAACCATTTCAAGTCCCAATTCGCCATATATCCATCGGGAACCCCATTATTTGTCATCACCATCGATATCATCAAATGTAATCACAAAAGTAAAATTTTCAGTCAAAATATAAATTTTGTGTTGCAACGGCGCGTTAAACTGGATTTAATCGTATGTAAGAAGCTTGTAGAACCACAAAAAGTATAAAGGACATTTTTCATATTCACGTGCTGTAAATATTGGTGTCCAACAGGGCTCTGCTATTGGATCGTTGTTGCAGTTTACTGTATATCTGATGTATCTCGGCAAATTACTCCCGACTTTTGTATTTTTTTTCTGATGACACGTTAATATATTGGACATACGCAGTCATAACCAGTTTGTGAAGTAGATACAAGGTTCATTGGTAACAATTTGGTTGTGGCCCTACCTAAGGCAGAATCTCTTCTGGCAGCGAAGACAGGCCTTGATATTAACACTTTCATCTCCAACCGCGACTAAAGTCGAACTAGTTAAAGCGGAATTCACTGAATGATAAGGGTGTCTGATTCACGTTCCTTGTACAAAGACCTGTCATTTAACATTTTTAAGTACCAACATGCCTGTGGTTACACAGAATATAATTGTGTAGGTCAATAATTTCCCTCGCAATGCACGAAAACGTATCAGTGAAATCTGTCGATTCAGTCCAAAGTGTGACACTGAAAGGATTAAAGTAAGACATACGGTTCCCAGCCAGACGGAAACGGTGAAGAATTTCGGCCTGCAGGTTGAGAGTAATTCAAGATGGAACCAACCCCTCAAATAGTGATGTAAAATTGCAAATGGCAAGTAACTCCCAGATTGTACAGCCTTTAGTAGAATATTGAGACATATATGAAGTTTTCCATGAGAAATCTTTCGCTATCAACGGTGCGATAATTTGGAAATATTTTTCTGTGCACAGGACATGCAGGAGTCAATGAGACAGGTAAAAGCGAACAGACAAGAGTCCCCTCCCAGAGACCAAAGTAACGAGGAGCTCTCCGCTAAACTGTATGTCTATAGAATGTTGTGGCACACTTCATAGGCTCTATATGTATATTTATGTTTTATATGTTTTGTCATGTTATACATATACAGTGAAAAAGATTGCATTTTTTTCGATGTAGCTTTTTCACTGAACTACACTTTTTAAAATATATGCTTTTAATCATTGCCAAAAACCTTGCATTCACGAAGGTGTCAGAAAATACATCTGCTGAATCGCAGAGGAAATACACTATGCACATTTAACAAAGCTATAGATTTGTCGTAGAGATTCACTGTGCAGTAAATCATTTCCAAGGTACGACCAATTAGTACCAAAGTACAAATGCTAAAGTCACATTTCATCTGCATTCAAATAATCATTTATTGCATGATCAATCATAGAAATGTAACACCAATGAGGTGTCTAGGTTATTGTATGTATGGATATACGCAGTGGTAAAACATGAATATATCTCGATCATTGCCTCCCTTGGAGCCACACTTTGAAGCCCTCGAACTGACTAATTGGTTGATGTCTGGAAATATACACAATTTCGCACATCAAAATATGCAACAACATCTGATCAATTTATTTTTTGTTTACTGTTTTAGGGAAACATGCAGCCTAGATCATAGCTCAGATGTTTATGAATCAGAGGAAGATCTTCAACTACCAGAGTCCGACACAGACAAGAGCACAGACAATAATACATGATTAAGCGAAGAAACAGACGTTACCATATAGTATAGGATAATAAATATGTATACAAATATATGTCCACCACAAACTATAAATACTGCATCTTGTATATTAACAGCAAATATGTTGTGATGTCGGGTTCAACAATATTTGAAGGCCACTGTTCGGACGTATAGAGTGGGCAATGTATATCATATCCGTTCGTGCTGTAGCGCTGGCAATGTGATGGATAGAGCACGCCGGTAAAATGCTTTCAACATGGGTGTATACACTCTATGGGCTTCTGGGATACTTTCATTCAAATCTTTGGCGGGAAGTCAAGATCAAGCACAAACCAGATCAGACGACTTTCAAAAGTACATATAATTTACGACAAGTTTCCTGGGAAATGTCAGTTATGGACGTGCATTGCTCAATGGATTATTGGTTTCAAGGCGTATTATGAATACTGTATCATAGATAATACACTCAGACAACACTGTCTGTTTTGAGGTGCATCAAATCTTCGACCAAAAATTGTACAATTTCCATGCATCGAAAAAGGATATTTAATCGCGCATGAACAAGGGACAACTAACCAAGCATGGATAACGTACACACAAAGAGCATTAAACAGCCATACACTATTACATAGTGCAATTAATATTATGTACACATGGCGAGAAATATGTTATAAGAAAGAAAGGAAAAAACTTTCCACTTTCCTCAGTATCCAGCCATGATTTAACTATTGGAAAGTGTTTTTTGTGTGATTTTTTTCATCCTGTTGCATCTTTTATTCGCAATGTTTTTGTAAGCACAAAAATGAGAAAGCCTACACATCTGTGACATGCAGCCACTAGCTTAGGGTTTATGCAGCGAGGTAACACCATAGAGCTGCATGCACAGTCAGCTGGTTCAAACAAAAACCTGAAGTCCGAGTGCTCAAAATGAAATCGTTGGCAAGTGGATATATGTCTTTATCGAAGGACTGTTACTGCATGTTAAAAATACAAATGATTTGCATTTGACAAATGCACGGCGGGATTACCCACACACATGCATACGCGCGTGTGGACGCACGTTCGGAAATTGAGAATGCCTTTTATGCCGGTGCAATGAGGCGCAGAGAAAGCCCAACGGAGATACCTCATCTGCGCCCGTATACGCTACATTGAAATTTCAAACTCCTCATAATTTTCGCCACCCTGATTTTCTTGAACCCTGGGAAGGGATTTTGTGTGTGAATAGATGTTCACGCAGATATACACATTCACCTAAAGTGGAAGTCTCAAATTGTTTTTGTTCCAGGCAGAGATCCACCTGTGGAACATTTTCCTCTGGAAAACATTAAAGTACACAAACATCCACTTGAGTATACCTGTACACACATACACACACACACACACACACATACATACATACATACATACATACATACATACATACATACATACATACACACACATACATACATACATACATACATACATACATACATACATACATACATACATTCATACATACATACATACTCATTGCTGCTAACTGGCTTGTGAATTGCATTTCATTGTAACTTCGGTTATGCAAAACATATACACATTGGGCAGTCCTATTTTATATGACACAAAAACACCTCAATATTATTGAGCACAAGTGGAGAGCAGAACTAGATTGGCATTGTAAGCTCTACAACCTAGACTGGACGCAATATGTGATCAGACTTACTTTTTACAGGGCCCACTCTTTTCATTTATCTTCAGAATTTGTAATTTGTTCATGTTTTTCAATATGTTCACATACATACATACATACATACATACATACATACATACATACATACATACATACATACATACATACATACATACATACATACATTATAGTGGAACCAAGCAGACGGGACAGCAGCGCATGGCGCACTTAGGTTTTCCGTATTATGCTCAGAGTTCTGAGGTACCGGGCTGAAAAAAAGACATTGAATTCTAAACTTGGCAACAAAAGTAACTCTCTACATTTTCTGGAATCTGTATTTTGTATGTTTTTAGATAAATCTCCAAAATTTATGTTGACAGTTGACTTGTGGGGCATAACATCTTGTTCACATTATCTGTGATTTTTAAAAACATTGACACGCATGCTTGGCTGCATTTATACTTAATTAAAGTCAGAGTTGAAATAGAGAGTTCGAAAAAATGTCATTGGATGTCAATGTGCTTCTCTGTAAACAAAGTATAACCAAGCAGATTTAAAGATATTCTTGTTAACTAATCATTTGATTTGGATTTTAATAAAAAAAAAAAAGAAAGAAAGAAAAGAAAACAGACTTTACTCACCAAGGTCCCACTAGACATAAGCTTGCATAATCGCGGCTATTATCACAGCTTGGGTGTATCACAGTGTCTTCAACATCATTGGCAACATAGTGACAATTGTCTTTGTCACATAATCACTTGACCATATTGATTAACATCTTAATTATCAGCATCAATAAGCAGTATAACCATATTGTTTTCCACACATTAAAGCCATGAAACAAAAAGAATTGATTGTTTGGAGATGGATATTAACAAGGACAATGTAAGCCGCACACTACCTCACTGCCCAGTGCTCATCTGTTTTGCGAACTCTCCATTTCAACTCCGATATGCGTCCGGTGCAAATGCAACCAAGCACAGTCACCAATTCCTATGAAAATCACAGGTATACTGGACAAGATGTTATGTCACATATTCAAGAATTTTGGTGATTCATAGAAAAAACATGTAAAATACAGATTTTGGAAAAAGTGGAGAGTTACTTTTTTTGCCTAGTTTACATTTGAGGATGCATGTTAATTTGCGACAGTGAAATTCGAAAGTAGAAACTCACTGTAGATCACATGTCCGAAACATTGTTGCAATGGAATTGTGATGCGCCTATATCAGTGACGTAGTGCATTAACATAGATCCAAATCAAATGTGCGCGAGATGTGGTTATACGTTACGCATAACGTGGAATAACTACGACGCACGTAAACAAAGATAGCAGACCAGGGTAGTGTTGAAAGTAGGTCTCTGGCATATATTTTCTTTTTATTTGCGATGTGTACCCAATGAAACATAAAATAAATAAAATCTTACATGGCTGGCGACCGAGTTACAATTTTTCTCTCGCTCGCGATCGCTGTTGCTGCGGATAATTACGAATGACCGAAGGTCACTCGTGATTTTCCCCACTAACAGTGATCTCTCGTCAGATAAAAATTGTTCCTCTCTCTGTCAGCTAAGCAAGATTCTTTACATAAGCTACAATTTTGTGCCATGACCGACCACGGTGACAGTTTCATCATGATCGTCTCGTCTCGACCAATTGAACCAATCTAGTTTATGTTAAACTTATCTGACTTAATTTTGCTCAACTTAAAAAAATACATGACAGCTGGAAAACAGAACCACCAGAGTCACAAAAAGAGCGGCCCTACGCTTCAAAAAGTATTTTAAGGCGCATGCTGGTGACATTCCTTCAATATTTATTAGAAGAACTCTGGTAATTTATTTACTTCACGGTGACACCCTGATATCTCTGATGAACAGCAAGGTTTTACCCGCTCACCTCTGGGGCAATACATTGGAAGTATTCGAATCCATAGCATACTGTCTTTTAAGTAACAATTACGGAAATTTTAAAGGCATGAATATTTCTTTTAAAACTTTTTAAAAAAAAAGTTGGAGAATTGAAATGACGTGGACACATTTCTAATGGGTCCGCACAAGTGCCAAACTTTACGTTTCAAGTTCGTTGCAAATGGTCTGCATATGCTACTCATTCAGTTCATTAAATCCTCCACTGGCGACTGCCTGATGTCATACTCATCAAATGTAGGTATGTGAATGGAAATTTGTCGGCTTCTAATTAGCGCATCTTCTTACAGAAACCATACATAAAATAGAACTGCCGCCAAATTCATTGCTATTTTTCTCTTAAGTCTACCGAAAAACCCGATACCAATTGCAGATGCCGAACCACCACATGAGCTCAGCTGTATTAAAAATAACAAGTGACTTTGGATGATTTGTTCGAAATCTGCACATTTTTCACAAATTATGTGACCTACAGAATGACATGCATGTATTAGTCCGGCAGATAAATGTAAGATTTGGGCTGAACCTGCATTTGTTGTCTATAGTTTTTTTCACTGATTTTGAGAGACCTTTGTATATACTTCCGAGAAATGCCGGGTGACATACTGTAACCCTTCCGTATTTTTATATTTTGCCTGGTTTACCCGCCCCCACCCACACACATAAAAAAATAAATAAAAACATAAACAAACACCCCCCCCCCCCGAAAATATGTAAGCTTGCGATAGACAACCATGTACCACAAACCACAAAACTACAGTATTGGGTATGTGGGATCTATTTAACCATCTATACCTGAAGTGACCTTGACCATCACATGACCCCAAGGTCAAGGAATACATGTTCCAACACTGGACAAGCTGATTGTCAACCCAAATAAACTATACATGTGCCGACACTACACAAGCTGATTGATCTCAAATTGTCACGAAATCTTTAAACGTGTTCAAAATTAGCGTCTAGATGGTCATTTACAACTTCAAAATTGCATATTGGAGTTAAAACATAAAACAGGAAGATCATGGTGATTTTGTGCTGTACTGACTGGAATCTGCTTCCGTGCAAGTGCAGACTTACCTAATCTATACATGAACTGTACTAGTACTTATCAATAGTTGACTGAAGGTTTAATTATCACCAAATATAGGCCAATATGTCAGTGTGAGCTCCCAAGGTCATTCAAAATCAAAATTAAAAACACCAAAAGAAAACCCATAGGAACATGCTTGGTAATGTTCAAGAAACATCGTGGTCCGAGGATCTACCATTACAAAGATATAAGCCACTGTGTCTGTTTGGCCTTCCAAGGTCCCTAAAGACCAAATTTGAATAAAATCATATGTACATTTCTAGTAGTGTTTAGTGGTCGTTATGGGCCTAAGATCCACACTAACCAAGATATAAGCCAATATATAAGACTCGTGGAATCTGGAGGAAAAAAAGGCGTGAACTCTACCAAACATTCACTGTCAAAAGATACACTATCCCTTCACAAATCTGATGAATGTTAGCCCGAGCAACATCTATATGCCTTAAAACAAAGCGTTCCCGACACCAGTGTTTACAATAAGGCGACTGATGATGATCCCTGGTGACCTTAATATTACGTCAATATCACTGAATGTCGAACCCTATCAAGATTCTAATGAGATGCTACACAGTTTAAGTTTCCTGTTGGTAACTTCATTTCTTGCAAGTTATTCTGTCCACAAGTGAACAAACCGCATGACCCCTCGTGACCTTGGTCAAGGTCACTGAATGTCAAACTCAACCTATTTTCTAATAATATGCTTCTACAGTACAGGTTTCATAACAGCATCGCAATTGCTACTGTAAGGGTTATTGGGTCCGCAAGAGTAACGGGGGAGGGTGGGGGGTGGGGATAGACGTATTCCCGCATGCACAGACATAACAACAATAAAAAACCCGTCGGCCGATAAAGCTAAGGCAGCAAAAATCTCAGGACCTTGTTTTTTTCTTGCAAAAACGCCTGACAATGATGAAATATAAATATATTATTACATCATTATCTTTTTTGCAAACTTGGTACAGAACCAACTGGGGAACATCCATGTGCAAAATTAAAAAGAACATAATATTCCATCATTATCATGATCTTCACATAGATGGTACAGGCCCACCTAGGAAACAACTGTCTTAAAATCAAAGCATTCCACAAAACCATTTGACAGTATTACAACACATGCCTGCACAATTGTGCTACCGACACATTGTCCCAAAGTCTGATGTCCCACAGCTTCATCAAAATTTAACATATCCTCATAACTTTCGCCAACTTGTGTCATCTTCGGTCAGATTATAACGTGATAACAGTTCAAACAGTTCTGTATTGCCGTTCTGGAGATAAAGATAAAAATAGCTTTACTACACAAATTCATACAAAAAAGGAAAATACGTAGTTCCACATAATGTTCAAACTGTGGCCTTACATGTACATAGCCTCAAGTGATTCTGTATGCAATATCAAAGCAATTGGCTTAGCAGTATTTGAGAAGAAATTTCACTTTCTTTTTAAATAAAGTAAATATTGCATCATGATCTCTTTCTCAAACTTGGCAAAGAACCACCTACGAAACATACATTTTCAAAATCAAAACATTCCCTGCAATAATTTTTTAGAAGTGGAAAAGATAAAAAGTCTAGCGGACGGACGCAAACGGATTTCATCAAAAGTTAAAATGAAAATAATTATCATTTCAACCTTTAAGTAAAATAGGAAAACAATATAGACTGCAAAACTAAGGTTGTTATCTAAGATCAACTCTAAGTATTTAGAAAAGTCCTTTTAAAATTGTTACATATTATTTTCATAGAGACTACGATATGCTCACAATAAATTCTAAAATCCTAAATACATACATACATACATATATATATATATATATATATATATATATACTTGAAAATACTGTTTTTCTTTTGAGTAAAATTCCCCAAAAATATAAAAAGTTAAATTGCAGACAAATTTCAGATTTGGCATCAGTGTTTCTCATTTCTACAGTAACTATGCTACACGCCTACCTGCAAGCACAAATTCAAGCCATAATTAGCTCATTAGAATAACGTTAAGAAAAGGGATTACCCTCTACGGCCACAATCTTTTTTCCTCAATTCTTCAATTTTTTTTTCTAGACTTCACACAATTTCCATATTGTTGTCTCTGAAATGAAAAAGCAATTTTGAATGTGTTCTTGGGGCAAGTTCTGGTGACAGAGACCACTGTACTGTGCGTCACTAAGACGGCCATCAATAAATACTTCAAAAGTTCCATAACAAGTTGAAAAATAATAAGAGGAAGCTGGTTTTAAACAGGAATGTGGTCCACGACAATGTGCATCTCTGGAAAAAAAGGCTGCACTGGATCCTTGTTGAGATATTATGGTAGCGTCCTCCCCTTGTGCACCACTGAGATGGCTTTGAAGATGAATACTTTAAAAATTCAAAAAAGTTTATAAAATATCCATCATAAGATTCATCTCTGACAAAAATGTAGTAAAGCTGTTGTCAATATTGTTTTGAGATATCGCGGTAACGGTGTCAGGGTTGACGCCACTCAGGCAGCCTTCACACAAGCGCATCAAAAGTTTCATAAAAAGTTTAAAAATCTTCAGAAGCAGTTGGTTTTAAAAAGGAACTTGGTACATCAAAAGATATATATCTGATAAAAATTTGGTAAAGCTGCGGTCAATATTTTTTGAGACATCGCGGTAACGTCTACAGGGTTGACGCCATTCAGACAACTTTCAAATAAATACATTAAAAGTTTCATAAAAAGGCAAAATCAATATCAAGAGACGCTGGTTTGAAATAGGAACCGGGTCCATCATAAGATGCATCTCTGACAAAAATTTGATACAGCTGCAGTCAATCTTCTTCAGATATCGCGGTAGCGTCGTCAAGGTTGACGCCACTCAGACGGCCTTCAAATAAATACATTGAAAATTCATGAAAAGTTTAAAAATAATCAGAGGTAGCTGGTTTTCAATAGGTCCTTTTGTGACAAAAATTTGGTACAGCTACGGTAAATATTTTTGAGGTATCGTGGCAACGTTGATCAGACGAGTGGATTGATGGACTGATGGATGGACAGACGACCCAGGGGAACGACAATACCCTCCGGCACCTTATGTGCGGAGGGTAAAAAGTAGTTCGACAGTTCTGTAAACCTATATGTTACATTACCAATTGCTTCACCCGCTACTTCAACTGCAACTGCTTATCTGTACGAAAAACAAAACTTATTTGTCAGCCACTACCTTTTCACCTGCAAACAAATCAAACATGATTTGCCACATTACAAAAATTCAAAAGTGCCTGGAAACCAACTTTTTGAAGATTGAAAGCCTATCAAGGTCATGACCAAGGTCAAGGTGAAAGAAAATTTCCAGGATAATTCTACATGAACCAATCGTTTTACATCTATACCAAATACACGTACAACAAGGCATAATGCCTAATGGTGAGGCGTAAACAGATGGAATCAATGGATAATATTTATTGATACTATCCTAAGTGATGGAGATTAGTGCCTAAACTATGCTATTCCAAATGGCCAAACTCTTAATTATCACTCGTCCGGTGATCGACACACTGAAACACATCACATGGAAATTTGCACAGCGACAACATAATGCAATCCAAATAGCACATGTTAAAACACAAAGCATACTATTTTGTTTCATCAAAGAGAAAAGTAAAACCATTGATTAAAACTATTTGATAAACTTTTAATTTAGTGTGCCGAGCCTCTACTGGCCGGCTGTCTTTCATTCTTCTGCGACAGAAGATTTTGGCAGCCTGTGATAGGTCAGTGGCTTTTAACCCGCACTGACCTCTGAGACAGCGAAGCTAGTTGCTCTCGTTTTTTATAACCCGGCAATTATAGGATCAGCGAGCGGCAATTAAGATTGGAATGCAGATAGTTAATTGAGTCATTAGATAAGCGTAAATTTCAGTAGCGGTAGTTAGCACTTGTGTATCCAGTAGTACATGCCAACAGCAACCCCCGTGGTCAGCGACCACCTGGTCAAAACCTCATTTTGCCCATGGAAGGGCGCTTTTGTGATGTTAAATGCATAGAAAGCGACCGGGAAAATTTGGCAAAACGCACCGGAAACGACCGCTTTTTGAGGAGACACTCGAGTGTCAAGACAGTGACTAACCCGGATTTTTCCCATCATATACTACCAAAATGTAACGGTCATTCATTCAATTATCGTAATTACCCTTATTTCAAATTATCAGATTGATGTGAAGTGCCTGTGACGCTGTCTACTACCGAACATTTGTTTTGCATAAAAACAACTGAAGGGTCGCAAACATATTCTGAATACGTTAATTACTATCTTGACCTTAATCTGCATGCTCAGTTATGTCAAGTTCATTGTTAACCATAAGAAATCAATTAAAATACGCTCCTGGTATCTTGCAAGTGCACACTTGAATACGCTATTTGTAATTTGCATTCAGGTACAAATTACTTCGTGGAGCTTCGGTGAACTCTGGAGTGGTCTGTGGTCTGACATTTGTTGAGTAGCAAAACACAGATATATACTGGTGCTGTGTTGCCGTTTATTTCATATTCGATTACATTGAAATTATTAAAGGTCTTAAATTCAGCATTACTTCCATCATACTACGATTAAATTATTGCACCAAGAGTAATACTTTCGCATAACTTCGGTGAACTGCGGACACGCACATGCTCGGAGATTTGTTGATCAACTTTGACTTGATCCAAGTCAACCACTGTCGGATATGTATACACGTGGTGGGATTTTTTTGCCGTTTATTTTATATCTCTTACATTAGAACTATTACAGATTTTCAACATTACTGCCATCATGCTATGATTAAATTGAAACAAGACTAGAAGAATGAATTCGTCTGCGGCCAAAATTTAACAAGCCGCATCGTCAGCCTTGGGTGGGATATGACGACGCTCAGCACAACAGCTTTAAAAATTCGAAACAGGAATTTTTTGTCGATAAACTGAGGAAAAGCAAGTATGGTACATATACTTGATGTACAGAAAAAAAATCAAAGATATCACACATTAATTTATTCCAGGACCTAGCCTCTAATTTTACCGCTTGCATTGTTTTGCCAACCGCTTACGCAGATTATCATTGGGCCTATTAGTATTATTCACATGGACGCTTTTGGTCTATGGACTAGTATGGTAAGGATAAGTGATGGAACTGCCCAACTTTATTCGTAAGAGCAAAATCTTGTAGCCTGTCACGTTGCGAGTCTGACCAGATTTAACGTACTCAGCGCACTTGTGAAACTGCACAGATTTGTCTTTGAACCTTTAATGATCACACAACGACCATGATTGATATAGAATTTCTTTTTAATCAAGTTGTTGAACATAAATAAGAATAATGCTGCAAAATGTATTTTATTTCCACGTGTGTGTAACAGAAAGTCCGGCCGCTGGACCAACATTAGCGTGCACCACACCGGCGTACCACACACTTTGGAAAGTCCGAAAGATACCTGAACAAATCTCATGTCCATGTATTATGCCCGGTCGGGAATCTTTTCCTTTATCTCAACATGCCCGGCACAATCTCAGGGTGTCTTGGGACGTCAGATACCCGCTAAATACGAGCCCTGCTGATAATACATGCATTATGGATAAACTTCATAGAATGCCACGGGTATGTAATGGTGGGAAATTTTATAGCAAAATTTAAAAAAAAATCACTGTACGGCACCATTTGAACAAACTTGGCAGAGACCAACCCAAGGTACATTGCTACCAAGTTTCAAGTGAATCTGACTTGCAGTTTTCTCAGAAAAGTCCAAAATGTGCATTAAAATGACCTTGACTTGCATAGTACTCATTAAAAAAAGGTGCATTTACCGAGAAGTACCCCAATTGAAAAACAATCGTTAAAAATCAGGAATCCACAGCACTGCCTCCTAATGACCGCCTTTGCTTCACCCTTTCACAAAGAACATATCAACCAAGTTTCAGCTTAATCTGAGGGACAGTTCTGGAGAAGAAGTAAAAAATAGCAAAAACACACAAAAATTCATTTAAAAAATGCAGAACCACGTAGTGAACAAATTAAGAACTAGGAGTCCCTTGAAGTATTCAGGTGTAATATCAAGCAATTGGGTAAGCAGATGTTGATTGTTGATGATGGACGAAGGACCATAAAGTAAGCGCAACTACTGACAAGCTGAACTGAAAAATCCTCAAGTCAGTGGAGCATGACCATATGATTACACTTGACACAGACCCACCCAAGATACATCCCCACCAAGTATAAAGTGAATCTGACTGACGGTTTTGGAGAAGAAGTCGAAAATAGGGAAAACACACAAAAATGCATACAAAAAAAAAAAAAAAAAAATCAGACGAGGAGACTCTCTCGGAGTGTTCCTGTGTGATATCAAAGCAATTGGGTCAGTGGTTCTGAGAATCAGAGTTTTTAAGACTTGCCCAAAAAAGAGAACAAAAAAATTCATACTTGGCAGAGACCCCCCCCCCCCCCCCCCCCCCCAAGGTACATTGCTACCTAGTTTCAGGCTAATCCGGTTAACAGTTTTGGAGGAAAAGTCGAAAATGTGAATCAGCATTAGAATGCCTATTGACTTGCAAGCATGGTAATCAATAGGAAAGGTACATTTGCTGATAAGTACCCAAATTGAAAAAAAAATTGTGAAAAATCAGCAGTGCCACCTTGGGCACAACTTTGTTAGACCCTTTCACAAGGAACATATCCAGCAAGTTTCAGCTTAATCTGAGTGATGGTTCTGCAGAAGTCGGAAATTGCAAAAACCACAAAAAATCATTTTAAGAAAATCGCACCACCTGGTTAACAAATTAACAACTAGAAGTCCTTAGGGATGAAACCACCATTATATTTACTGTATATTCTCATATTAGCATAAAGGCGTATAACTTTTGTTGCGTCACTTTTTAAAATAAAGTATGCAGTTGGTGTTGTGCAGACACCTTTCATTGAAAACATTCAAAATAAAAAAGGCGAGTCTATAGATAGAATCAAAAGTTATGCCAGTGTTTACCTGTCATAGCCAGGAAACACGTGCTCCGAGCACGGCTTGCCAGCATTACGTCACTGCGTATGAATATGTGATTTGCCCTCTGTTTATAAAACTCTTCATGGAAAAAATATCTGTCAAACCATACAACACAAACAGGCTGATAAGCTCATGTAATAGTCTAGCTGAAACAGTGGGTTAATTACAGGTAAATGGCCCCCAAAGGTGTCAGCACACGACAACCAAGAACTATTTAGTGCGGTAACCTGCACCTGATTGGCCGCAATGGTGTATTCATACCTTCAGGAGTACGTGTTCCTGTGTGATATCAAAGCAATTGGGTGAGCGGTTTTGGAGAAGAAGATTTTTTTAAGGTTTGCCTCCAAAAAGAACAAGAAAATACATACAAAATAAAAAAATTGCAGGAGCGTGATCATTTGAACATTAGTGGTGGATACCAAACCGGGCCAAAGCACATCCCCGCCAAGTTTTAAGTAAATCTGGCTGACGGTTTTGGAGAAGAAGTCGAAAATGTGAATTGTGGACAGACAACGGGCGGACCCTCACAAAAGCTCAATTGACTGACAAGTCAGCTGAGCTAAAAATTCATTTAAAAAATCTTTAAATCACTGGAGTGTGACCATTTGAAAAACTTGGTCGAGACCTCTAAATGCCACTGAGTGCACTCAGATCCCAGTTATTACATTAGTAAATCAATCATAAAACCTCCATTTATCGCCCATTATCAACATCGTCTGTGGTCCCTTTTCACTCGTACATATTATCCATCAAACCCTTTCATATTACATGTAGTTTACAAAGATTCTCTCTAGAAGTCTGCTGTAAGAAATATTGGGAGGTATTATAAGAAAGAAGAAAGGGGGCTGCACAGTGGTCTTGTCTGTAACGTCAGTATGAATGACATTTCAAAGTCGCCCTGAAGTTTAACATTGACTTTTCATCCGCACTGAAGCTGAGACTGCTTCGTTTGATTTCCGTTTGGAATTGCATATTCTTTAATTCTGTACACTTTCTACTCATTCTATGGTTAAAATAATACAATACAGTGTGTTCAAGTATCTAATATCGCCACTTTTTATGCGGTAGGTATTTCAACAACGTGCGCCCGAAAAACAGCACTGTTACCGCACATCACGGTCCTCAACAGGGGACTCCCAGTGCACAAAATCGCGGGTTTCAGCTACATGCGTCTGTCATTCGTTATAATAGGTTCTGATGTTGAACTCCGCTATAGTGTTTTCAAGTATACACCTCATAAATTTGCTTTTTTGTGCCCATTACTTCCCCAGAGCGGTCTGACTCATCGTGACAATCCGCCATTTGGGTAGAAAACATCAAGGCCAAGTTCTATGAAGTTACGCAAATATGACTGGACAGTTCGCGTCTTGTTGGGTTTCCAACCACTATTACCAATATGCAAATGAAGTCCACGGCCATGTGTTGCTAATATGACGGGGAAAAATTGGTAACTTACTTGAGCATGAAGTGAATATTGATTGACAAAAATACATATTGTTCACACATATAAAGTGAAAATACCAACACATAGTAACATCTTATTACAATCTGATTATGAAACAATACACGGATACAAAGAAACCTGACAGTTGCCACAGCCTAAACCTCATACCCAAGTCCATACAATCCACTATATTGTCCCTGTTGCCCCGCACCAAAAATCATTGCGCTCCCGAGGTCGATTATTCGAAGTATAAGTATAATATTACATCACGTCTGGTCATATATCGATAACACATACAAGTTTACATATATCAACATACAGCAACACACAATGAACTGGAAATATACACATTATTCATGTTCTATTTGATCTCCTCTGGGAGCAACTAATGCTGCCCCATGGTACAATGAAGTGACACGGCTCCGATAGTTTTTATATATTTACAAATAAATAGCTATACACACCTAAATAAAGCCACACATACACAACTTTATAGATTAGCACAAGATAAAAATAAAAAACACAATATACATGATATATATCCTTCATTTCCTTAAAAAATAACCCACAATTATGGACCACCTACTGTGGCATCACCCCTACAATGTAATACATTGAAATGGTGAGGCTATCGCCTCACCGAAACAGGAAAAAACCCTAAAATAGTGTCAAACTAATATAACAATTAACAGGTGAAGGTCAAGGTGACTTCAAGGTCAAAGTATGGAACACATTTTCAGCTCAGCTGACTTGTCAGTCAGCTGGACTTTGTGAGGGTCTGTCGGCCGTGCGTCCGTCCACAATTCACATTTTCGACTTCTTCTACAAAACGGTCACCCAGATTCACTGCAAACTTGGTGGGGATGTGTCTTGTGTGGGTCTCTACCAAGTTGTTCAAATTGTCACGCTCAATGGATTTTTGGATTTTTTATGATTTTTTGGGGGGTTCTTTTTTGGGGCAAATCTTAAAAAATATTCTCCGGAACCGCTCAACCAATTGCTTTGATATTACACAGGGACACTCCTGGGGACTCCTGGTTCTGAATTTGTTCACCAGGTGGCGCTGATTTTTCTTATTTTTGTGTCTTATTGCTGTTATTAACTCATTTTCCAGAACCGTCACTCATATTAAGCTGAAACCTGAAGGATATGTTCCTTGTGGAAGGGCCAAACAAAATTGTTCACTAGATAGGAATGCTGCTGATTCCTGACTTAATGATTTTTCCAATTCGGGTACTTGTCGGTAAATACACATTTCCTGTTGATTACTATGTAAGTCAATGAGCATTCTAATGCTTATTCACTTTTCTTACTTCTTCTCCAAAACCGTTATCCAGATTGACTTCAAACTTGGCAGTATACCTTGGGTGGGTCTTTACCAAGTGTGTTCAATTGGTTACGTTCCAATGATTTTTGGATTTTGTTATGATATGATTAAAGTTTTTTTTTTGGGGGGGGGGGGGGGGAGGGGATCTTAAAAAATCTTCTTCTCAGGAACCACTCACCCGATTGCTTTGATATCACATTGGAACACTCCTGGGGACTCTCAGTTTTTACTTTGTGCACAAGCTGGTGTTGCGATTTTTTTCCTAATTTTTTATGTGTTATTGCTATTTTTGACTTCTTCTCCAGAACCGTCACTCAGATTAAGCTGAAACTTGGTGGATATGTTCCAAGTGGAAGGGTCAAGCAAAGTTGTTCACTAGGTCAGAATGATGCCGATTCCTGATTTTTAACGAGTTTTTAAATTCGAGTACTTGTCGGTAAATGCACCTTTCCTATTGATCACTATGTAAGTCAATGGGCATTCTAATGCTGATTCACATTTTTGACTTCTTCTCTGAAACTGTCAGTCAGATTGACTTCAAAGTTGGTGGTGATGTACCTTGGTGGGTCTCTACCAGATTTGCTCAAATGGTCACGTTCTAATGATTTTTAAAAAATTTCTTTGCCCTTTTCGGGCAAATCTTAAAAATTCGCAAGAGTATATGTACATATCACTTGAGCACAGGACTGTCACAGTCCTCTTGTTTTTGGTTTTTGCTATATATTTGGAGGTAAGAGGTCATACAATTATTAATTGAATGACTATTTTGAAATATGTTGTATGTGTGAGGTGAAAAAGCAAATATGTGGGTAGGGGGAGGGCTTAATGAATAACCATCAATATTTCAAAATGCTCAAGGGTGACAAGGTGTCATCCGGCATTTTCTGATTTTGTGTGAACCAGTAGTCATAAATCAAGCATAAAAAACTATAGACAATAATGTCAGGTGAACTCGAACTGCTACCAGACTACGTATATCTTCCAATAGTACCGGCAAACCTCTCTATTTTGGATTGGAGGAAGTGTTTCCTCTTGAAAGTTTTCCGCAATCCAATTACAGAGGCAGGGTTTTCGTGCAGACCTGTTGGAAATGATGGGATGTTGATTTGTCACTGGGAAAACCCTTCTAAAATACGGTCACCTCTTGACGTCTTTCATCATATGATAATATAACGTTGAATTCCCAATGTAGCTTTTACTTATAACTATCACTATGGCATTCATGCAAATACACAATGCAATACACTTGACGAGTTTACGTTGACTGGCATGCATAAAGCAGTTTTACACACTTACATTATACACGTAGGCAGCTTTCTATGTGCCACCAGAATACAATGTATACTTGGCAGCAAAAGTCAAGAAACACGCATTACTTCACTCATAACTATGTAAATTATGAAACGAAACACAAGTTTCAGCATTGCGACATAGACTTTAATGTCTTGATATCACAGATAATGAGTCTCACCTGGAATAGCATGGCATATAAACATGAACAGCTGCATTGTTTCTACTATGTGCCCCCCCCCCCCAAAAAAAAAGTCAGGGATCACTTCTATCCACATATGCAAATGTGTCTAAAGTGCTCTCAGTATGCGTTGCACCTGCCTTGTGCCGATATTATGGTGCGTACCGGACGGCTTATTGATATGTAGAGTTTCCTTATCTTTTGTTGTGGGGTCTCTGCCCAAGCCATTTGCAATGCTAGGACTAAGTCCTGTACACTAGTGAAATGCACACTCCTAACAGATCTGCCCAGCATGACCCACACATGCTCATTAACGTTAAACTCTGGCCTGTTAGCAGGCCATTCCATGTGCACAAAGTCCTCCTGGTTTTGGTGATCTGAAACAACTCTACCCCTGTGTGGACGGGCATTATCATCCTGTAGCAAAAATCCATTTCCAACTGACGCCAGGCCAAATGGCATGGCTGCAGGCGCCAAGATCTCGCCTCTATATTTCAATCTTGTCATGGTCTCTGCGCTATTCTCCAGGGATACCTTATAGTTGAAAAATATTGCCCCCCCCCACCATGACAGAACCACCACCAAAACGACTATGGTGGTAAACATGCCTGGGATCAAACCTTTTCTTCTTGGCAGGCCATACACGTTTTCGCCCATGTTGAATGTGAGGCAAAAGCGTGACTCGTCAGTAAAACAGCCATTCTGCCATTGGTCAGTGCTCCTGGATCTGTGTTGTTGACACCAGTCCACCCATGCTTGCCCGTTGCGGTCTGCAATCACTGGAAATGCATCTGGGCGACATTAAACCTTGCCTGCAGAATGCCACCGTTACGGCAATGTGACACAACTGACATCCTTCCTGCAGCTTGCCGAAGGTGGAAACGACCCTCTCTGGATGTGGAAAATAGCTGATTCTCCACTAAGTCCCCAAGAATTGTGTCATCCTCCTCATTGGATAACCATATGTCTCTTTATGTCTCCAGTTCCTTCTTGCTTCTTGAGCAGTCTGCAAACCAAGGCCCTGTGAACAACAAATTCATGAGCGGCCTTGTCTGTGTCCAACCTGCTCAGGTGGATAGTGCCATAATCTTCTATTTCTGTCCGTCAGACAGATGCCTTCAATCAGCCATGCTGTAGGCTGGTGTGTGTAGCTTCTGACCAAATTCTCTACCATACTCCATGCCTTATAAGGCCCACTGTGGGAGAGATCAAGGGCAGTCCCTTGTCCAGAAATGTGGTCAACGCACTTTAGTGACATGGGGCTGCCTTGAGACTACTTATTACGTTAGGCAGCGGGTTCGATCTAAAGTTGTACGTGTGTGTCCCTAGTGCTGTGTTGCTTAACTTTTACCGTTAAGTATATAACAAACACTTGCAGTTTCCAACAAGGGTGAGCAGTTGTGACAGAAGAAAGAACCAATGCAGATAAGAAGTGGAGTTTAACATTTTTCACCCGACGGGCAAACCTGGGTTATACTGCAAGTTAAACAACATGTATCATCTCTCACTATAGCTCATGCCGAATACATGCCAAAATGCACTCACCGGAGAGGAGGGAATATGTCTGCATGGGTGGGGGTGGGAGTGGGGGTGTCGACAAACCAACACCACAGGTATGAATTACATATTGCCTTTATTAGGAACAGTCATATTTACGAGATAGACCTTAAATTCATAAATATTTCTTTTGCATGTTGACAGGGAAGCACTAACCATCAACTGATGGACAGCAATGTGCACATCATGCGGCTCCGTAATTTATGGGAGTGGAAGTTGTCATACACACTATTGATATAACAATAATTGTGGGTATATGATCCTCATAGTATTTATGAGAATAAAAAGTATGAAGTATATTATCAGCATTACTGCATATTTCCATGTGGGGGTATATCGGATGATAATACACTGCACTGATCTACCATTTTAGACGTGCAAAGACTTGCGTGGACATTTAAAAAGCACTACGGATTGTCTGCCAATTTAGAACCTTTCAAGTTTGTTCAGGCTCCTTCTTTTAGAGCCACGGGCATTGTTATGCAACCCAGTGGCTACACTATCTGGCCCATTTTTTTTTTTACATCGCGGGCATGTTATAATATGTAGCAGTTAGGGCTGTTATTAAAGCTACCACATCATCGTCCTGTTGATTCATTTTTGTGCCACCTGACAAAAATGGTCGTACATGCTTCATTCATATTAAATTAACATACTTTAACTAATGAACCACTGAGCAAATTTCTCATTTGGAAAACAAACAAAAAAAAAAAACACACAAAAAAAAACATACGACTCCTATGGAGACAAGCTTTATTTAAATGTATTGCAAACAAGAATGATGGATTCGTTGATTGATAATGATAATTTATTCAGTCTCCATCATTGGGGAAATAAAATACACCAGAATATACACATGAAGATGAAAATAATATAGTAATGCATAAATCATATGTGTACAAACTAAAATGTAAGGTCGCAAAAGGTCCGGCCGTAACCGCTGCCCCTTCCCACGCCTCCCGAATTAAAATACAAATTTCCCCATCTTATTTTTGGATAAGTGATTAGTTGGTTGAAAACGATGTAATAGGGGATCTGCTAAGTTTTTTTTCCAAGCAAATACAGGTAACAGGGATAAGCACTGAATTGCCTTTATGTTCTTGGACTGCAACACAAGTATTATGTGGCGATAATTATAAACTTGTCCTTATATGGGTCAAATTAAAGATTGGCGACGAAACCTAACTCACCGTTACGGTATAATATTATGGCTAAATACATGCCGTGCATCCCGGTAGCGAAGGGAAGTACCGATATTTTTGCAAACTGAATATGCTAAGAGACGTATATACGTCCCTCAAAAGGTTCTGGATTTTTAGCTGAATTTGCAAATTGCATGACGTGATGGAATACTCTGAGCTGGACAAGCACCTTTTAGCCCCCCCCCCCTCTCCCACACACACACATATTGTATTTGTGTCTTTTTGCCCAGAACTACTTTCTAGTAGTCATTACCCTATTCCGCAGTCCGACCTCTTTACTCTCCATAAGCTAACCTGTCCCTGTCTAACCTATCTGTATATGGAATTACTATTGTCCATATTGCACACGTTCCTAGCTGTAAAATTTTCACATAGGCTGTATCAGCCCAAATAAATTAAATGGTCTTCAGCGGGTAACTACTCAACATGTTTCGGAGCCTATTACCCGTACATGCCTTTCTGAGTAGCGGCTCCTTGTCTAAGCTAAATATTCATCAAAGACAACCCACATAATAATGAATAAACATGAACGTAGCAAATGATGAATTAGCTAAATACGTGAAGTTTTGCTTTTCAATGCAGAGCTTCATTATCAAAGAAGAATACCTGTCAAACAAACCATAATTACTAAATTTGTAGAGTACTGGTTCAGATAAGAACAATTTGACTTACCCCTGAACCAATATGTACCCTTTCTACCTGGACAGCTTATCCTAGTTAAACTATATATATATATATATATATACATATATATATATATATATATATATATATATATATATATATATATATATATATATATATATATGGGTGTCTGTGTAAACATACAAACGTTTGCATTATCTGTGGCCCCAAATTGCAGAATCAAGGCTAACCAGCCGGCAAGTATTAAGACAAAAGTCAAGATGAAAAAAAAAAAAAACCCACAAAGCAACAACCCGAATAGGTTGCACAGTGACAAATGAAAGTAGCACGGTTCATTCTCGTGTCGCCACCGTGTTGCGCAACATGCCTTCTCACATGCACTGGCACACATGCAACGGGTCAACTCGTGTAACTCGGCCTTTAAATGCCTGAACCAGCTTGCATGGCTCCAACGTGCGTCTATGATGGTAGAATAGCCTTCATAACTGTACAATTATTTGAATTTTTTTTTTGGGGGGGGGGGGCGGTTGTAAAATTAAAATAAAAAAGTAATGGGGCTTCTAAGTGAAAAGATAAGGTTTTGGGAATCCAAAAAGGAAAGGCACGTTTGTTTGGCTCTAAAGTGGCTAGACAAGCTTGCGTGGCTCGAGAATGTATACCCTATGATTGCCTGTATCGCTGATATAAATAATTCCCTCTGGACTGCAGATAATACCGCAAGGACTATTAAACTGTTCAAACCCCGAGCCTTTTGAACCAAGGCTACCTTTATGTTCACCTGAGGCATCAAACATTTGCAGTGGTGTTTGTCCCCACTCTGCGACGATTAAGGTATTATGATTAGTCAAAAACCGTACAACACTTGGCCTGTCAAACGTAAAAGTTTGTGCAAAAACGCGTAAAAATACTCCATGTGGGGAAACAACTTGGATTCTATTATTGTAGAAGTCTGGTACGTATATATTATTGTCATCGTCAACGTCTGCTGAGTATGGGTGATCAAACTGTCCAACTCTATTCCCATAGTGACCAAAATGAACAAAGAGTGAACCGGATGATTCGAAGACTGCAATGCAGTGGTTGTAAGTGTCGGCAACAATGATCTTATTCTTATGGTCAACAGTAACACCGCACGGTCTATTGAATCTACCAGCAGGGCCTTTGTCTTTGATGTGGTCAATTGCGTTTCCATCAAGATCAACAATTTGGATTCGATGGTTCTCTGTGTCGGCAACTACGATCCTGCCATCCTTGTTCAAAGCGAGATCCCGCGGACTTGTAAACTGGCCCAGTTCAACGCCCTGTTTCCCAAGAGATTTAACAAAATAACCACTTTTATCAAAAATTTGAATACGATGGTTGGTGCTGTCAATAACTAACACCTGCCCAGACGTGCGGTCAAAGGCAACGCCGCGTGGGTTTCTGAACTCTCCCTCTTTATTGCCAGGTCCACCAAAGACGTTCAATCTGTACCCTTGCCGCAACAAATTGGAACCTGCAAGCAAAAATCACATATGGTTGTCAAACAGGTAATGACCTGCTGTTATGAGTTGTTTTTGTCAAGGATTTACGCACATATAATTATGGTTCAAAGCTATGTCTCACAAGTTGCAAAATGGCTGCGGGGATGATCGAACAATGAATAAGTCCCCAAAATATCATGAACAGCCCGCGACAAGGAAACATATGCACCTGGGGCGTGCCATCAAGATAGGACAAGACGGGAAAACCAAACATGTGGCACAATATATAATACCAATTGCAAGTATTGCAGCACTTAAAACAGATCTACCGCCCAGTCATCCTCAAAATAGCTCGGCATTTAGAATCGACTAATGGTGTAGACCAAATATATGCTAAAGACAAACTGCGTTGTATATATTACAGTAGAGAGAGAGAAACACAGTGGTCTCATAGACGTAATATAAACGGTATGAATTTTTGCTTATATTCTAAACTATATGTCCGCCCACTATCTGACACACACATATCATATGTTAGTATATAGTCGGAAGTATCGAGAAACTTTCTTCAAACATCGAGGTGTTTTATGTTATGCCGTTGTGTATATATATATATATATATATATATATATATATATATATATATATATATATATATATATATATATATATATATATATATATATATATATATATATATATGAAACATCAAACAATATTTACATCCATTTTTTGACATATCTCAAAATTATTTAACGACTGACATAAGCTTTATGTATCTTAATCAATGTATATGATTCTAAAACACGTCTGCGAGATCTATTTCTGCTATAGAAGGGCAAGGTTTCAGTCTTGGAGTATTTTCAAGCTGTTGTTTCAAAACGTAGAATTTCTGATTTGTCCTAAGTCAGGTTCTTCGCGTGTCAATAAAAGTATGACAAAACCGCTGATATTTTCACCCTGAATAGGAGAATTAGGGGAAAAATGTTTACTTCAAGCACCATACAAAAAGTAGTGCCACAGATACAAGAGCATTCATTTGGGAATGCGTGGTAGTTCTCCATTGTCGTCAGTAAGGATTCGTGGGTCAACATGCTTCACTGACTACCTTGTTATGTTGGAGCAGTTTTCAACATTTCTTCTACTAATATTTGGATCAGAAATTCCAAATTTTTTTTTTTTTTATGAAATGGTTCATCCTTTTACCAAAGTTAGTGGGAATGTCACAGAAAAGCAGGATTTTTATTGTGGTTTAACATTGCATGAGCGGACATTATGTGGCTCCATCTTGTGGTGGACCTGGCCAAAAGACCTGTAAAAAGACCTCTTTTCTCATGCACGTTCCAGACCCGAGGGACGAGAATGTAAACAAAGAATTTTCTATGTGATTTACCAGTGTCAAATGCTATTTGCCTGTACAACTTTGAAGAGAAGAATGGTTTCCATACATACGTTTACACGTGTAAACGGCTGAAATACACACTGATGCAGGGATCTGAGATCCTTGAGGCATGCTGGCAAGTGTGCCACTGGAAACCTACTTTGCTTTTTTTTGTAACTCAGCTACCAACTAGTCATACTTGCGAACGATCTGGCTAACATTTGCAAATGTTATTCATGAAGTCAATCATGTCCTTGGGAATCCACCACCTCAACACCACATTAGATATTCTACGTCTTTATTTCTATATGTGCACTTCCGTACCTTTCCTTTGTCGAATCACAGGCTCGGGCTCGGAGTCGTCGTACACTACGATTGGCTCATTTTCCTCATCTGACCCCGGTTCTTCGTGCTGAACAAGGGCATCAAATTCTGCTGTACTAAGTAGTGGGTCCCACGCCTCACTTACCTCTGTATTGCTAACATACGCCTCACAGAAGTCGTAGTCGGACATCAACGCCGGAAGCCACGAATGACCTCTGTTTGAGTGCCTCACTTCTTTGTTAAGCGAATAAGTTGTCTGCAAGTCAACATATAAAACAATCGCTTTCGACAGATCAAAAACAATATTGAACCATAGCAGACCAGATCGTGCATGAGCCATAGGCACGTAACAATCAAAGCTTCTACTGCCCACTGTACAGCTATACCAAGATTTCACTAGGAAGCCATTTAATATATACTGGAGTATCAAACAAATGCAACATTGCATGATGCGTATCAAAACTAAAAACATATAACTTCCGTGTAAAGTTAGGAGCGGTGCCGACGACTGCAAGCGTTTCATCTCTTTTTGCATCAGTCTGCGATTTGTTCTGGAGGTGTAACCAAAATACAAATGCAGCCGTTTGGACTGCAGGATCACCCAGGCTGCAATTGGAAGCACTTCAAGTATAAACTGGGTCAGAAACAATGCGAAGTTGTTTGTTATAATTTGGTCGAAACATACTGCTTTTTGAATGTCTCCAGCATCTGTGAAAGAGGCACTTTGATCTGTTTTTGTGCATTTGAAGTCATCCATCTCATCTGCATGAACGTACAAATTCCATGATATCAAGATTACACTGCTGACAATACTTAGCAGGAGATGTAGTCTGGCAAGAGAGGGAATAGATTTTAGCAGTATCTGTTTGGAATTCATGTGTGCCCGAATCTCTTGAACCCCTTTTGCTACAACTGACACTTTTTTATCTGTCTCCGACATTGCCTGAAAGAGATACGTCACTTCCTCTGAATGTCGCTTGATTTCAGTTTTAATGTTGAGAATTTCTTCCTTTAATTCCGTATCTAATTGATACCATGTCGTAAGTTCCGATATACATCTTTCTGCGTCAGTTGTAAGGGGACTGTTTAATAGATTATCAATTTCAGTCTTCCAGACTTGTCCACCTAAACGAATAAAACAGTCACTAATAGTCTGTACGTACACTGTAAAAGATTCATCGTCAATCTCACCTTTAGACGCATGCGCGTGAATACTATTTCGATACATTCTAACTCGCACCAGATCTGCTTCACGACTCAGATCATCATTTGGTGGGGCAGAGTCCCATCCACACTTCGGCTCAGGTAAATTGCATATATGTCTCAGAAGTATAAATAATAAGCTGATATCAAAATCTTCTGATTTACCAAACTGTCCATGTTTGGGATAAAGTTCTTTCCACTGAACACCGGTCAGGTGTCTCTCCTTTTTAACCTGCCTGATCGTGTTCTTGATGCCTGGGTTGGCGAGTATTCTAGGCAGAGTACAAGGGTGATGGATACTATCAAAGATTGACCTCAGGATGGCAGTTCCCCCGTCTATGAGCAAGCGACAGACTAACATGAAGTTGTCCTTCTCATCGCTGGCCCGTAGAGGTCGAAGATCTGCTTCTTCCATGGTGCAAAATCTGAGAGAAAGGGTAGATCAGATGAATGTAGTGATACATAGACTGATATCAAAAACACATACACAAGAGTATGAGAATCAATAAATTGTATTTTCCTATTTTGGGGTGAGTCCAAAACGCGCTGAGGAAAGCTGTTGACCTGGACTATTACATGCTATGTAATTTCAGGCATGGTGGTAGTTGAAGGAAAGTTTTTCTTTTTTTCATATTTGTTTTTTTTTTCTTTAGAAACATGCGCATCGCACACTTAGGTCCAAACGGTATTGAAAGAGTTCAGGGGCATTCCGTTGTATTCGTGCCATGGCGATTTTTCAATTTCTACTGTGTGTACAAAGTTTTATAATTTTTTATGCATTTATAACTGTACCGCTAAACTACATCAATTTTCTGCTACAAGGCATCTCAAAACAGCATTTACAGAAGCGCCAAAGAGTTAAAAATTCTGCGCTTGCGCATTGGCAGTTACGAGGCTACATACATTTGTTACCCGTACAATACAGAATCCCGTTCAAAATGTTGGATGTTCAAGTGTCTCCATGGTTGTGCATCAGTGCATCTACAAGACCTTCTACACCCTAAACGTTCACCTCGTTCCATCGACTTCTTGTTGTATATCCCTAAAACTAAATACAGAGTATGTGGAGACCGATCCTTCTGCAAAGCTGTCCTTCAGCAGTGGAACAAATTTCCCCGTAATATTCGTACTTTTCCCTGTCTTTATTGTTTAAAGAAATTTTCGAAGACCCAATACACCCATCTTTACAATCTTGCTTTTACAAACTGGCACTTGGTAATATCGTTTCGATTTTACATAAAAATCGTGAACTTTTAATGTTTAATTAGCGTTGTCGTCATCATCATCATGCGCGTCTTCAAGGAGACAAATATATATAGTTTAATCTGAAAATCAAATGGGCATGTATAACGAAATAAAATGGTAAATATATGTTATGGTCGGGATCCTTCTTTTTCAATATTTTTGTAAAGAACGGATTTAACGCAATGTTAGTGTATCTCGAAAAACAGAACTGCTATAGTATTACCCTTATGATTTTGACACACGAGGCAGCCCAATCTATATAAAAAAAAAGACCTGCCGAGTTGCTGGTTGAGAAAAATACGTCATGTCACGTCAGTGATGTTTTCAACGCAAACGTTTTCTCTCTTAGTAAGTACTTACGTTAAAACATTTAAAATTAATTTTTTCCCTTGTAAATAAAAATATACAATGCTAAATTTGGGAAACTTCCACCAGAATGTTCATTGTAGAGTACATGTCTAGTCCTCTATCAATCTGTTCAATGTGAAAAGGGACAGTTTTTTAATTCTTCACATCTACTTCTAACAATGCTTAAGTGATAATGCAGCTTGACCCATGCATTATTTTGTAATTATAGAGTGAGGTTTAAACAGAAAAATTGTCCTTTGAGCAGTTCGGGAAAAATACAAGAAAGTGGAAAATCCAGATGTCTTCTTCACAGAATTGGGGTGATAAATATGTTGTACTGTGCAAAACAGATTCCCGTGTGATCATTACAGCTTGAAATGAATGTTTTTTACCGCTACACCTTAATCTATTTAATACAGAGTCAGCAACACACAAATTTAACTACTTTAACTATTATAAAACAAGGTATCAAATATACGTCGAGACAACATTCTCAATTCAACGTCAAAGAAACTGTTCTCTCAACATCTTGGCATCCTCTGATAGAAGGGACAAAAACCACAGGCATTACAGGTATAAGTCAGTGTGGCCCATTAGAAATGACTTTATTTAAGCATACTAGAAACCCGTCCTGTGATGTGTGGACAGTTTTATAAGGCTATGACACACAGTTCCACTGTTTTTATTTTCATTAAAAAATTACATGCAGTATAGACTTGATGGTTTTTAAACCGACTGCAGGTATTATTACACTATTGAAGTGCAATATTGTGTGGAGGATTTTAAATTGACTTCGCTTAATTTTTGTGTGCTGGTATATATATACAGTAGCAATAAATGTGTTTTGGCATTAAACGTATCTGATTTCCGTTCTATATGCCGGAGGAAAGTTTCTTGGATAAAATTGTGATAATTTTGACATTTCTAAAGTTCCTTCTACCTTTTCTGTATTTAACGGATACCATGACAGAAACACTCATCCCTAACTTCACGTAAAATGTGTTAACTAGTACTAAAAACTGGTTGATTATTTAAACACTTTCTTCATTTACACTGTATGCCATTAAAAAGTGATCTAATAAGCTAATGAAATCAGACACGCAGGTTAAATTGTTATATGTAAAAGATCAGAGTTGGGACATATGTAGGCGGGAGAAGGTCCAAATTAAGAAAGACATTTAAGTTTAACGTTGCATTGTGTTTAACGTGACGTCCTTTGTCCTGTCAACCAAACAAATACAGTTATGGGCGCCTTTACGTAATTATTTAACTGTTTAACTACCGAATTTTTGTCGAAGTGTCGTATGCGTTTATGGCCGGGTGCGTTTACATGTGACATGTACCCATATCACGAATATTACAAACAAGAGGACTGTGACAGTCCTGTGCTCAGCTGACATGTACGTATACCCCTGCGAGTTTTTAAGATTTGTAACAAAAACAACAAAAAAAAAAAAAAAACACACACAAAACACAAAAAACAAAAAAAAACAAAAAAAAACCCAAACAAACAACCAACCAACCAAACAAACAAAACAAAGCAAAAAAACAATCCAAAATCAATGGCGCATGATCATTTGAACAAATTTGGTGGAGACCCACCCAAGGTAAATTGTCACCAAGTTTGAATTCAATCTGGCTGACGGTTGGGAGAAGTTTAAAATGTGAATTAGCATTAGGATCCCCATGTACTTGCATAAAAATCAATAGGAAAGGTGCATTTACCGATAAGTACCCGCATTGAAAAAAAAATCGTTAGAAATCAGGAATCCATAGGATTGCAACCTAGTGAATAACTTTGTAGGACCGTTACAGAAGAAGTCGATTGTTGACGACAGGCGACAGGCCACGGACAAAGGACCATAAGATAAGCTAAGCTACTGACAAGTCAGCTAAGCTAAAAAAACAAGTTCTACCATGGGATCCCTACGAAGGAATCTAAAAAACAGCCATTACCATGCAAGAATGCCTGTCAATAGTTGATTAGGTCTGTGGAAGAATATGGTGCCATTGTCGGTGCCTCTTATCACGTCTCCGATCCAAACCGTCTTGAAAGCATCCAGTGTGAGGCGGCTAGGTTTATCACTGATGACTTTATGTCCCGCGAGCCTGTTTGTGTTATTAATATGCTAAGCGACAGACCTAAATCTACCCACCCTACAAGAGACACGTCGATCACTCCGACTTAATTATTTTCCTGCACAAGGTGGTTCATGGACCAGTACTACAGTAGCAGCTTTCCAACCGGAGGATCTTCTCACGCTCAAAAAGCAAAGACGACCAATTCGTGCCCGAAAATTCACGGATCGTGTCACGCAGAATATCACTGACCAACAATCGAGGTGCACAAAACATGTCAATTTCAACAATCTTTCGTTGTGGAAACCGTCATTGACTGGAAAGTGGAATCACCTTGTCGTGTCATGTATTCGCCCTAATACGAAAACTGTTGAGGGCTTTACTTTTGCCATCAGCAGCCTAAGTTACTAACGTTCAAACAACACGCTCTCCCGTTGCATTTATGCCAGAAGTGGTTGCAGCAACACACTATGTACCCATACAGATACATGTACAAACAAGCTTGACAACTGGCGTCAAATATATTGGCGCCCTAACATTAAAGTTGGGCCCAGTGGGAAACCAGGAAGTAAAAGCTCCGTCAGCTCGTTGGTGCTATCCTCGCCCATCCTCATGTGACAAGGCGCAATGATAAAGTCGACCCAGTGCCTAGGGTTCAACAATGTCAACATTTAGAACAAGTTGTCAAGTAGTGTTCTGGGTTATGACATGTCCGAATGGGCCTTGTGTTACCGCGATTAGCATGTAAAAACAAGTATTTCGATGAGCACTTAGATCAGTCAGTTACTTGCAATAATAGTGCGTTCTATGCAGTTTTAAAACGCCATAACAACTACTACTTGTTCTATACATAAGATGAAAAATTTAAAACAAGGCACATTGTATACATACACACTGGACTGATGCTATCAATCGGCTCCAGTTTCTCGGTTCTGATTCATGGTTCGCAAGGCAGTTCGACGCAAGTGGCTGATGCGGAAGTGATCATCCAGGCAAGTCCACAAACAAACATTGTCCTCCTCAGTCCTCATCCATACCCATAAAGATTATTGCGTTAGCCAACAGATGTCGCTATCTGTCTCTCTCGCTCTCTCTTTCTCTCTGTGTACATGTATATGTACATAAATGGAGTGTAAGTGTTATTAAGCGCATTCACGTACATAGTAGTACTATTACTACTACTAGTAGTGATAGTAGTACGCCTACTACTATTACTACAACAAATAATAAGCAAAGAAAAATAATGAGGTGAGTTTAATCGGAGAAACAATATATATATATATATAGTTTTTCTAGGAATCCAGCAAACTTTCAAATGTCAAAAAATTGACATATTATGCATTTTTTTCCCACGTGCATGCAGGTTCATGGAATGCTATACAGGTTATACCCATTAATACATACATTCATTTCAATGCTAACGACAAAATGACAATATACGTTTTGCGTTTATCATCGTGGAGCTCAATATACTGTGTTGCAGTTCATAAAAATTTAAAGCTTGCATGTCAATTTGTAATGCAGTACTTAAAGTGTGAAACTGTGTAAATTTACAAGTAATAACCCAATCACATTCAATATGCACTAGCCCCCCCCCCCATCAATTTGAATCGAAGAAGCTACATTTTTTTCGATTCTAATAAGAGAGGCTAGCACTTAGAATGTACCATTTCTTCGAATCTAATAGGGGAGGGTAGCACTCAGAATACAGCGCTATACCTGTTTTTAGGTCTGCATATAACTGTTCATACGTGTGGTACGTGTGAAGACGCAAATTGTAATTTTACAGCACAGGTAGTTGTCTCAACCGGGCATGTAAAATGTTTAGGGATCGCATACCAAAAGAGCTGCATCAAACTGTACTGATTCCAGCGAACTGGCAAGGGCGTCTGAACAGTTATCAAAAATGACACAGCTATTGTCCGGGATAGGGCGTATCATGGATCTATTAAGGCTGGAGAGTGTATCACGTGAGAGTTTGTATTAAAGCCTGTACAATAACAATAGGCGTTTTTTTTAAGCCTTTTTTAACAATTCTTGTGATATGAGCATCCCATTTCAAGTTAAAGGACAGAGTGAAGCCAAAAGTGAGCAGTGCCTTCCGGTATATCAGAATCACCAAGATATAGAGGAGGAGAATTAATTTTGTCACGTTTCAGGGAAGCAATGAGAGCTACAGATTTAATAGCGGTAAATGTGACTTTCTACTGAATTCCCCAAATGGAAATTCTTCCAAGGTCAGTATTTGAACGCTGTGCAGAAAAAAGGCGTCATATATTATCTCTAGAAAACTTGTGTCATCTGCAAAGAGCATGATATCGCAATTAATATTTTCAGTAATGTAATTGATAAAAACTAGGAAAAGCGTCGGGCAAGGATGGACCCTTTAGGGACCCTGCTTCAATAGCAAGAAGAGACGAAGACTGCCCTTTAATAGTTACACATTGGAGCCGGTAAGATAAATAACTGCTCATAAGGTTAAAGACAGGACCATCTATAACAAGCTGTTTCAGTTTAAAGACAAAGCCGTCATGCCACACACGGTCAAAGGAATTGCTTATGGCTAAAAAGCCCACCCTGGCACCTTTTTCAGTTCTAGGCCATTACAGATATCATATACAACTTTGCCAAGTTGATTTATAGTTAAGCCGGAATTTGTGGAGGTCAGAAGTCAATGAAGCATAAAATATTAATATAATACATTAAAAATCAAACCTTTAAAGACGCTAGATACGTTGCTCAAGGAGAGAGATAGGGCGATAATTACTTTTACATTGTTTGTCAAATTTTTTGAAAACAGGACAATAATGTTGGAAATTCTCCATGTGTCAGGATAGCTGGAAGAAGCAATACGAAAATTAAATAATTTAGTAAGTGACCCACAAATACCAGGGACTGTTTTTTAATATGATGTTTCCTATACTGTCCTGGCCAGATGTGGAGGCAGCCTTGAGGGATCGAAGAACTCCTTTTTCACGGAAGAATTATCAACAGTAAAGAAATTAAGCCTAGCTTTTGTTTCATAGAAGAGGCATAGGGTTGCTTTCCTTGGAAGGTTTACACTGATCGCTAAAATACCTATTAAAAATTTCGCACTTATCAGCATTGCTAGTAATAACAGTGCCGTTTTTCAGAAGAGGAGAGATGGAATGATTAATTTTCGAGCAAATGATACTTTTGCTCATGTTCCACGACCTTTTGGGATTAATATCGCTGGAGTCACGTTCGTTAAGGAGTTTGGAAAAGTACGATCTCATAGAACTATGGATAGAATTAGCAGAATAGATTTGTAAACGTTTATAATAGTTATGAAATTCCTCAAGTTTGAGGGGTTTTGATAAAGTTAGAGGGCGGATTTTGTTCCTGTAACGCTTGAAACGAGACCATGCTCGATTGGGTTTTTATGAGTAATTTCTTTATTATGCAAATGACCCATGGATGGCTTGTCTTTTGGTCCAATGAGAGCACCGCGTGAGGGTATATGCTGTTTGCACAAATCCATGAAGAGTTGTGTCAAGAAATGCACCATATCATTAATATCTTCAAAAACAGCAAGAGCTGCGCCAAATGGAGCATCGTACATAGCGTGATTTATACCATTGAAATCAGCTTTTGTATAATTGCAAATACTTCGTTCGAATGTTGTATATGTTTGATGAGACAAAAAAGGTGAACAAAAACAACAGCGTGATCAGACGTTGATATTGTAGCAAGAATGCCAGAACTTAGAATGAGACCAGGCAAAACTGTGATTTATAAATCCAGAAGGCTCTCGCACACATCATTAATATGGGTTGGTTGTGATATATGTTGGAAAAAGTTGTGGAATATAATGTTAACGAGATGAAGACCCTATTCGCTTTCAGAGTGGTCGCCGACCCAAAAGTGACATCTGGCATTAAAGACAGCAGTTAAAAACAAAAGTTTAGATTAGCCTCAATGGCTATAGTAATCGAATAATCGAGATCATTAAGAAATGTGTCCCTTTCAACAGCTAATTGGCCAGTGGGTCTGCAATAAACACCCAAATAAGCGAGCCATTTTTGCAAAAATCTCGATGCAAATGCATTCTCAATCAGCAATCTTAGGGTCATCTCGACGTATGTAAGACAGGCTATACTTTACATTAATGGCTACACCCCCTCCACGACCAGTGATTCTGTCCTTACTGATTGGCATATTAAAACTCTCAATGGAAACAAGTTCGTTCAAATAACGTGAGTCTAGCCAAGTTTCTGATTTCGTAATGATGTTCATGTTTCCAAAAACAGCCATGCAGTTCAACTCTTCAAGTTTACCTGATGATCTAAGACTGCGGACATTTGCGTAACATAGTTTTAATTGCCTTTTGGTTATGTAACGGTAATCTCAAGGACCTGGATTAGGGTGAATGTCAAACATAGGTAGCTTGCATAGTCGTTTTGAGACCCTTTCTTAGCTAATTCGTTACAAAACAAAATAGCTAATGAAAGTTATCACACATAGGCCCCGTAGTGCCAATCTGTCCGGTAACTCTCCAGTGTGAGAGGTAGGAAAACCACAAAAATATTCACTTCCGGCAACAAAGAACGATACTTTGCGCGTGTAAACTTGCCTAAATATATATCAAAATTAACGTGTATTGTCACAAAATATGTGATAAATGACTGATAATTCATAAATTAATAGATATCAAGGTTAGAAACAGGTTTAAGGAAAATACCAACATGCACCTCCAACACAAGAGAGAGCCGAACAATTTAGCATTAGGGGGCGCATGTGTGTATAAAAATTAAATGAAGGGGGCAGTCATAATGTCGAGCCAGAACAAGCAGGCTGCAAGGCAGTCCTGGGGCTGAAGAGGAATGAAGAACTCCTGAGATTTCAGAACCTCAATTTGTAACTGTGAAAGTACAATTTCTGTAAAATAGAAAAATGCGCAACCTCAGATTACAATCGTATAAACCATATATTTTCAGGACGACACATACTAAATAGATGTCCAAATGACTGGAACCTTCAAAAACTTTACTTGACAATTCAGCAGAAAATCTAGATAGCTCTTCAGATACCTTCCTGTCATCTACAACACTGCCTACAAAGTATTTGAACTCCACCAATTTCTGTGGATCAGTATGACACCAGGAAAGCAGATCACTCAACCTGTTTTCTACTCAGTCAATATATACAGCATGAATTTGCGACTCATTCGTGGCTGAAAGATAATCTATCTCCCTCAGACAGGGAGCAAGAAAAGTATTTTTCACACGCCCAAATTCAATACAAAAAACCCCCAAAGTTTTGTTGTCACAACAGACTCTGATTCATTTACCTTTCACCAGATGTCACCACAGTTTTAATGCAATGGCAATCGCCAACAGTTCCAAGCAGTTAATATCTAACCCCAGCTCTTATATGAAACATGGGAAGTGTGTGTGAAAATAACCATGTGTGAATTTGGAAAATCCCCCACAACCTGTCAGACAAGCATTGGTGGAAATTATCTCACAGGTTCACACCATTTGTCTTAAGGTATAATAGATACCCCATTTTATATAGCCATAAAGGTTTTCCACCACAAAACATCTTTCATAAAATGATCTGGTATAGGAACTTTATAACCATGTGTTCTTAGATGCTGCAACATTCGTGAAATGAAAATTCTACCAGCGTGAACACATGTTGCCGCAAACTGCAATTTTCTAATGAAAGACTGAATCTCCTTCTTAGAAGCTTCAACCTCTGTCAACCACACACCCAGTGTTTGTTGCGACCATGGGAATGAAGTCAAGTTCCAAACATCACTGGAACATGACCATTTGCACAAAATAGGTAGACACTTATAAAAGGTATATTCCTACCAAGTTTGGCACAAATCTGGCCAAAATTATTTAAGTTTTGACCATTACAAGAAATCTCCATGTTAAACTTTCCGATTAAAACCTTTTAAAGTTTTTCGAAAAAATCATAAAAAATCCAAAAATCACTGGTTTCATGACCATTTGAATAAATATAGAACCATCCAAGGTACATTGTCACCAAGTATGAAGTAATCTTGCAGGCAGTTTCTTCAGAGAAGTCCAAAATATGAATTACCATTACAATGTCCAGACTTGCATAGTAAGCAATAGATAAGTACCCAAACTGAAACATATCGTTAAAAATCAGGATTCCACAGCAGTGCTACATATTGAGCATCTTTGCTTGACCCTTTCACAAGGATCATATCCACACAGTTTCATCTTAGTCTGAGTGACAGATCTGGAGAAGTCACAAATAATGAAAACACACAAAAATTCAAAAAAAAAAAAAATAAAATAAAAAAATTGCAGCACCACCTGGTGAGCATATCAAGAACCAGGAGTCCCCAAGAGTGTCCCTGTGCGATATTAAAGCAATTGGGTGAGCGGTTTCGGAGAAGATTTTTTTAGGTTTCTCTTAAAAAAGAACCAAAAAAGTCGTTAAAAATCCAAAAACCAATGGAGCGTGACTATTTGGACAAACCTGGTAGACACCCAAAAAGGTAAACTGCCACCAATTTTGAAGTCAATCTGGCCGGCGGTTTTCAAGAAGAGGTGGAAAATGTGAATTAGCATTAGAATGCCCATTGACTTACATAGTAATCAATAAGAAAGCTGCATTGACCGACAAGTACCCAAATTGAAAAAAAATTAGGAATCCACAGCATTCCCACCTAGTGAAGAACTTTGCTTGACCCCTGCACTAGGAACATATCCACCAAGTTTCAGCTTAATCTGAGTAACGGTTCTGGGAAAGAAGTCAAGAAAAGCAAAAAGACACAAAATATAATAAGAAAAAGGAAAAAATCGCAGCGCCACCTAGTGAACAAATTAAAAACTAGGAGCCCTGGAAGTGTCCCTGTGCAATATCAAAGCAATGGGGACAGCAGTTTCGGAGAAGATTTGCCCCCCCCCCCCAAAAGAACCCCAAAAATTCATTGAAAAATCCAAAAATCAATAGAGCGTGACCATTTGCACAAACGTGGTAGAGACTCACCCAAGGCACATTCCCACCACGTTTGAGGTTTGGAAAAAGACGGTTTTGGAAAAGAAGTCGCAAATGTGAACTGTGGATGGACGACGGACAGAAGACCCATGGACCTCTCCTTTGAAACTTAAAAGCTTCATACACTATTCCACCATACCGACAAGGGCATAAACAGGTTAATAGTAATACATTTTTTTTCGCACCACAAAGTTAACTAGTGGTGTTATGAGGTAAAGTGTACTAAGGCATTAGCTGGAAGCCACCTCTTCCATTATACTGGATGAAGATTGGAAAGAAAGAAATCCTACAGAAATGAGTATGATCATGGACTAGAGAAAATTCTCTAGGTGGGTTAAGTATATTTTACCCCGGGTTCTTTCCCTCTTACCACTCTAAATACTTTGATAATTACACTTTGTCCTTTGAAGCTCCATCTTGACATAATTTGAGTAATGTTCTTGAGTTAGTTGTATTTATTAGGTATTAAGTCCTATTTTTGGAAACATTTCAACAGAGTTTTGTGCTGTTGTTGTTGTTTTATATAACCTTTGTGTTGTAGTTTTTGCAACAAAGTTCTGACAAGTTCTGTCAAGTATTTTTGCTACATACTGGTTGTTCTTTATTTCTATATCCAGATCAAGAAAGTAGCTTTTGTATCACTTTCATTTTCCAGATTTAATATTAATTCTTTGGGGCATATGTTTTTCCAATTTCCCTTTATTTCATCTCCATTGTTTAAAGCACACAGGTCATCTATTAATATTCTTGTGTCAGAATATGATCTTCTTGCAGCTCTAAAGTTTGTTCTTGCCAATTCTTCCATCCATTTTGATTCATAATAATGTAAATAAAGGTTGACAATATATGGTGCTGAATCTGTTCGCATGATGTGCCTACTATTTGTTGATAGACTCTGGTTCCAAAGGATAGGTATGCATTGTTGATAATGTATTTACTCATTTGAACACACTCTTGCTTTGTGTAAGATATTCCTCTGCTCTTACCTTTATCAAATTTAGACTCAGCACCAGATATTTTAATATAATGACATCTGCCACCTTTGAACACTTTATCCAACATTGAAATTAACACGTTGTTTAAGTCTGTCAAGTTCATCTTTGTATACAATGTTGAGAAATCAAAAGTATGAATTGATTTGGCACCATTCGTATTGTTGATTTTGTCAATGTCTGGTAGAATATTACTTGTGCTATCTGTGATCCACATTCTATTCACTTCCGTGTTCATTTTCACTTTTTTGCAGTAGTTAATATGTGAATTTTTGACAAGTTTCAGAACTTTAGTGAGTCGTTTGGCAACTTTTTTCGAAACACATTTCTTTGCTGCAATGATGAACCTGATTTTAACTGGGTTTTTGTGCATTTTGATAATTGCATATTTAATAGGTAATTTCTTGTCCTCATTTGAGACAATGCATTTCAACTCCTTGCTTTTACCTACTTGGTCCTTGATAACAGTATCAGAAGTTCCAGCCTGTTGATAACTTTCCTTCTTTAATTCACTCAGTATTGTATTAACGTAGTACGGTTTACAAGGTAGTGCAATATTATTGTTAGTATTGTCAACAGGTGTGATGACAAACGTGTCATGCAAGTCTAGCAATTCCGGACTACAATGTGAATCTTGCAGCACTTGTTTAATCTGTCTCCACTTTTGAAGAGGTTTTTTTCTCAGGTATTTAATTCTTTCATCGACTTTCTCCTTTATTTTAACTTTCCAGTCATCAAATGCTTTGTTACAGATTCTTTTCTCATTATTATGCTTCTTAATGAAACTGTTAAGTCCTCTTTTAATGTCCTTTCTTGCCTTTGTGAAGTTGATGTTATGTCTTTCTCTATGTTTGGTCCTCTTTGAAACAAACGTCTCCATTTTTTGTTTTGAATGATACTTAAATCACCCGTGTTAAAATGTTTGTGGTCTTTGTCCATACACTTCTTGAAAGTAGTTTCACATTCACAAGTTTGACTTTTCATATTCCAGCTGTCTAAGTATACTTCATCCATTATTCGATTGTTGTTGAAGACCTTATTACGAATACTAGAAGTGTATTCATAAGCAACTGTGACATCCTCCTCAATGTAGTTGCTGACTGAATTTTCAACTTCCTGAAGTCTAAGATAACTTTGTAGATTCATGTACTCGATAGCTGGATTTTCATAGTGTATTATCACAGGATTCATGTGTTCCTTTTTCTTCTTACTTTTCCACGTTTATTCGTTCTTAAGCTTCAATATATGTTGTATCATGTCTTGTACTAAACTTACAATCGTATCTGTTAACTTGCTGTCATTTGTTACTTCATGATCCAAAAATAACTGTCCCAATTGCTTGAGATCTTTTTTCTTCATTTGTGGTAAAGTTTTATTTATGTAGTATGTGGAAGTGCCCTACCGTGTCAGTGTACAAGCCACACCTGCTACAACACCACCCTGGGTCCTTGGTCAACCTTTTTGGGGTTGTCCCGATGGCCTAGAGGTCAGCGTGTTGGACTTTACATTTGGCTAGGCGAGTGTGCCGAAAGTAGTGGGTTCGAATCCCATACAGGTCGACATAAATTTATCGTATTTTTCACTTGATAATACTCTATTGGTTTCGAAGTGCTGTGGGCCATTGCTCCGACTTCGAAATTATATTAGAGGTGTATTTCATAAATTGTCGGTCTGTGGAAGTGCCCTACCGTGTCAGTGTACAAGCCACACCTGCTATAACACCACCCTGGGTCCTCCCTGGGTCCTTGGTCAACCTTTTTTGGGTTGTCCCTATGGCCTAGAGGTCCGCGTGTTGGACTTTACATTTGGCTAGGCGAGTGTGCCGAAGGTAGTGGGTTCGAATCCTATACAGGTCGACATAAATTTATCGTATTTTTCATTTGATTGCACTTTCTTGGAGTACGTTGAATACATATTGAGCTGTAAGAGATTCTTTATGTGTTCTGTGTTTACTATTATGGTTGTTCTTCTTTTTCTTTCTTTTGTTCAGTATGTCACATGCATTATCATTCTATGCTCTTGGATCTATGTTCTTATCACATCGATTATTCAACCCATAGGGATATACTGCTCGGAGTTTTTTATCCAAAATGTTTCTCTGTTCCTTCGCAATCCTTCTGTTTCCTTATTCGCCTTTCCATTGGAGTTTTTTCCTGGTTGTTTTATAGTTTGAATAATTTGGACTTTAAATGGACGGACGATGGACGGCAAACCTTCACAAAAGCTCGCCTGATTGACAAAAAAAAAAAAAAAAAAAAAGAAGAAAAAAAAAAAAAAAAAAAAAAAAAAATCACTGTGGCGTGACCATTCAACCAGAGACCTAAGATGTATCTCCACTAAATTTGAAGTGACTTTAGTTGATGGTTTCAGAGAAGTCCAAAATGTAAATTTCTTTTGCAATTTCAAATGAACTTTAACCTACAGGGGCTCAAATTGAAATACTCGTTGAAAATCAGGGATCAAGAGTATCATCACCTGGCGGACAGCTTTGCTCCTACAAGCTACACTTCCCTCCAAGTTTCAGATAATATGAGTGAGAATTTTGGGGAGGTCAAATAAGGAAAAAAAAACCCACAAAAAATTGGTAAAAAAAAAAAAAAAAAAAAAAAAAAAGTCACAGTGGCACCTGTTGAACAAGTTAAAGTCTGTTTATAATTTTAGTGCAGGATCAAAACTGGTCCCATAATCGGCTGACATGGACACTTTCACCTAAAACGAAGTCACACCCGGGAGAAGATGTGCCAACTGAGGGCTGGAATATAATTTTACTTGAAATCTACTCGGCAACCAGAAACACCTTGCTGTAACCAAAGCCGATCTGGTTTTAAATAAGTCATATTGACCACATAAATAGGTAAAAGTGACTTCCAAATCTAATCAGCGCTCGATGCTCTGAAACTGTGAGCACATGTGCATTGCATTTGAGACAAATCAATATCTGTTTCATCTTTAATATTTTGTCAGCATTCTCAGGAGCGCTGGCAGGATTTAGAATTGGGTGGTTCAAATAATATAAAGAAGGAACCAGCAACCCCCCAAGGCTGCAACGCCTTGCCGGGGACGGGGGGGGGGGGCATGCCACCGGACCCCCCCCCCCCCGTAAATTTTGAGATTTGAAGTCCAAAATGGTGCAGTTTAGGGGCTGCAATAAGTTTCTAAGTGCTTGATTCATCCAACAAGATTGAGGAAAAATTCTTAACTAATAAATATGGAAACTATAAAGCCTTAGATTTGAACAGTTGAGCCTCCTTAATTCTAACCACCCAACCTTGTATCATTATAGTAATTTAAGTCTCTGAAGTAAAAGCTATGATCCCTTAATCTAATCATCGGGTGTTGAAAATTAAAAGACCACTGGTTGCAGTATTAGTTTAAATTGTGCTATCTGGTCCCTTTGCTTCTGCTTTACTTCTAGATTGAAGATGGCAGAGGAAAGTCCATTTTAAAATTAAAGCAATGTGATACTATGCACAATAATATTCATCATAATTTATTTTACATTTCTATTCGTCAACATCTAAAATCTACCTGACTTTTAAGAAGTTAGACATGCCTACACCTTCTGTTTCAGCATATTTCTCTCTACACTATAGCATGAAAATGAAAAAGGTTTATTTTAACGGAAGCTATTAAAACAGTTTTGGCTTAAGCAGTTCATGCAATTATTCATTCAACCCATTCCTATTGTGAAACAGTATATATTTCATTGAAACTTGCACGATAAGCATAATCTTACATGACAGTAAAACTAAGCTTAAGTGGATAAATGTTAGTTATGTAGTGGGCACAAACTGACAAGAAACTGATGAAATTCCTGCTCTGAAGATGCAGAGTTAATCTAAATTATTTTCTGCGAGAATTTCAGTGGTATGGAGCATCAGTGAAAATAATAAACACAATGAAACTATGTCAATTAACATGGTACAAGTCACTATATCTTTGCAGTTATGGAACTGTACTGAAAAAAATGATAATAACAGACAATGAAAACGTGACTGCATGATCACCTTTTTATCGTTATCATCGGCGATTTTATCACGTGGGACTGTTGCGGGCTATATGCATCATACATCTAACTCTCGAATTAACGACATGGAAATATATGCGGTACGCTTATATCATTACAGGGTCAGCATAGTAATTTATAATATTGATAAGAACTGTCGGAACGAACTCTGACCACTCAAATACACGTGCAGTTGCAGTCTCTTGGCATAGACCCTGGTGACAGTTTGAGGTACTTCTTGTTTCTTCTTCAGTCGTCTCATGTGCTACTAAAATATATGGCCCTCTTACATTGGTCCCACTTACAAAACACTTAGAAGTGGATAAGACACATGTGCTACATGGCCCCTTTCTGTTTATTTATCTAGATTTGCACGACTAAGACAAAAACTTTCTGAACACAATAAGCAATATTGAATCGATGATGTTGCTAGCTCAAACGCTTGCTGGTCCAACAAAAGCTATTGCTTTCTTGCACATTTGTGACATTGCATAAAACTTAAAGCAGGTCCCACCTTAAGTTTATGCCGCAACCTAGCAGATTGCAAAATATTGGTTTTCAATATTGGCCTTTGTGCGGAAGTGCTTTAACGCTTTCCCGCTCCATTCGGGCTACAGTGACCGATAATGTCAAATCTCGTCCGCTTCATCTATTGTGTTAATTATAGTCCTTCCTCCAAATATTTGTAATGAACTTTTCAAGGAAGACTTACCAGGGTAACACGCCAACAGTCTTGAATATCTTTTACGTTCTATGGCTGCGCAGCTCACTCAAAAAGTTGCCTCTGCGAACCCTGGGCGCTCTAATAGCGGCCAAGGTGCGCTGAGAAAAGCTGTTGACAGAATAGGACTTTTTGTGCGTTAAGCCTATCTCATTCAGACGTACAAGACACCAGTTGACTCTCCGGTCTCGATTTATCATTCAAGGCGCGGATCACGCCTTGTACACACGCTTTTTCACTGGTTATTTATTTTTGTGGGGTAAGTGGGGTGGGGGTATTGCAATTTTTGTCACCAATAATAATAAGACTTCATTTTTTGTGAAAAATTTCATAAATTTGGTATTTTTTCTTTGAAATAAAAAATAGTATGGATATTTTAAATATAATTAACCGCGATAGACGGTGAAGGGAAAACGGTTGAAGACTACAGCATTGTAGAGAACCTGGAGCCAAATCCTAATACCCCGATTTGGTTTCAAACATTAATACCCAAGCACCCAATCCAAAATAGCATATTTACAAAATTTGGGAAAAGGATATCCTCAGATGGCGTAAAACTTTTAGAAGTATTTCCTGTCAACACAGTACACTTTGTGTCCCAAATTATGGGGAAAAAGTGTGCATCGTCTCCAGCAATAACTAGCTGTTGTGTCAGCGATCCCAGCATTATTGTGATCACGATGATGTGAGGGTTTTTTGGCATCATTGCACGCACACCGCGGAACAATTTCGAAAGGTAAACGGAGAATACCAAGCAGGTTATAGGGTATGGCTCTGATGGAATTTTGGCAATCGAGTATTGAATATCATGCCAGAAAGCAATCTGTTGCAAATTGCCAAAATTATGCTCCGCGCGAAACATGTGACACCAGAAAATTATCTGTTTGTATTGTTAGCAGTGCGTGAGCAGAAGCAATTCAAATCATGCTAGAAGAAGACTGATTAGATTTTTGTGATTTCCGCTTATCTATCAACTATTTGGATTTTCGTGATTTCTGGTTGTTCAGCAACTGAATATTAACCACTGCCAGGTTGCCCTTGTAGTTTTGTCGGTACCAATCCATTTACAGCCATGCTGTCTGTTTGACCTTTCAATTCGTTTGCCATGTGGTCGTGTGCGAATCGTTCATACGGCACTTTGAGTACCCCAAGCGCTACAACGGCCGCAACACAAGTTACAAGGAGAGCCCACAGTATTACCGTATGGCCTGTAAATAGTAATGAAAGCCACATGAGAGGTTACAAGCATAGCCTACAGTATTAATGCATGGCCTGCAGTATAATGATATCCAGGTTACAAGTATACCCTACAGTATCACCACATGACCTGCAAAATAATGATGGCCAGGTTACAAGTGTACCCTACAGTATCACCACATGACCTGCAAAATAATGATATCCAGGTTACAAGTGTACCCTACAGTATCACCACATGACCTGCAAAATAATAATGGCCAGGTTACAATTGCACCCTACAGTATCACTACATGAACTGCAAAATAATAAAATGATAATGCACATTTACAACGACCACAATCTGTTTGAATGTGAGCTTAAGCTTTTCTCATAAACAAACAAAACAAACAAAACACACATACACACACACATACACACACACACACACACACACACACACACACACACACACTCACTCACACACACACACACACACACACACACACAAAATGATGCTTATATAGTGTGACCCATTTTATGCTCAGCAGCAAAGGATTTTGTGCGCAATGTTGTATTACTGTTTCTACGCACACTTTAATTAAGACAATTGGTTTCGCAGGTTAAGCTGTGTACTTTGCCTGAAAAAGAAACAGAAACAATAGAACGTTTGTTTTGGAACTGCAACAGAAACAATAGAACAAACAAAACATTTATTTTCGGACTACCACACCATGAATCAATTTGAGAATTCACTTGTAATTTGGTTTAACAATTTTGTTAGTCAAGCACATATTTTTGAGTGTTTGTTAAGGAAGACTTTTGAAGTTTATTTACTGAAGTATTAATATTCATTTATACATGTAGGGCAATACCTAAACATTAACACCAGAACAAAGGGCATAAAATGGCGAGGTTGCGGGCTGCAAATGACATTTGCCCCCGTCATGCGGGCTGCGAATGACATGAAGCGACCGGAACCAGTTGATTTTAACCTAATAACTGATAAATGGCTTTGAAAATACTACAAATGAATGGTAATAGTAATAATGTTTGTCTTTGTGTCATCTGGGATCATTGGACGGCCCTTAATATTCAATTTTCGGCCCCCAGTGGTCATTTGCAGCCCCCGCTTCGCGTGGGGCGCAAATGACCACTGTCAGGCCGGAAATCGAAAACCACGGGCCGCAAATGATTCCATTGCCCGCAAAACAAACATTATGTTATAGTATTATTTATTTATAGGGCATTACATGCACATAAACATCACAACAACGGGCAAAAATGGTGAGGATGAGGGCTGCAAATGACATTTGCACATATTTTGCGGGCATTAATGGCGAGTTAGACTAGATAAATCGCCTATATTAACATTGTTATATGCTTTAATGACAATTGGCTTGGACAAATACTGAAAAATGAATAATAATAATAACAATATTGTTTGTTTTTATGTCATTGGGATCATTGTACAGCCCTTGGTATTCGATTTAGTCGGGCAGCGAATCGAATACCGCGGGCCGTAAATGATGCCAATGGACACACACACACACACACACACACACACACACACACACACACACACACACAACATTATTGTTACATTTGATATGACATAGCAAACACTTCATTGATGAGTGTATGCATCTGTATCTTTTGTTGAGTTTCTGAGTCACGTATTTTTTTTTTTCGCGTGGGCGAGCTTGTCTCTGCATCTCGTGCAAAGTTGTTTAAAGGTAAGTGCAAATGTTTACTTAACTTTGTAGAAAATTGGGTTATGACTGCACGTATATTCCCAAATTTGTAATATTGTATGCGCTTTGTTCAATAACAAATGCTGAGTCCATAGTCAAGAGAATGGTACCGATCCACATTATGAGGAACATGGTCGCGAGGATGGCATGAGGCCTATAGTCATGATGATGGTAATGATAAAGAGTATGAGGACAGTGATGACCATGATAATATTGAAGATCAGGACGAAAGCGGCGCAGCAGGTGAAGACAATGATGAGAGACAGATTGAATTGGAACTATAAGATACGAAACAAAACAAAAAAGTAATTTGCATTTGGTGTTATCTTTAGCATTAGAAGAATAGGAATAGTTTTGACGTTCATTTTCTATTTAATAATGCAGAAGGCAGACCATAAAGAGACACATGTAAAAATTTTAAGGCGTGCTCACGAGATGTTGTATTTTTCTTCAAATTATGCCTTGTCTAAAAAAATTGGGTGCGTATGCGTGTGTGTATAAAAAGATTTGTTCATGAACTAAAGCAGCACATCTAAATTGTTATCAGCTGTATGGCTTAAATATCATTCACATGAGCATGAGCATGAGGAAGAAGAAGAAGAAGAAGAAAAAGAAGAAGAAGAAGAAGAAGAGGAGGAGGAGGAGAAGGAGGAAGAAGAGGAGGAGGAAGAGGAGGAGGAAGAGGAGGGGGCGGAGGAGGAGGAGGAGGAAGAAGAAGAAGAAGAAGAAGAAGAAGAAGAAGAAGAAGAAGATGAAGAAGTTACCACTTAATCCTTCGCTTTCTTCATCAAGCAAGGTAGCAGACCGAGCACTGCACGACTGCCCAGGGTGGTCTTTTTTAAGGAAATGATTAATGGCCGCGAGCCCTGCATGATACCCTTTTTTGGGGGGGGGGGGATTAGAGAAGATGGAAGAGGACAGAGGACCGGGTCAAGCTGGCGCTATATAAGTAACAGTCTCACGTGTTGCCTTTCCCACAGGTCTGTTGAATGTCATTTTGAAAACTTTGTTCGATAATCATGTGTTTGTTAAGGACCCTATACTTCATCTTGAAGAAAAAGTAGGACATCACCCAGGTTGCATCCCTTCGAGACATATTCTTTTGACCAGAATCCTTTCTACTCGCGTTATTCACTTATAATGATATGAAGTTGCTGAGCATATATATATATATATATATATATATATATATATATATATATATATATATATATTTCAAGTGTACAAAATTTCATAATTAATACTCGGAGGTTTCACTTTCAAGGTCTGGTGTGTCATTTGTTGCTGAAACTAATTTGAATCGTTAATAGATGGGTTATTTGTACATTTTATGTGAGGTATAAACTTGACGATGTATGCTTTCTTGTGATAAATAGGACTGTAATGCTTTCCGTTTAACATGTATCTTTCATTGTACTTGTCTTGTGCGTCTTGTGCATAGACCATGTGTTGCGTTGTATGTCTGGAGAGCCTCCAGATTTGTAATTTTGTACTACCTAGGCAATCCAGGTAAAATAAATATGTTTATAATAATATATATGTGTGTGTACATATATATATATACACACACACACACACACACACACACACACACACACACACACACACACACATATATATATATATATATATATATATATATATATATATATATATATATATGTATATATATATATATGTCATATCCTGGCAAGACATCCCAAAGTTAAAACACATTTGGATATAAAACTTACGAGCAGCATGATCGGCCATATCTGAAGAGTACAGACCCACTATGACAATATAGTCAAATGAAACATGCTAAATCAGAAGAAAGCAGATGATTGGCTTATTATCAAGTTGTCTGCAAGCAAATTATTGGAAAATAATTCGTAATCACGAGATAACTCGTTAGTACGATAAAAAGGCGTAAGTCAAATAATATCTCGTAATCACTAGATAATTAGTCATTACTACGACATAAAAGTCGTAAGCGAGATACTATCTCTTGAGCACGAGATACTGAGTCGTCAACACGGTATTATAGCTGGTTAGTGCGAAATAATACGTCATAATCACAAGATAATGTATCGTGCTTACGACTAATTTTTACATATGTCCCTTCAGGGGCTTTGTAATTGCGTGTGCACGTGCAATCATACCAACTTTGTAGCATAATTCACGCAGTAACGACATCAGGATTAGTTTAGCTTGCGCTCATAGGCATGAAATATGTGCCTCACTGACGTTCTCTAACGGCAAAGTAGCTTGTTTAAATTTATTGCGTCACAAGAATACTGAAATAGACCATTACGACATAAATATTAATGTAGGCTACCGTGTTTTTTTTAAAGTAAATATAAGAATTGAACGTCCTTTTAGCTGCATTCATCGTCGTTTGATATCAACTTGATAATGGGTGTTTTTGCACAACGTCGCTAAGGCGACGTCATCAAAATTTACCCGCCATAAAGTTGCAATCACCCACTCATGAATACAATTGAAAGGATGTTCAATTCTTAAATGACGCGTACGAATCAACAAGCAGTGATACAGATAATATGGCATGATTAAAAGAAGAAAATCCACAAGAGTATGGCGGTTAAAGCACAGGCAAAACTGGCATGAAAAAAATAAAAATGAATTTGGAGATACCTACAATGCCGTAGAGGATGTATAAGGCACGTGAAGACCGTTGGGTCAACGAGCGAGATAAAGAGTAAAATGATGATGTGAACGATATTAAAATATAGAATTTAAGCTGTAAGTCCTTACCAATGTCTGGGATAGTCAGGATAAAGTAGAGCGACACCTGGCAGGCAGCTTGTAACATGTTAACCAAGCCTATGACCAGCGTTTCATGTACAGGGTAGCAGACTTCACAGGATAACTCATACAATAATGGGTTTATGCTGTTCAGGAACATGGACGTGAGGGTTACCGACGCGAATAAACTACCTGAAAATGAGCAAAACATGATATGGCGCATACAGACTTGAAAAATTACACACGCAATTTTCATACAGAACAACCGATTTAAGAAGGTGCAGCTAGAAACCGCAGCACAAAGATGAATATTTTGTACCTTCAGACTCCGAAAGCACCCCTCCCCCTAAGAAAAAAAAAAAAAAAAAAAATCAGTAATAGGGTTTTCACAGTGACACGCCACAAACGGTGTCTCCTCGGTGTATTATATTTATGTAAAGGAATCTGTTAACTTCCTCACTTAAAGGACAACAGTAATTTAAATGGATCCTGTAACCTTTGAAACAGAATCTTAATCACTGTGACATATTGTTAGCCCTGAACAACAAATTTTGAACCATTTTTTTCAAGCAGGTTATAACTCACTATAGTAAAGCACCGTTATCTATCGTTATTTCATGATAAATCTAAATGTATATATGTATAAAAAGTGCGAATTAAGGAGCCTTAGTACAATGATGTTTTGTCAGCTTTACTATATTTAAGATCTTTTGCGCTTTGCAACAGTTGTTCACCGTTTAGCAAAATGTCTACACTGTTACACTGATCAAGCCCCAAACCAACGATTAATTAATTAATTTATCTATCTGCTGATTTGTTTACTTAATTATTTCTTTATTTTTTTATTCATTAATTAATGGACAGACTTGTAAGTGTAAAAGGTCTGATAGCATTCTTTAAAATTTTAGCAACAAGAGAATAGCAACCAGTGGAAACAAATAAAAACCATTCGGATGTCCTCAACTACCACGAAAATTCACATTTTCTTATCACATGGTCTGTTGATTGAAAAAAAGGGAATTGAAAGCAATCTTTTTACAGATTCTGTCATTGCGACAACGGTACCACCATCATTAAATTATTATATATCTGAATAAAAATATACAACATGTGTGGAATGCTTTTGAATTCCTTAGTGTTTAGAACACAAACTGACTCACTAACAAACCAACTATCTAACAACTAGCCAACTAAACTAAACTAAGATAAACTAAACTAACTAAACTGACTCATTGACTGACTATTTATATATGTGGATGGATGGACGGATGGATAGAAAGATAGATAGATAGATAGATAGATAGATAGATGGTTAGATAGATAGATAGATGGATGGATGGATGGATGGAAGGATAGGTAGACAGACAGACAGACAGAGAGACAGACAGACAAACAGATAGATAGATAGATAGATAGATAGATAGATAGATAGATAGATAGATAGATAGATAGATAGATAGATAGATAGATAGATAAATAGATAGATAGACCAACTGAGCACAAATTAGTTCAAATCAACATAAACTAATAATTTGTGTCTCTACGTGTATATATCGACTAACCTGGGTTTTATGGTGCAACAATTGGTGCACAAGTTCTTTCTTTCTAGTGCCACTTCACAACTCAAGAATACATATATTCAACATTATATAGTTTACAGAGCAGTGCTGTGTATGGCATAAAGTCACTAGTTTTAAAGATTTTGAATTTGTAGTACGCCTGAATACAAATATTTTCAATGCATATCATTAAAAAATCATGTTTTCGGCCATGTTTTTTAATGGTTCAACAAATATCGATGAAAGCATGCAACATACTTGGGACTACTGGCCATTTTTTGAAAGATTTTAGGAAAGATTTTTAAAAAATTAGTTTCGTTTTGCTTTGTCATATTGGCTTTTCTGCATCTAAAAGCTAGATAGCTGCCTGACCGATGTGATGCTATGCAAAAAGTTAAATAAAATGTTACCTTTCAGTCGTATTTCTTGTAAAATGGTCTTTATATTTCAGATTAAGTGTAATCTGGACTCATTTACTCTTCATAGCATAACACAGAGTAAGCAGTATGATATTTTATTTTGCAGTATGATATTCTATTTTGCAGTATGGTATTCTATTTTACAGTATGATATTCTATTTGCAGAATGTTATTCTATTTTGCAGTATGATATTCTATTTTACACTATGATATTCTATTTTGCAGTATGATATTCTATTTTGCAGTATGATATTCTATTTTACAGTATGATATTCTATTTTGCAGAATGACATTCTATTTTGCAGTATGATATTCTATTTTGCAACAGTTTGGCCGCTCGGGATAATTGAGATATGGTAGAATTCCGGAGAATTCAAAGATGTTTTTTGACAAGTGATCAGTGACGTATGCATACGTTGCAGCGAATAAAAATAAACTGAAATAGACACATAGAAATGAATAGCACAATAGTTCCCAGATTGACCGAGAACTGAGGAATATGAATCCGCTGATACTGGGGCCACGTGTGATAAACTTCCTTATTTGAATTACAGCTCTTTAACGTCATCCAAAGCGTATAAAAATACAACAACGTGACGAATAATAAACTATTAATATTCCAACATTGCAAATCATTGCATATATAACAGTTTGCTATGGCACAGTGTTATTGATACTTGTTTACAAAGAAAGATTTGACATCTGTGGAAAACCCACGGAAAGAATGTGAGAATTTTGTCTTTGATACATGGAGGGATATTTTCAATTAAGTTTGGAATATATCAAATACAGTTTTTACTTCTTGATTCGGTGGGCATCGGAAGATTGACACTTCTTCTCTGGCGGGTATTGCAAGCATGAATAAACGGTGATACCTATGACGTTTTAAGAAATAATTTGGAGCCTCATTTATGTATACCTATAACCAAATTTGAAAGCCTTTAACCTAAGCATATCATGCAGGTTTAAATGTTTAGGTTTCCTAATCTGTTAAAAGTGGGTCATTATGGGTAAGGAAACAAACACATATCAAACGTAAATGTACTTCTGTTATTTGTATTAAGGAGATGCGACCCTGGGAATAACCCCATGCCAAACACGGCAAAAAAAAAAAAAAAAAAAAAAAAAAGTTGTACATTGAAAGAAAAAAAAGTTTTATTCGGCAGATATTTGTGTACCCTGTGAATAATACCAGCCTCGTTGGAAAGTTTCCTTAAATGACACGAGTTTTAATTTTCTTGTACACACAAGCCAAGTGAGAATTTATTTCCATCCATAATTTTTTTTATTCAAGATTTTTTATACACGTGAAGATTATGGGATCATCTTGAGCTGTATGTTTGCAGCTCTTGTAAAGTTTATCGCGGTATTAGATACTGTAAACCCTCCGCATGTAATTCGGTGTGAGAGCTTGTGCTTGTATTTATTATAGCTTAAAGTTTGTGTGGGAAGATGCTTATTCATTGTGGTCTGTATGATTTTTTCTCAAGTATTATAGCTTGAATTTGTATCGCAATTTATGATACCAATGTCAAATTGTATAAAAAATGTAGAGAATGTGGGTCCATAGTGTGAACGTTAACATATTTCGGGAGCGATTCTGGTTTTGTTTCCTCGTCAATACAGGTAACAGACGGTACATGATCAGATAACTTTGACATTTTGGACCACTAAATCCACTACATCAGTGGCTATGGTTGAGTTAGAAAAGCGAATTTTGCTCACATAAGAAAAACATGCACCAATATGTATTTTTTTTAAACAGGAGCTCTGTCGGCAAAAAAGAGAGTTAGCGAAATGTTTTCATATTTAGAATGACAGTAGAAAAAAGCAGTAAAAAGAGACAGTTGCAAAACGATTAAATTATCAGTCATCAATATCAAGTCTGACAAAGCGGTTTATTTTTGGTTTACAAAAAATAAAGGCAGGGCAGAAAACCTCCATACAAGTGAAATGTAGATATTGTAGCGTTAGTTGGCAGTTACAGATAACGTTGTTGCAACAGTTGTTGGATTTTTCGGTTTTCGAGAAGCTGGCTGAATACATACATACATACATATATATATATATATATATATATATATATATATATATATATATATATATATATATATATATATATATATATATATATATATGCTTACACAAGCACACAAATACACAAACATACGTGCACACGTACGTGCAGACGCAGATACATTCATAAATGCATGCATACATGGCAAAACCATTCAACCACCAACATCAAGGAGTCACTTAAAAGCATTTCCAAACACTGTTAGACAAAGTAACAAACATTCACGCTAAAAGTTGTGAAATTATCCAGATTCACCACATATTTGCTTGGTCTCTTTCAAACACAATTTTGTTCGCTCACAACGTCGTCAGTTTAATGACGATAAACGCGGTGTCCACACTTCAAGCACATACATTCTGACATCACTTGCCAAGTTTCAGAATCATCATAGCAACTTGTCAATCAGGATCTATACTTTTGCGAGTTAAAAAACTAAACTTTTCCGAGACCAAATGAAGTTGACCTTCATTTTTCAAGTTATCTTACTTAAGAGTGCCACAATTTCGCTTTCCTATTTTGGGTTTGTTACAAAATTGGAGACTTCTATTAACCTACCAAAGTGAAATGGAATGGCTCTGAGTATTATCAGCATCACCCAGACGAAAAATGCTGTACCAATTGAATAAAACGCAAAACATATTTCTCTCAGGCGTTTGGCCACTACGTCGGAAAGCCTGTCAAACAAGAAAAGATAAAGCGGATACCAGACTTAACTATTCCAAGTCATCTTACCTGTAGATTGTAGCAAGCTATATATTCATATAATGAATATGTAGCCGATTCATTCCGTTCAGAAACCCATTTGATTGTTAATAACTGGTAAGATGCTAATACAGTTGAAATTAAGTGAATTTTTATGATGAAAAATTAGCTTGTAATTAATATGATATAAAACGCAAGATGTGACCGAAGGAATATATATATATATATATATATATATATATATATATATATATATATATATATATATATATATATATATATATATATATATATATATATATAGCCATGTCTTGGGTGGTTTATTGGCAGAATTGTAATCCTCAGAACGTCTTGTGGGCAGTTGTTCGGTTTATCGGCAGTTGAAAAATGCCCATAAACAATGTTTACCTTAAATGCAATGCGCTACCTAGGGGGTTTCAGGAACGTTCAAATTAGCAAATCTGCCCAGATATTATGGGGAGCTATAAATGCCCAGATTGTGTTAAGCTATACTTGGTATATACTGCCCAAGGTCCAGTTTGAGGATCATAATTGACCCGCACACAATGGGCATGACCCACAAACCGGCTGTAGGACCTTTTCATTGTATATTTTTTTGTGGGCAGTGTATAATTGGCCATACACCACCCAAGACATGTATACATATATATATATATATATATATATATATATATATATATATATATATATATATATATATATATATATATATATATATATATATATATATATATATATATATATATATACAAACATATATGTTTATAAATACAAAAATATAAAAATAGCAGCAATAGTGCCAAATCCTCGGTGTACTTCTGAACAAAAAGTTCTACTACAACTACTACTACTACTACTACTAAACTACTGCCACTTCTACGACTTCAATTTTTCTACGCTAAATAGCCAATGCACTCACTGTTTTTGTTTTAACATAAGAAGGAACTATTTTGAATCACGCAAACCGTTGAAGTTGCAGGTCCATGGGTTTCTCACCTGGATAAAACGACAGCCAGACATGCACCCAATACTCCAGAGACAAAGCCAAGGATCCCAGCCTGATACTGCGGCAAAAATCAAGTCTGCACTCATTCACCAGACAAACAAAACGTGTTTATTGATTCACAGGAAAAATGTTGGGTTGTCAAAAATGGATTTGTCTCAATCTCATTTAAACATGCATGAAATATTCAAACTGGCAGGACTGGAGCCTTCCTTCCCGACTAAAAATATTGTATAGGCTTCATATGAACATTAAGGAGGGAAAATTCAAATAGTCTTAACTGATTTTTTTTTCAAATCCTACAGATTAGTTTTTTTTTATATTTTATTTTACTTGATGTACAAATGGGCCCCGTTATGTTTCCAGAAATCAATCCTTTGCTTACAGTCAATTGTATAATAAAGCCCGAAGATACAGAGACAAAATTACCCGAGTCATTAATCTGTTAAACCATAATATTATGCCCTGAGCTGTTACCGGGTCTTTGGGCCGGATCACACGAACGCGAAGTGCGCGGGTGATCCGGCCCAAAGACCCGCTAGCAATGCAGGGCATATAATGTGACAGATTAATTACAAGGGTAACTTTTGTATTTATCTCGTACGGTTTCTTAATGAAGTAAAACGACAAATTTTATTCATTTATATATTTATTTATATTCCAAACTTACTAACAATATTACATGGAACTGCACAATGTGTACATTGCGCGCAGTAATATCGCCATCTCCGTTACAGGAAATGCGGTGAACCTACACAGCAGATATTTCGAAGAAGCACTGGAGGAATCATTTTTGTTCAGGTTTCACGATTTGTGTAATCGAGTATATGGTAAAAACGTGAGTATATCAAACAATAAAGTCTGATTGAAAATTAAGAACAGCTGTCATACGGCTAATGTTAAGGAACGAACTTGATTCACGGTGGGGTGGGAGACCCGTTTGTATTTGGCACTGGAATGTCGGACTTTTTGCCCGAAATGGTTTTTGAGGGACATTTGCCACAATTCTATCTTGCTATAGATATACGTGTATGTGAAATTCAATGAATTATCAGTGTGACATCTCTGTGAAAATTAGTTTTTGAATAAACAGGTGGGTTGCAGCTTGTTATATACAAAAACGGAGAAATTCTGTTAAACGCAAAATGGGCTAGTGGTCCCTTTGGGAGCTTCATTTTAAACCTTTCTGTGTATGAGCTCCGTCTGACCACGTAGTGGTTCCAGACCCACCCTCCCCCATTTTCTTGGCTCCAGTGATTGATTGCCAGATGAGTATACAATACTTTAGAAAAGGCCCTGTGTGGGACATTGCACGTACCGATGTTCGAGGTTCGCCATCTCTACCCACACCCCTCTCCCCATCCTCCAACCCATCCCTGCATACTTGTACTTATTACGAATTATCTGTAAACTCAGCTGACTGACTAGTCAGGGAAGCCAACAAGTCATAGGCCTACAGGTCTCTTTTTAAATTTTTGGCGGAAGTGATTTACTTTGAGTTTTGAGTGGTTAGGTCTATATATTTTGGACACACTATAGACTGTAGTTAATGAAGAATATTTCAAAGGTTAAGAGGACCGGTTTAAAACCACCAGTTGCCTTTTATGGGTGACTGCCTGTCTCAAGTAAGGAGTGAATCTTGTTTCTTCACATTGGTATTGGAAGATGAATGTTGATGCTTTGGTAACTCTGAATCTCCTTTCTGACATTGTTGGGGTTGAAATTTATGAATATGGACCATGTATTGTTTTAAACCTATTTGATGAATACCTCATTGGCTATGTTGTGTTGTGGGCTGTGTTCTCCGAATCGTAGGATGGATATCGTTTGGGAATGCCGTACCATGTGAAAGATCTCGGTTAGAAGCGTCAACTACTTGGCTGAAGCGGAGTCGAGTTGTGTTCTAACCGCAAGCTTACAGAGCGTGGGGAGGTCCCTTGGGGCTAGGATAATTGGCTGCTTTTTATTAGGGTTGGTGAATAAAGGACTTCACAAGCCATGATGCAAGTCTGCTGAAAGAGACTTTAGTTTTTAAAACGAGAGCAATAACAAGAAAAGGGCCCTATATCACATTTTGTATGTGGTACCTTTGAATATTGTTTGTTTGTTTGTTTGTTTGTTTTTTTAAAAGCTTAAATTTTCATAAGATAGGAAATCAGCCTATTTTCTTTACACTATATTATCAAATATGGCGCCGTTTAAATCTGCACCACTTTGCTACATGATCGTGTATGACACACTGACCCTTTTGGCACAACTGTGAACTAGAAAAAAAGTTTGAAACAGAAGGCCAGTTGTATGAGAAATTTTTGACAGTTGTTGAGGATTTTCTTTAGAAAAGTCTCGGATTTTACGCTGATAAAATTTCCAGGATTGCTTATGCAAGGGTTTTGTTCAAAATAAATAATTAAACATAAGCCTAGGTCTGTAGGTGGTATGAAAGTGCGAAAATTATAATGACAAATCAAAATGCACCACAGCCCCATCTTGTTTATATGATCTCATTTGCACCTGTCGGGGCCAAAGACGAGGTGGACAAAGTGTTCTCTACAAATATTCAAGCCCATTACATGGCTATTGTATTGTGTGTGTGTGTGTGTGGGGGGGGGGTGTAACTGATTAGAGTCGTACGTATCTCGACGCAGGTTTGATGAATTTGCTTGTTGATAGCATACTGACACTATCCATCGCAGGGGAGAGCAAGTGGAGGAAGAAGGAGGGAATGGGACGCACAAAAAAAAATCGCATCACTCACGGCTTTGAATTGAAAAAATTCGGATTATTTTTGTCTTCCAAAAACTGTATACGTAGTGGTAGGCATGTGGTTCGTTATCTAAATATCTAATAAATCAATTCAAAGCACAACCAGGGCTTTAAACCAAGAGATATAAACTTACTTGATCAACCCCAAGAGGGGCGAAATTAAAGTTCCAGACTGTAATCCAACTGTTCCAGGTGAACACTGGCCACGCATAAGCAATGGCACTCAACCAAAACTTTAAGGACCTAAAATAAAGTTAAGCATACATGACGTTACAGTATGTAAATAAAAAATGGATAAACATGAAGTAAACAATAATTTCAATATAGGTAAGACTGCCCTATTATTCTGCGTGGCGGAAGTATATTCTTTTAAAGACCAGCATCGTGTTGGACTACGCGTTGGCAGTTTCTTGGAAGGTGATCCAAGGAGGGATTATATTAAGAGATACACGTACTATAAATGCAAGACAGAAACCAAGATTCATAATTCAGATGCTCCTGAAATAAAATTTGAAGAAAAAAAAAACTATTGTAAACGTGTGTTTTCGATTTTGGTACTCTTTTACACATGTGGCTTGTCGTCGTCGTCGTCGTCGTCATCATCATCATCATTTTAGTCGTCGTTGTCGTCATCATCTGCACAACCGTCTCGTAATAATTCGTTCCCAGTCCTTTATTTGTCGCTGTCGTGTGTATGTAGGCCTAAGGTTCAACGACATACCTGAAACATTGGATAATACCGTCTTTGAAGTCGATTCTTTCAACACCCGCTGTGTTGCTGGGTGGAGTCGGAGGTGCGTCAGGGAAAGACAAAACGATTAGCAAACAAATGATAACAGCCATGCCGAACTCTGAAAGAATAATCACATGGCCTTTAAAGTTGGGCAACGGGAGTGTAATTCACTCTCACTTGAGGGACCCAAACTGATTCCATTTATCGGCTATTGATTTGTCCGCTTATCCATGTGATTCAAGCAAGTAAAGTGAGAGGTAATGACGTGTTTATAATGAAGGATAACTTGTGACATCATATTAAATATTTCACTGCCAACTGCAACTAAAGTCGAAGTAAAGAAAACGAACTTCTAAGAATTATCAAATGGATACTGCATTTGAATAATTTGTAAAGGGACTTTCATTCAAGTACCAGCATGCCTATAGTTCTATAGGATATAATAGTCCAGGTCAACAGCTTTCCTCGGCGCGTTTTGGGCGCAATGCACCGCCAGGAAAGCTGTTGACCCAGCTATCGTTGACCCCTATCGTTATGCCAACAATGAAGCCACACAGGACATAGGTAGTCTTGGTGAGTATGCTGCCCCTTTCTTCAATCGTTTTAAAAAGTCACACATTAACATGTCCATTCCTTAGCAAATTACATCTTCATTCTAAAGTCATGACAAGTGCTCGAAGTGTTTATTTGAAATCTCGTTTTATGTAATTTTGTTACAATCGGCAAAAGCCGATTGGCATTGTAGCACAAAGTTAATTGGGAAAAAATCTTTGACATGTAAAAACACTAACTACACAAATATGCACTAAATGGCTGCGTAGCTTATATCTCAGATATTGTTTTGTGTGTTGACAGCTTTGCGAAGAGAACAATATAGACACACACACTTTCTCTTATTTTCCTTCAGCAACATGTAGGAAAGAGACAGTTTTGGCAACAATCTTTTCGCAAATCCAATTGTTGTTAAAAGAATTCAAACATGATTGTTCTTCAATGACAACAAAAACTATGGAAATATCGGTAAAAACAAAATGCTATGAACATGACCACACCTTGCGCTTTATTTATTATTTCAGTTTGAAAAATATTCATCGCTAAAACTTAACAGTATCTACTAGTGCATTCCATTTCATACTACGTCTTCATAATTTAACGGTTGCACCGTTGGGCAGATGGGACCACAATTCAATCAGATGATATATTACATGGAATTTACAAAACTAGCTACCTTATTGAAACTTTAAAACCTAAGGGATTTTTATATGTCATTGAATTGTTCCTGAATATATATATATATATATATATATATATATATATATATATATATATATATATATATATATATATATATATATATATATATATATATATATTGATTTCTATTTAACTTTTGTCGCTTGTGTCTGCTCGTTTTTAAAACCGTTGATCTGCTATTGATGTATATTTATGTGGAAGATAAAACTAAAATAATTTTGGAACGGCTCACGATAGAACGATAATCATATTCTAAGTATGATATTCTTTATCATCGTCATAACAGATCGTTACATACGAGGACTGGCTGAAAAGTTCTAAGCCTAGCTGTCAAAGACCCATACAAAGTCGATGGTTTTCATTTGTTTCTCTATATAGTCCCGTTGCAGGTTTGCACACTTTTGCCAGCGATGCTGCCGGGCCTGGATGCCGGTCAAGGAGAAATTTTCCTGACCCACCCTAAAAAGTCATTCGCAGCGGAAATGACGGCATTACTAGGAAAATGGCGACCGGCTAGTTTCTTGTTCATTTTGGGAAACAGGTGGAAGTCTGAAGGGGCTAAATCGGGTGAGTAAGGGGGGTAGTCGATGAGTTCGAAGCCACAACCATAGTTCGCTGACATAGCAACTACTTATTTGTGAACAGGAGCATTGTCTTGGTGGAAGAGGACTCCTGTACTGAGCATTCCCCGTCGCTTAGCTTCGATAGCTTCACGGAACTGTGGCAGTAGGTTAGCATAATATCTTCCATTGATAGTCTGGCCTCTTTCAAGATAGTCAATCAACAGAATAACCTTAGAATCCCAAAAGACCTAAGCCATCACCTTTCCGGCAGAAGGAACCTACTGGGCTTTTTGGAGTGGTGGCGATCGCGGATACTCACATTGTTTATACTTAATTTTGGTTTCTGGTTCAAAGCGATGAACCCAGGTCTCATCTATGGTTACAAATCGGGCCAAAATACCATCGGGATCTGCTTCACAATGGCATAAATTGTCACTGGACGCCAGGAATCTGACACGTTTCTGCTCGGCCGTCAGGAGCTTTGGCACCCATATTGCAGAAACTTTTGTCATTCCCAACTCCTTGGTGATAATGTACTCAACCCTCCCATGAAATATGCCCCCAACACTGGCAATATGTCGAGTGGTCAATCGTCGATCACCCAGCACTATTTCATGCACCCAGGTAATGTTTTCGGGAATGGTTGCTTTTGAAGGCGTTCCTGGACCCGCGTCTTCGCTAAGGCTCTCTGCCACGCTAGCATTCCGCAGCCCACTTCTTAACAGTGGAAAAAGAAGGGGCATCATTATCCCCTAGAGACCTTGTCGGTATGTATCTGTGCTGGAGGTAGCCCTTTCATTTGCGGGTACTTGATTACTGCCCTATAGCCAGTTATGTCCATTTCTGGTAATTTCAATGGGTAGGTTCACTAGATGGTCGGGAACAAAGACACTTATCACACTACAGTTGCAGTTCGTGTGTCTGTGATTCATTAAATGGTTGTAATTGTTGGTGCGAAAAGTTTGTTTCAATCCAACTGAGATATCTCATTTGGGCTTCGAACTTTTCATCCAGCCTTTGTACGTATATAAACTATAGGCGATGCATTTGTACACTTGCATATGGTCAAACTTCTTCAAGTGTTGAAGAGAAATGGTAGCAAACATTTGGCGACACTGAACCTGCCTACACCATACTGGTAAAATCGTTGAAAAATTGTTGTGATCTCACCTATATACATATAATCCATGATCCCTTCCTTTTCTTGTTGTACATACTGAACTGCAATGCAAAGGACATCAAGAAGTAGGTCACAGATCACTCTATCTCTAGTAACAATCATTGACTGGGTATGTTTCTGATATGTAAAACATACAAAAGCACTTTTTAACAATTTTCTGGGCAGAACCTGTCGTCTATGTATGGTACTTTTGACTATCATCTGCTTTATTTGATTGACAATAATGAAGAAAATACGGTACATCTTATCAGAATACATGACAATTCATGACAATACATACAGAAACCCATAAATATGTTGTCCATTTAAACTGAAGGCTTGTTAAAACAGTCCCCCAGGAAAGAGTTTGATAATTTGCAGTACAAAAACAGTCCTATAGCAGTTACATCACTGTTGTCTGTGACTCATTATAAACTGAGAGAAGTAACAGATTTACAAAATGTTTCCCACCAACAGTAATAGTTTGAAATACAGTAATTTAATCGCCACAGAAGGAAATGATTTGAAGGACTCTCTTTGGAGAAAATACATGTGACAAAGTTCCATGGTCATCTGTATCAGTGTGCCATGTAATGTACAAATCATATGCAAAGTAGTCAATTAATGAAACCCTTAAAGTACGTTAATTATAATGAACAATTTGAATGAGATATCATCCGATTGGGACCATGTACCAGATATTCTTTTTTGTTCTACACAAAAAGCATTCCGGCTTTTTGTTTTGAATAGAAAATGTTTTATCCACTGTGTCATGCCAAACTACAGACACGCTCAATAAAGCGATATCCAAAAATGTTTGTTAATTCACTTTTGTAACTTACCTGCATACTCAGATGATGAACTGTTGCCTGTATAAGATATATTACTGCTGCAAGATAAATTATCTTGTATGCATAAGCCTGTAAATTACCTTAATTCTACACGACTCTTTAAATTATCATTCAATAGCAACGGCACAGTATTCGACAGATCCCAAAATATCATGTTCATCACAATTCTGACAGTTAAATACGGTCAAATGTAAAGTAAAATGGAATGTCTCTTCACTTTGAAATTACCACCACGGACTTGTTTCCACATAACCACCGGTATGCATTTATTATAGGAATGAACGTCGCCAATTAGGAACTCATGGGCGAAATGAAGAGGATGGGTTTTCTCTACATGCGCCATAGCGCATTATGGCAACTATGTAGAGAAGTCACACTCTCCTCCGGCAGGCCAAGAGTTCCCAATTCGCTACTTTCATTTCCTAAAAATACATTATACAAAAATTAACAGATCCTGCAAAATTTTATCGCAAAAGAAGCTTTTTTTTCCTCTTTTCTGGCAGCCATCAGTCCGCAGCAGTCTTTCCGGATGGAAACCCTGCTCCAGATCCCAGTTAGGTAGCAAAATTTCAGATCACTGCGCATTGTGATCAGGAGGCTATCTTTTCATATGCCCGGGCTACCTCTTAATGGGGGGATGGGGTGCTTTCTTGTCCCTATACTTGTAATGCTATAAATTATAAACAAATTATGCTTATCATACCGAGTGTATATATATTTGTGTGTGAATCCCCTAAAATTGTTCAAAATTTTGCTACATTTCATTGAATCAGAAAGGGAATAGTCATACGCATATCTCTATGCTTGCACAAAATCAAATTAAATCAAATCAAATATATTTTATCATCGCTTTGTAGTGAAACCGGTCACCAGCGACAGGTAATTTCAAGTCTGCTTGTTCACTTCATTAAATATTGTCTTCTGCAAAATATTTTTATTTACTAGTTTTTGAGGATCATCTGTCAGCCATAATATGTGTCCCAGGGATGAAGAACCAAACAAATCTTGATTTTAAAAACTAATAAATAATTTGTTACAGAGAGCGGTCTTTGACGACAGAATATTTCAAAGGCTGTTTGCCCTGTCGTGTGCTATAAATTTGTTGTTTTCCACATAGTTTATATTGACGCTGAAAAACGGATCCGTGATACTGTGCGTCTGTTCATTTGATTTTCTCGAGGCAATTGTAGTAGACAATGTATTAATTATGGGAGGCTTTGGGAGGGGTGAGATCATAGGTTACTTTTAAAGAAGATGGATCATTTATTTTATAATGAGACAGTGGTCCTTTTTAACATTGCGGACATCTAATGTTTGTGTACCTGTGTGAAAGCTAATCCTAAAATCAGGGCGCCGTAAGGGGTGCTTAGTGGACCAGCGAGTATTCGTTGGCGTTTCTTTGGCTGGGGGTTCGTGGCCGCATGTGGCAAGGTTCCCAAATACCTGCTGAGCACAGTAGGTTTTCTCCGGGATCTCCGGATTCTTCCCACATTAAGTTTGGGATAAGATCTTGCCTACTGGACCATGTGGAAGAACAGCCATAGGCTGAACAGGCTATCCAGTATAAAGATGTTCAATTATTATTATATTATTATTATTATTATACACCATAAGTAACTTACCTGCCTGTTTGGTCTTTTTTTGCCGTCAGATGCAAACCAATAATGAGTGGCCCTATTCATCGAAAGTCAGAGAAAAGCGATATCATTCGGCTGCTACAATGTAACTACGACAGCGTTCGTTCACATTATCATTGACACGTTGCTGACCAAATCTGATGCTATTGGCTTATAAGTTTGATCGTTGCATACTTTACCTTATAGCTTATTATATTGCAGTTTTCATTAGTATTTTGGCGGGCGGCTACATAATAGGTCATGAACGGACACAGCCGTTTTGTAAGCCACTTCAGCACAGAACATCCATGCAGATTCGGGCGAAGTGGAGAGATGAAACATCTGGGTATTATAAAATCACATCACTACTAAACGCCAACTTGTGTGGTGAAAGGAAAACACACATTCTGTATGATAGCCATCCCTTTAATATTTACAGTGGGAAACAATTCAAGCAATGTACAACTGACAGGCACTTTATTTGACATTTAAAAAAATAGAGACCATTTGGTCTATAGTATTTTGGGATGCAGGTGTACAAGTGAAATCTTTGCGTGTTCTAAAATGATGATACGAAAGAGTAGAGAACAGTTATATTTTGGCAGTGAATGGTTTGAGTTCAATAATGGAGTCCAACAGTGATGCTTTTTTTCTGACACTCTTCTCCATCGCAGTGAAAGATTTGCTTACTATGTCAAGACAAGACAGCTTCGGCACAGATATCAAGATATGTTGGTTATCGCAGTACAACATTCGGATGGTACTGCTCTAATCGTAAACAGCGAAAATGAATAACAACATGCTCCATCTAGCAGGTAACCTTGTGTTTAAATGGGATTTCACGTGTAATACAAATAGGTCTAGAATAATGGTAATTGGAAGGAGAACCGACAATAAGGGAAGATGGCTTTTAGGTGACATACTTTCGTGATTGCACCATACTGGTGACAATGTTTTATTGAAGGGTTCTACATGAATGACAATTATTCCCCTGTTATAATGTTTTGATGCAACACATGTGGAGACCGTCCCACGTGGTGGCAAAGTTGCTCAGCAGTCTTGTCTGTACATTACCTGACTTACTTTGGCGGGGCTCTATACCTCGGCCACATATGAGGTTTGCATTTAACTGAATATGAGTATTTCAACGTTCGATCCTGCCGTCATATTGTAAACCATCCATGTATTTGCAAGTTGAAAAATCATCGTGAATACATGCTTTTTGCGCGAAGAGTAAATTGTTCAAAAGTGCATGCAACTGTAACTGTTATATTGTTCACGTACCCACTATAAAAGGAGAGTTCATTCCCATATACCACGAAAATACCTGGATTCCTGTTACGGTTGTCCTTCGTTTGACCGGGAACCAGACAGAAGCTATTCGAGGTCCGCAGGCAAGACCCACAACACAGCCAACGCCGCTGACTATTGCACCAATATACGCGGTACTAATCGGGTATAATGGAAAACAAAACAGTTAAATGTGTTGAATGTGCATCCAAAGAATCACTCGTTGTCTTTTTAGCATAAAGTTACAAATAAAAACACATTTGTTTATACAACCTAGAGTAAAGATGTTGCGTGTCTTGATTTGAACATATGCTCATGTATTTGTGTAACTTTGTCTTTCTTTTCTTCCCTGTTTTTCTTTCCTTTCCTGTGTTCAATATAGTTAACTCATTCCACCCTGATAGAAGACTGAGTCAACAGCTTTCCTTGGCGCGCTCTGGGCGCAATGCGCCCAGAGCGCGCCAAGGAAAGCTGTTGACCATGGGCATATAATTTGGAATGATCTTGCATGCAAGTTTCATCCAAAATATTGAAAAATAATCCCTAAATTAGTAAAATACAATTAGCAGACGACATTTAGATATTAGCGGGAAAAAGCGTCATCAGGGTGGAATGAGTTAAACCTAAGCGACTCTTTATATGTTTACTTCATTCTCATGTCGTACAAAAGAGACATCCCTAAATCGCACATTCTGCGGACATAAAATTTGGGATCGTGAATGTTTAAGCGTAATATGGTATAAAACCCTGTTTTAATTTTTTCTAAAGCAGAATACGAATGAGTAAAAAGCTGAAACTTTTCTATCACATTACAAGGTGTTGTATTGAATTCTTTAGGTAGGAAAAAAACGGGTATAGTTTTCACACGAGGACTGGGAAAAAGTGGCATCACGGGGAAGTAAAGACCTCGTGCTGGGTAGGAATGCACAGAATGGTATAGCAATAAACATGTTGGTGACCACTGGTACATGGAGCTTTCCATGAGTCTCGGTGGAGCGCCGCTTGCAGCGCCCCGCACTCGTAGTGGACAGTATAAACATCGAAAGGTAGGAAGGTTTTCTCGGCCTGGACATACATCGTGTTGTTTCAAGATAAAAAAACATAATTTCAAGCACCTTTTGTCAACACAAAACCATACGCAATCTTTTTATCTCTCCGTCTGCAAAGACATGTCAATTCGCGGATATGTTTGCCACGCAATGGTTTGTTAAATTAATTTTTGTACCATAGATATTTCATATCAATTGGAGACATTCATATTTAACTGCGATCCTGCTCACTTCCTGTGTTGCCGGGGCAACAGACTGATGATTCGACCATGATCAGGGCAGATTTGTATTATATACGATATAAATATCCATAAACAACACCTTTTCAACCAAAAGAGAGCCAATTTCTAATCAATTTAGGCATCCTTTATGTTTCAAATATATGTTAATACATTTTCGTAAGATTATTGTGTGTTTTTGTTGTTCATTTTATTCAGAAAGTACTTTTGACCATGCTTAATACATGGATCTGCCCTGATGCAGGTGGCTCCCTCTTTTGTTCAATAGGTGTTAGAGTAGGACCGCATTTAGACATGAATACATCCTGTTAGAATTTCGATTCTCGATTCCATTTGTAATAGAATAAATAATAACGCACTAGAATATCATGCCCGCATTATAGAAAAGATTCAGCTTGTCGTTTTCTTTATTTTGGCAAAGCCAAAGGCTCTGACGACAGCACTAGTATAAATCGGTCGGTTTACGATTAAAAGGTGTCAAGAGTTCAGTGGCTTTGCCCACCGTGTCTTGAGTGCATCAAGCCGCAATCACATCTGTGAAAGTAGTTGACTGTAACCTGATGCCGAATCACTGAATTCTTAATTACAAAGTATGAATATTTGTGAAAGAGAAAATCAACCAATCATAATGAATTTTATTCAAAGTAACCCCTAGGTTTTTCTGCATGTTTAGTTTGTACCTCAAAATGTTTAAAATTCTCCCCTTCCTCGTAACTTAATTTTGATACACCCCTTTCACACATTAACGGACTTTTATCAGCTAAAATATATTGGTTGAATATATACATTTTCAGTTCATTTCTTTTCGTGCGGGAGTGTTTTAATTTTGTCTTAGGCGAAACCACCAATAGGGTCTAAAATAGTTTGGAGCGCTAAAGGTCAAAAAAAACCTTTAGTGCAACATAAGAAACAAAATCCCTGTTTATTGCCTCTGTCAAATGTTGTGCGGATTCAAAACAAAGACGAACAAAGTCGGGCACGTTTAGGAAACAATATTATGAAACGCAGGACCGTATGCTCCAATGGCATTGTAGTGCTCTTTCCCGGGTACCAAAATGATGTATTTTAATGATCAGTTTGCTTCATATTTTCCCTGTTTCATTGTAAAACAGGGTGGCAGCTTGGGCTTAATTACATGTTTTCGCATACAAGTCATGACATCAAAGTCTACAAAACAGCTGTGCGTCAAGCGCCTTTGTCAGATGCTTGCCAGAGTTACTTGACTGAAATGAGCTTTCAGTGCGTGAAAAATTTGAATGAATGGGTATTTCCTGTTAGGGTCTCGAAATGAATGTACTGTAAATTGCTTTAATTTCGCTGTATTCTTGTTTTCGCTTATTTCGCTGATGGCACAAAACCGTGAAAATAAAAAACACAGCGAAATAGTATTTTTACATTGTAAGAATGGGAATTATGTCCAAAACAGTGAAATTAAAACTACAGTGAAATGTCAAAAATACTAAAACCGTGAAAATTTAAACACGCGAAAATAAAGCAATTTACAGTACATCGCTGAATTCAACTGAAGACACTTACATGCGCAAGATATTTGGGTCATCGGAGAAACAACGAATTCCTGTCGCAATAACAAACAGACTACTGGCAGTGGTACTAGCAAACCGGAGACCTGAAAGGTAAAATGTTAGCGCTGATAATTATAAAACACTTTGATACTGGAAAAGCCCCCATATATTATGTCTGTGTGTCAACACATACGTACTGTCTTCCCATAAATTCTTTCTTTCTTTCTTTCTTTCTTTCTTTCTTTCTTTCTTTCTTTCTTTCTTTCTTTCTTTCTTTCTTTCTATAGAAGCAAATTTGTCCGCCCCGTTTGTCGTAGACTTTTTTTGATAAAAACAAAAACAAAACAAAACAAAAAAAAACCTTAGCACAGATATACTATTATAGATGAAGTCTTGCCTTTTTATAATAAGAGGTCATGGTTTTCCAAGCTATGCAAATGAGGGCTTACTAAAGTTTTAAATCTTCAATATCACATATACAATAGTAGATGTGGTTCCGTGTGCGTAGAAGTTCGGCAAAAGTCAAGATCAAAGGTCATGTCAACGTTGAAGGTCAGTTTTAGGTCACAATGTCATTTTATTGGTTAACGTTTACTTCAGGTAAAGGTCATCTCAAGGTCAAAGATCACTTCAAGGTCAAAGGACACTTTTGATGGTGGCTGTTTGTTGCCACAAAGTTTTTATCCAACTTTGATCATGTTGGGCTCCAATTGTAGCTATTGTAACGCTGCACAATTTTGTAATTTACATATGGCCTCTAAAATACTCAACTAATAAGGTCATTTGGTCATTCGAAATTTTCATCTAGCCATCACTTCGTCAATTTTCACCCAACTTTAATCATGTAACACTCCAATTGTAAGTATTGCAACGCTGCACATTTTTGTATTTGTGTCTTTTTGCCCAGAACCACTTCCTGGTAGCCATTACCCTGTTCCACAGTCCAAACTCTTTACTCTCCATAAGTTAACCTGTCCCTGTCTAACATATATACAAATGGAAGTACTATTGTCCATATTATACGCGTTCCTCTGTAAAATTTTGACACAAGCTGTATCAGCCGAAATAAATTAAAGGGTCTTCAGCGGGTAACTACTCAACATGTTTCGGAGAACTTGACATTTGACTTTTAGAGGTCACATATAAATTACAAAAAGTACAGTTTTACAATACCTACAATTTAAGACCAACATGATCCAAATCAGATGAAAATTGACCAAGTTATAGCTCGATGAAACTTTCAAAGGGCCAAATGACGTTGACCTTTGACGTCTATTAACATGTAACCTCTAAAGGTCAAAGGTCAAGGTCATTTAGCCCTTTGAAATTTTCATCGAGCTATAACTTGGTCAATTTTCATCTGATTTGTTTTTGTGATTTATATGTGACCACTAAAAGTCAAACGTCAAGGTCAAGGTCATTTGAACTTTGAAATGTTTCCAGGCATCAGCTTACTGGAATGTGAAGCACCAAAGGACACAAGTTGTAGCATTAAATATTTACAACTTTTGAAGGCACACAGACAGATTTGCTTCGATGCAAGTCTTCTTTTCTAGTTTTTGCTGTTTCATAAAGGAACATATGTCTAGTTGTTTACCATCAACGCAACACGATTAAGTTTGTTCGTTACTGGTTATAGCCAACTATCAATATATTTACTGTTTTTGAAAATTTCAGGACTCTGGCCGTTTTATTCCACTTTCCAAGATGTCGACGCTGCGCATACCTATTATACCTTCCTAACTTGAAACTGCAAGGCAAAGGAACTTTTCAATGGATTTTGAAAAAGTAAAGCCCACATACCTAGTCTTTGTATTAGATATGAAAAAGGCAAGAAGGCCAGCAGTTGTCCTATTATACCCATATTTGGTAACATGGCCACGTCTCGTGATGACCATCCCAGCCCTCTAATAAGAGAGCCTGATATTGGTCCCCATGTGTTCCATAATAGAAGTCCAAACCATGTATGCAAACAAAACACAAATAATGCCCAGTAGCGCACTTTGTATAGTTTTGGTGTCGTGTCCGCTGGCGTTTGGGAAGGAAGCACATACTTTGATGAACACTTGGCTTCTTTTACCAAAGGCTTATCCATTATTATCCTATGCTTCGTCTAGAGACATAATAAAGAAGCAGAAGTGGCATTTGGGCCTTAACACGACTCCGTGAGTGTTTCTTCCAGAGTACGTGACACCAGGATATGATGATGTGGTCGGATGCCAGAGAATTATACATATGGATATGTAAATTTCACAGGTTGTATATTTCTATCAAATGATGCGGTTTTCCGCGCTGGTTATGAAAGATATGTATGTTGTAGCGTAACCTTAACACCTGCAGAGAGCATGTGGTAAATGGACGCAGGTGGCTACAAATTCTTCGCAACATATATAATACGAAAAATGACAAAACCCCACTTAATTATGGGCTCAGCAGATAGACTTTTTATTGAGACCACAAGCATGAAACATTTCTTGAATGATGAGTGACGTTGCATTGTATATCGTACCGCACTGTGGTGCTATTCAGGCACGTCTATAAACTGTTGTTGCAGCGAGGCATTGCATTCCCCGCCCGCAAGTTATGGCCATTGAGAACCTATACATTGGCTCACATCCCCCGCCCGCAGGTTGTGGCCATCGAGAACCTATACATGGTCATTCTGACGCATGCCATGCAACGTAAGTTACGGAAATTACAAACCGAAGGACTGCTACAGTCATGTGCTTAGCTGATGTTGGTATCAGACACAACGGTGGTCCTACCATCTTCGGATTAACGTCAAGATCACCCTTTTCAAGATCACCATCTCTGTTTGCAATATCAATCTCCGCTCACTCAGTTCAGAAGTCATATCAATAAATGACAAGTGACAGGATCCACAGTTACCAATATATGCTAATATGTCAGTTTGATCTTTAAAGGTCACTAGGTCACTCTACCCACCTCAAAAAATTAACAATAAGATTGTAAATTGACAAATTTTATTCAAAATACTACTAGCACTAGCAATTGAAGGGATATGTCATACATTTTGGCATTTTTGCCCCAACATCAACTCGCAAAGTCATTTGGTTTCCCGTTTTTTTTCCGTTTGATTCAAATGCATCAGAATCTCCAAAAATATGTTGAGAAAGGATGCAATGGTTACACTTGTGCAGAGTACTAACATTTGTAATCGGTAAAATTTATAGTCTTCTATCAGGGCTATATCAGCTCAAATGAACGGTTACTTTGACATAATTTCCAAGGTCACAAGGTCAGTTTAGTGAATTTGGTTTCTGCATCCACTTTCCAAGGTGATGTGCGCCCCATCTTGTACTATCAACTGGGTAAAGAGGGCGAACATAATTACAGTAGGGGACATCTATGATTTACAAACATATCTTGTGTTTTCTTTTTCTTTTAATTTCCGTTTTCCTGGAATCTTCGTATACTGTATTAAACCAAGAAAAAATTCGATTTTTTTCAATATATCCATTTTGTTTTCTCCAAAATACCGGAAATCCAGGATTTAAAGGGAAGAGAGTGTTTGAAATAATAATAGTTTTTTCTTGTATGTGCGGGTCCAGTCGTTCGATAATTAAGTCCGATAGGCAAGGACAAGAACAGATGATTCAAGAACTGCCTAAAAGAGGGCACTGCAGTCAGAGGAGGGCTAGAGTTGTGTATTCCCATCGCTTTACATTGTAATTTGTAACCTTATAACTTGAAAACTACTGTACGTCGAAACATCAAATTTCAGACAGTAAATCTAGATGCACAACTTAATAACTCACAAAAATCATATAACCACAGCTATAACAGTGACTAGTCTTTTTAAGGTTGCTTCAACATACAAAATTATGGGAATACACGGCTCTAGCCCTCCAAATGTTTGTGTATTCAGTTGTGTTTTGGGACGAATACACACCTTGGAGCTAATTCTGACCTCTCCTATTGATCGAGGCTGGCACATTCTAAGGTATAGTGCATTTATACCTGAGCACTTTTTTGCTTATGCCTGTAACTCTTGATAATCCATAAGGAAGAAGACTGAGTATTCTAGTGATCAGTCCACGACAAGTCAATTCATGTCGCAGGCCACTGTCCTGCCTCATTGCTATTCATTACGATTGTTCTATTTTCGGGTAAATAGTGCTCACAAGTTTTACCCGCCCGTTTTAAGAAGTTTTATTCATATTGGCACGGTTTTTGGCGGTCTAAAGTTAAAAATATTGAACTTTCTATTAGCCCAGTCAAAGTCTTTTTGTCCTCGTCATTTACTGTTTTAAATGACAAGGACAAAAATAAAAAGGGATAGAGATAAAAAGGAACATTTGTTAGGAGAAGTGCCTAAATATACCAATGACGCAAAACCACTATCTACGTTTGAAATGTGTTAAAATATTGCTGTGCACACGATTTAATACCAAACACCCTCTGCTGCAATACTCGTTCAAGTTCTGGCTTAACGTGAGCATCCATATGCTTTCAGAATGGAATAATGTGACAGGTCTTGTTTAGTTTTCTATTTTCGCTTATTTTGCTGGAGACACAAAACCGTATAAATATACGCAAGGGAATCGTTTTTAACATCGATGTTATAGGAAATATGTCCAAATGATGTAACTAAACTCTAGCTAAATGTCTGAAACGAGCTTGGTCAACATTTATTAACGCGAAAATAACCATATCCCAATACGCGCTTCTGAAATCAATTGTCATGTGACGTTGGCAACTCAGAATCCGTTCCCGTCTGGTGGCTTCAAATTCAACCCCCCCCCCCATCCAAAGAAAAACCCTTGTCAGCTTTATCATCATGATAAGAATTTTCCGACTGGATATCATGCTAGAGCACATATGGACTGAAGTCATTGAAATTCTTAATTGTGTAATATTGGAGTGACTTTTTCTCCCGCTTCTGCAAACGCACTTTACTTTTCAACACATATACAGTATTAATGTTTTGCAATATTTCACCAAACGTTTGATATTACCCACAAGATAAGCCAGTGTGTCAGTTTGACCTCACAATATCATTCATTTCAAAAAAAAAAAAAAAAAAAAAAAAAAAAACCCATTGACGCTATTCTATTACTGTTAAATAGTGTCTAGGATCCCAAAACCGACTATAACCAGTAGAAAAGCTACTGTGTCAGTTTGACCTTTCAATGTCACCGATGGTCAAAGTTGAGGACACCGGAAGAAATCCAAAATGTATTGATGTGTATCAGTAATTATGGGCCTAGAATCCACAATTACCGATATATAAGCCAGTATGCCAGATTTGCTGAGCCAGACGTGTATATATATATATATATGAAAAAAAATCACTTGAATTCTAGTTGCAGCCACATATGCATCTTCTTAGAGGACACATGATTATTGTATCGTTATCTTACGAGAATAAATAACATCAATGTGTAAAAGCGAAGCATTTCATGCGAACGTTTTCACATGATTGCGATACATGCATTCTATTGCTGTTATACATTTGAACAGTAGTACTACTTACCGACACAAGGTCGCAAATTTTATATCCGATGACTTCGCAAAAATTACCTTGTCCCCATCGTTTTCTTAAATTCTCGTCAGCATCTTCTTCTTCTTCTTCTTCTTCTTCTTCTTCTTCTTCTTCTTCTTCTTCTTCTTCTTCTTCTTCTTCTTCTTCTTCTTCTTCTTCTTCTTCTTCTTCTTCTTCTTCTTCTTCTTCTTCTTCTTCTTCTTCTTCTTCTTCTTCTTCGTCGTCGTCGTCTTCTTCGTCGTCGTCTTCGTCGTCGTCGTCTTCGTCGTCGTCGTCGTCGTCACTCGGAGAAAGTGCTGATGAAATTTCAGATAATATTTTAGCCGCACTGGAGAGGGAATCAAACATATCCTTGTTATACAAATATCCATAAAAATATAGGGCAGAGCTAAAAGAAAGGAAAAGAAAACCCAGGGCTGGGGTTCGGGCTGTGAGCTTTACGTCCACGACAAAGAAAACAGCTGAGCTGCACAATGCTGCCCAGGCAGTATCAAAAGTCAATTCTTATTCGTGAGGTTTTCTTTCCAAAGGAAAAATGAAGCAACAACATGGAGGTGAGTGACATTTGACGTATGTTAGCTTTTCATTGCTTTGAGAGGAATGATCATAATTGTGCCATGACTTTCCCTTTGATGCCATATGCAGGATCAATATATTGAAGTTGCATACTGTAAGGTCATATGCAAGTTCAATACATTGAGCTTGATTGTAGAAAGGTACCATAGAATTGAGAATTATAAGTCATTAGGAGCATCGTACCCTAGCCATATGGTCTTAAGAACAAATAAGTGAAATTGCACCACAAATATTCTCCATGTGTCAAGATTTAGAGCAGAAAATAGTGAAGCAGTCCATTGCATTTGTCGGATGTAAGACATGACCGATTTCCCTGACAAATTCTAGGAATTAAACAGCCTCTGATAATTGACATGGAACGTGAATATTCCCCATATACTGTTATCTTTTGTCTCTCACATTGGTATATTGGGCACCCTACTGCTCTTATCAGCATAACACATTTAATGTACTTATCATGGAATAAAGTAAGAGCTTAATCTGCCACCCCCGCCCATTGCACTCGAGTAGGCTTTTCATCTATTAAGGTAATGGAATTCGTCTGCCTTTAAAACAGTTGTCTACCACATGTATTGTAAAAGTAAAATAATTATCGTGTTTGCACATTCAAATTTACCTGTCAATTTGGCTGATGAAACATAGACGTTCAACACAATTTAAATATGCCAATTGGGAATTGTACAAAAATTTTGACAATTTTGTTTAAATGGTTTCTTAAAATGAACTTGTACATAAATTTTTATAATATATTCATATACGTTTGTTTCAACTAAAATAACTATGACTATGTTCCCTTTCTGTGAAAATTTTGGGTTTTGTATCTAAATACAAACATATTCATGTCGAAAGCATTTTTACAATTAAATGATGAGTGTAAGTAATAAAGAATTGTTTTCTCCTAGTGACAGGTCTGTAACACTTTTAGCAAATACCAAATGAGTATAAAAGTAAAGAATTACGTCTTCCTAATGCCATGGTTATGAATTTGAGGAGTTCATTGATTGTAATCAATTGTAATTGAACCTAATGAAAATAGACTGGAAGCCGATTGCTTGCTATTAATAGTAACATTTTATACGTCTGAAATTTCTAAATTTAGAATGGGATCAGTGTCAGCATAGTTATTATTCAGGTTATTTAGTCGAACGGCCTTTTTTGAAGTCTAACTAGGGTTTCAAACATATGTCTACATACAAGAGATCCACATTTAGACCTTGAATGGATAAAAGAATTATAGATAATTTGCTCAATGTATGGTCGACCAAAATTTGAAACTTATTCGTAATACCAATTATTTTATCGAGTTTGGATGCAATATTTTGTATATGGCTATTTCCATCTCAATGTTTACTTATTGGCAGGCCGAGAAGGTTGAATTTATGGGACATTCAGTCATTACAGAATCAATTTGAAGCATGCGTATTCCAATATTCCTTTGTGGGTGATGAAAAATCATAATTTTATTAATATTGACAGACAATTCATTTAACTTTAACCAAATACTCAGGCCAATAAGTTCGGTGTCAACAATAAAAGAAGATTCACACTTTGCTTCCAACAGGTCAACTGGATGCACAAAAAAGAAAGAAGTAACATCATTACTATAAGAATTGAATTTGCCAAAGAGAGTCGAGGTTAGAGTTATATCATTTATGTAAATGAAAGAAAAGTAGACCTAAAAGGACCTAAACTTGCGCCCGAGGACCTCCCACATGAATCACTAAAGAATTAGATTACATTTCGTTAAGGACAACATATTGTTCTGTAAGTGAAACGGCTTTCATCAAAACTTGTGAATGTGACACTAGAATATCCTAATTGATTTAAGGGAACGGTGTGATCTAAGGTATCAATGCCTTAGAAATATCAATAAAGACACCTAGTGGAATTTGTCCACTATCCATAACAAAATAAGTCTATCAATAAGTTTCATAGCTGCCAGTTTAGTGGAACAGATTTCATGGAAATCACATGACTATCAAACAATAAAATTATGATATTTGAAATTCTGGTAAATTTGATTGTACATAAAATTTCCAAATAAAATAGGTATTGCAGCCAAGACTCGAATAGGTCTTTAATTCTATGTAAAAGATGGGTCTTTTATATATGCATGTAGATACTATTCTTGCTGATTTCAAAGGGTCAGAAAAACTCCCAGCCAAGAGCGACTAGTCGATTATTAAAATAATCGATTGAGACACTTAGTTTCTTATAAGCTTGAATAAATACAATAATAAAACTAGCCGAGTTGGGAATACGACTCACCAGAATGGCCCAGTCGATGACCAGATCACCCCGAGTGCGAAGGGGTGATCTGGTCATCGACTGGGCCATTCTGGTGAGTCGTATTCTCAACGAGGCTAGTTTTATTTTTAGCCAGTAATTTCATACATTTTTTTCCTAGATTTGTAAAAAACAAGACTAAATACCAATGTTTTCATTTAATATTTATTTCAAAATATCGCACTCATTTAAACCTACGCGCTTATGACGGCGCGGATGAATATTAAGTAGGCCCACAAAGTTTAGATCACGTGATTACAAAATTCATGGCTGCACGTTGTTCAAAAGTTTTCCAAACTTGAAGGAAATAACGTTTTTAACATCAGTTTGTCTCTGGACTATTGACTCTAAGTAGTTAGTGTGGTACATTCATGGACGTGCAAGAGATACGCTTGGGATTTGGATAGTGACAGGGCCGTTGAAGACGGCACCAGCAAAGATGCTCGACGTAGAACTAGCAAGGTGACCACCTTGGCCAACATTTACCGGTGCTAGTGTGCCTGAGTGATCGCGAGCAGGAGAGAAAAAAGTCCCCTACTAGGGTAATACAGCCAACCTGAACTCATAGTCTGTATTTCCCTCTGTTTCAGTGTAATACAGCCTCAATTACTGGATAAATTGACAGCCCACCTTGACCGAAACTATATTTTTCCTTTAAAACAACCGATAATATCTATGACTGTTTCTTCTGTGGCAAGATTGAAGACACAATTGTGGAAAAAGGGATCTAACAGTTGTCTGTAAAAGAATCGCGAGATAATTTACGAGAGAAGCCAAAAGGAGTCCTATATTTGTAACACATTTGTTAAAATTATTCAATATATCTGATTCATCACTGCTGTACCGGCCACTTTGAATTACTCAGGGTATTTATTTGTCTTTTTGAGTCTGTTTAGGATATCATTTATATTAATCCACATGTTCTTAATACCGTTTTATATTCATAGAAACAGGACATAAGAAGATTTTCCTTAGCAACAGGCATGTTATTTTAAAAACTTTTCTTATATGTTATAAGATTTTAATACCGTGGCTAATATTTGTCGCTATCATGAGGAATTTCTCTCAAGGACTCATACAGTCGATCTCTAATCGCAATGGATCGAATGGTTTCTTGTATAATCATATGACTCTATCTACCTATCTATCTATCTATCTATCTATCTATCTATCTATCTATCTATCTATCTATCTATCTATCTATCTATCTATCTGTCTGTCTGTCTGTCTGTCTGTCTGTCTGTCTGTCTGTCTGTCTGTCTATCTATCTATCTATCCATCCATCCATCCATCCATCCATCCATCCATCCATCTATCTATCTGTCTATCTGTCTGTTTGTCTGTCTGTCTGTCCGTCTGTCTGTCTGTCCGTCCGTCCGTCCATCCATCCATCCATCCATCCACTTATCAATCTATCTATCTATCTCTAATACACTTTTGGAGTGCCGAATTTTCGCCCTGTCTCGGCAATAATGCGCTAAAATAAGCTGGGACATGGGGTCATAAAGCAGACGCAGGGCACGAAATCCCTTTTCGAAACGAGTATTAAAGTACACGGCTTTTTGCGCGATCCTGGACAATGTGAGTTACCCTTTTGTAAGGAATTTAATACTCGTGTGCCACCTAGCATAAGACAGCATTAATCGATATCGACATTATGATCATACATAAATTTCATCGCAGATGTCATAATTGAACACACACATTTGAGAGAAACTGGAGTTTACTGGACAGGAAACTATATCACTTATCAGTATACTATTCTTGTTTCTGACATATCTAACCCGGTCTACCAGTCAATGATGGAGGGTCACGAATTCTTGTGTTGCTTGCAGTAGTTTGTTGTCATGACAACTAAGCAATGCCGTGATTTAACACTTCCTTGATATTGTTCTTCAAACTCGTCGGATGCACAAGGCCATGGAAACTTTAACGTTGGGGTGGTGTCTGGTTCTGATGCGCGTCCTGGTGTGTGGCGCAATGCAGATCGGAAACAAAAAGTTCAGAATGTTGAGGAAAGATGCTGCATCGGTGGACACTATCATGCATCAGACTACACCAAGGTCCGTGCTGGACTGTGCCGTGCAATGTGCAAAGGAGACCCGCTGTCTGTCATTTAACGTGGCCAATACGGACGGGATACTGAATACCTGCTGTCTTACTTGTCAACTGCTACCCACAGATATCAACGACGCCATTACACAACTTATCAACCTAACGGGATCATCATTTTATTATCTGATGAATAGCCCAGTATGTTGTTGCTTTATTTTCTGGTATTTTATTGTATTAGTTGGTGATTGTAAGTTCCCTTCACCTTTGGGTATAATTCAGCAGTTCTACGCGTTGTTTCTTCTGGACTCTCCACAGCTCATAATTTTTCAAAATGGTTGAACGTTTTGATTGACAGAAGTTTCAATTCTCCGTACCTAATTTATCTCGTGTTCTTCAGCTGAAGTCACTGCACATGAGACTATTATAAGACAAACATTGTCAGCGAAGACATGGAGGTTTAAATTTTGTGAACCCAACTACCTTTTCACTCTCAAAATTGCAATAATTCCTTTCGTGCTAAAATACCATATAAACATTTCTACACAATACATTCAAGGAGCCTGTTGGAAAGGACGAAATACTTGTTCTTTGCGTAGGGACTATCCATTTTGTGTTTTTAGTACTATTCGTAAACGAACTAATTTTGTCTTTTGTACATATGAAGTTTACATTAAGCACAAACACAAAGACATTTCTCATGCACGTCTGCTGCATCATTCCCCCAACTGCAATGTTTACAAACAGCATGTGAAAAAATTTTGATCGCCACACAGGAGTGGCTTTGGCGGGAAGAATATCTTTGATATACCCTGACACGTTCTGCATGGGAATAGGTTATAATCATGGTACAGTGGTACCTGCAATTACCGTTCCCAGTCCCCACCTGGTCAAAACGACCAGATTCCTTGGCACGGGCGCTTTTGCCATGTTAAATGACCTGACGCGCAAGACCACGGTGCTGTCCAATTGCAGCGGCAAATTTACATTCCCTGGATCATTTTCTCAATAAACGTCTTCACATGAGAAACGCTTATTTCTGATGAATTCTGAAGCATTTTTCAAGAACTGTGATGCAAAATTTGTTACAGTGCTCCAGCTGGACAGCCTTAGACCAGGTGCAAAAACAAAATAAAAACAAAACAAAAACAAAAACAAAAACAAAAACAAAAACGGTCGGTCAAATAAATCGTAATGAAGTTATATGACAAAGTTAACAGAAAAGATGGCCAACTTGTGCCGTTATTTTGCATTGAAGTCAACTCAAACACAGCATTTTATTTCAAATTGCCTGGGTGGTCAACTTAGGCTGAGGTAAAAAGCATAGCTGCCACGATGCATGCGGTATCTGTATCTAGTATCGCCAGGTTTCAGGTGTCCGTTCTCCGAGTTACGAAACGGTCGTCAAAAGATGACTTACAATCTTAACTTTAATCTGCCCGGTCGGTTGTGCCTGAAGCAGTTATCATCGTAAGTTATAAATCCAAACGCAATCGGACGCATGCAAAAACGTTGAGCGCCATTTTATACAAGGCGCAATGCATTGTAGGAAAAGAAAATCACAGTGAATTGTGGCCACGTGTTTTCATCACGGTTCAAGGTTTCCCTTCTCCGAGTTACCGGGGCAAAGGGTCGTTAAATTACCTCTGAAACATGACTTACTATCTTAACTTTAATCTGCCCGCTCGGTTGTGTCTGAAGTATTATCATCGTTCGTTACAAATCCAAATGCGACACGGCACGCTGGAGCGCCATTTTGAACATTGCGCATTGATTGCAGGACAGTCTCACAAAAGTACACTTGATTTGGATATCAAAATGAATCGCGGCCACAGCATATATATCATTATTGATGCTCTGAAATAATTGCAAAATATATACGTTTGGTTTCATATATAGTAACCCTTTCCCACCCCCACTCGGCAAGATTGTTCTAATGCTCATTTCCAAACCATTGGCATTGGGTGCGGAAGTCGCTACACTTTCACAATGGCAGCCAAGTCGGTTGGATATTTGAAGAGGTAGCGCCCAAAATATATGTGTGGTTAGTGTTAAGGGAAGGCTAGTTTGTCGAATGAATGTAATGTAAAATATATATTGGGACTTTTCCAAAGTGAGCATTACCTGAAAATGTAAATACAACGAGAAACACTGACCAGATGTAGGCCTCAGAAATAGTATTGAGTATCAAACGTAGAAGTCGCCTTAAGGCAATGGAATACGGATCAGCAATAAGCTGAGTCCCATGCACCCCACTGCGTCAAAGAACCAGCTCAGTGGAGAAGGTGGCCCCGATAGTGGATACAGGTCCGAATGTACTGGCGAGTTTTTATATGAGTGGTAATGAAAAGCCAACGAATCAAGGTCGCTCTTTGCTAAGTTTATGTGTACTGGTCCGTTCGGAGTGGCATAGGGACTCTCAAGTTATTTTCAATTTCAATTTATTACATTCAACGCATGTCCACAATACAAGAGGTAAAATGGTGTCTGCCTTCTTCCACTCATACAGCTAATTACTATAATTGTCACATTACCCAACATCCGGGGATTCATTTTTTTCATGATATTTATGATCACCCGAAAAAGCACCGGGATGAAACAAATTGGAAGCTTGGTTTATCGAGGAAGGTTTCAATATCTACAACTATTTATCACTTAATCGGTAATAATTTTCATTACCTTTATACCTGTTCGGTGTACATGTTTCTGGTATTCAAAATATACATGTTTTGTTTTGTTTTTGTGTTCGTTTGTTTGTTTTTTTGTTTTGTTTTGTGTTGTTTTTGTTTTTGTTTTTGTTTTTTTGCTTTGCATTTGTTAATGTCTCTTTTTCACTAATTATCTAAAGTCGTACTGTACATTCTGCGTGTTCCGCGTCTTTTGCCGCATATTGTAATTATTGGACAGGTAGCCATTGAGACTGTCACCTTCACACTACCAGTTACGTTATTTCTGTCAATTGCATTGCCTTTGAACAAGGGTAAAGACCCTTTATTTTGTTTTATTATATTGTTTTGTTCATTATATGTAATTTACTTATTTTATCATGATCCATCAACCCAGGGGTGAAGTCGTTCTGTTATGTGCCAGCTGTGTTTACGGGTTCTGTGTACATAAATGCCCTGTGAGTGCGGTTGAATGTAAGGTATATTTGTGAGGCACTAGTGAATCCGCTGAATTACGTTATGTCATGGACATATTTTTGGCAATTATGAAAAAAGGCTATGCCCTACCGAAATCCTTCTCGCAGAGGAGACAAACGCACAGAACGACACATCACAACGTACCTAAAGAGAGAGAGAGCATGCTAAAGCCACATCATGTGAGTTAAAGACGCCCCCGTTGCAACATGAAAACAATTCCAGGATCGATTCACTGTTGTGAATGTAAGGTGTATATATATGAATTAATACTTAAATTTCCTTTATCGGGTCTTTAAACTGTGGAAAAATAGATACATTATACATATTGGATTCCTTTCTTGAGAGTAACACATCTTTGTGTTACATGTTACAGTGGAAGATAACATATGATTACTTTATGTCAGACCCTAGGTCCATATGGAAATATACAATGTATGTATAAAATACACATTCAAACAGTACAAAAGTAAATATTGCAAACTAAAATTGAGTGGATTAGTTTTAAAAAACCCAATAGTTTTGCCATAATGTAAACTTAGATATTGTGCCAATATGTTTTAGTACACAGAGATCCATAGAATATGATACTCAGCAAGTTAAGCCACCAAACCATTAACACATTTTGTAATAGAAGTAATAGCATTGTAAGTCAACTTGCGCTTCAGCTCTCCAAATGGAGGAGCTTTGTTGCACACAAACATTCCACTAGCCCATCAGCCAATTAAAAGTAAGGTTGTAATACAAAATAAACCTGTTTATAACTCTTTTCGAGTACTTTACCCAAAGTTGTGGTGAAGACATAGATGCATAATAAAATTGAAATAACAGAACGTTTACTTCAGTTATGCAGTAGAACTTACTTTTGAGCGTATTGGCTCTAGCACAAACAGAGCAAAACTGTCGGCTCAGGTAAAGATCATAGCTTACGAGTGAGTTCATTCAGTTCTGGATTGACGATGTGCTTGTTGCAGAATACAGATTTTGCAGTTCATAAAAGCTGGCGGTATAAGGATTACAGCACCAATAACGATATGGGTCGAGAAAGCAATGCCATATAAATGTCACAGAGACAAATATGGAAGTTTAATTGATGAAACGCAACATTCCTAAAATCACGATTTTAAATTTCTGACGGAAGTCCCAAAAAAATGGAGTGAAAACCCACTTCAACATTAATAAGACGCCAATGAAATTCACCTCCAGGTCTCCTGTGCTTTGCTCTGCCACTGCATCTGTTGCTTGGTGGGTCACGTTATCCAGGCCAAAGTTCAACATCCAGGGTCTTGGTCTCGGGTCACAGCTCAGCTCCTACGTCATCTATTGTTGGTACTTCTGAGGCAGAAAACTGTGGAAAGTAGCCCCTTGCATCCATGGATATTTCGTTAGATAGCCAATTCCCTGTTGTTTTCCGCAGGCAGGTTACCTCGCAGTTGTAGACATGTATTTTGAAAGCATGGAACTGCCTCGAACTTATTAAAATATAACCCTACGTATCCAGCTGTATTTCTTGCTTCACTTCACAAGCTACAATAATTGCCTGTCCACAATCTGTCCTTTGAAATCGTGTTTGGCCATCCTGGTGATAGAAATTTCGTAACAGAGGTATTGATCACACGGTTATTTTAATAGTGTTTGCTAAGTAGCCATTTTAGCCGTCGAGTGTTCTGTCCACATTTTGCATGTGTTGCACATGAAACAGTCGAGTACCGTTTTTAACTTACGTGCACAAAAACGAAGGTCCGGGCCGTCGACTCTTTAGACCTGATGTCACACAACAGTTTCATGAGCATGGTCACAAAAGGCCCTCTTATTCTTTATTTTCCTTATTGTACGGCATGATAGCTATCGCTTCAAAACTTTCTAAAGGCAATTTGCATTTGGATTTTCTCAGTAATGCCAAGATTTTCACCAGGACTATTATGTATTTGTGTGTGTGTGTGTGTGTGTGTGTGTGTGTGTGTGTGTTTTAATTATTTTTTTTCGGGTGGGGGGTGGTTTGTTTTGTTTGTTTGTTTGTTTTCAAATTATCCAAGTTTAGCTTGTATTTAAACAGATGATGTTCAGAGTAATCTTTCCCAAGAAAGGAAAGGATTATCCAAATCGAGAGGACAGAGGCAACAGCACGAAAACTTTTTAGCGAATGCTGCTGTTCGTTTCGGGGTGAGGGGGGGTGGTGGGGTGGGGGCTAATATCTGGACCGTGTGCCCGTCTCATTAGTATATATTCGTCCCCAATTCATTGACAATAACCGTTTTCCACAAAGAGGGTATCCAAATTGTACTGTTTGCATGTCGACAATATTACCCAGCTGTTCGGCTGGCACGGGCGCCATTGTTATGGAAAATACGTCAGAACGCGAAGCTGTTTTATGTACTCTTTCATTGCCACGTTTTAAACTGAGTCAACAGCTTTCTCTGTGCGCGTTGCGGGCGTAATGTGCCAAAAGCACGTCAAGGAAAGCGATTGATCTTGATTATTAAATAATATGTAACTACATGCATGCTGGTACTCGAATGAAAGCACAAAGGTCTTTTAGCAAGGAGCATGAATCTGGCGTAGTTATTGGAATTCAGAGCGGTTCGTTTCCAGTGGTTCAACTTGAGTCGCTACTTGCACTGAAATAATTACAAGTACCCAACGTATGGTGTACTACCAAATGGGCAAATAAATAAATATTGCCTAGGAAACAGAGCTAGCTCAAATATATATATATATATATATATATATATATATATATATATGTATATATATATATATATATATATATATATATATATATATATATATCCGACTGCGTGTCCTTTTGCAAGTGCTGGGTGGCTCGGCAGGGGGCCTTACTTGTCTATTTTCGTTTTCAACATTAATGTACCAGATGATTTGCATTGCCTAATGTTTACATAAAGAGTGGTTTATTTGTTCCAGATATATGTTACTGACAGGACAACTGGAAGTCCAACAACAACAACAACAACAACAGCAGCAGCAACAACAACAACAACAACAACAGCAACAACAACAGCAGGTAAGTTGCGCATCTAACAATTGAATAAATATCCAACAAACTTTGAACCTCTGCAAACGGCAAAAAGTGCATTTTGTAAGCACTGGATTCAAAAGGGTGTTGGGCCATATCTTGCGAATGATGATGACTAATTTTTACTATGACTAGTCATTCATAGATTTACTTTGTTATTTTGTAACAATGTTGTCTTATAGCTTCTCCTGTACTGTCCTTTGTGTTATGTATATATTTTGTGTGTCCAGAAGACTGCGTCTGTCCTCCAGTGAATATAAATATCTTTAAAAACATACAAAAGTAAAATGTGTTCACTTGCACTAAGATGATAAATATAAGTGAAATTAATTGCCCTGGTTTAGAACGATGGTACACTATATGAGAACAAGAGCTGAATCTTGTTCCTAAAAAATTTGTCCGTAGTGAGAATATATCGTACAAAAGCGTCGTCTGAACAGTTTCATCATTAAGGCGAATGAGGCAAATATCAGTGGAGTTATTTTCATTGATTTAGACGTTTTTGTTAAAATCTGCACTGTCATGAATCTGTGCACGCGGAGTCCAAGCGTATACTCCTAAAACAAAAACGAATCTTTTGTTTCAACTTCTTTCTGCCAAAGTGTAAAAGGCGTCATTTTAGATTCGCTTCGGATAACCAAGGAAGCAGAAGCAAATGTTTCTCAAACCACATGGAGCGCATTCACTTGATGACTTGAGGAGAATTTGTTTTGGGATAACAGCACGGGGAGCAGCATTTCCTTTCTCCATCATAAATACAGCCATTTAACAGAAGTTGCAAAATTTTAGACGTACTCATTTATGTTATTTCTGTTTCAATGATTTTATGACAAACCTTTATTCACTTGATCCAAGGTTAGTGTGAAAGAACATCTGGGTCTCCAATATTGCAATGTGCGTCACTTGTCATGGGCCATGTTTGTTATCAGATATGATGTAAATATCTTCATAATACCCAGGCTCACTGCACTTACACAGTGGCCTTGAAACATCAAAATGCGTATATAGACATAGTGTTTTTCTGTTTTTGACCCGGTTACTAGAACATGGAAAATATCGGTGAACATTTCGAACGGTAAACACATTGGTATACTCTCAGGTTGCTATCTTGGCAATGGAGTGACCATAGTGCTAATGTTTTAAGGGCTTAGGAACAACGTAAGCAATTTAAAATATGACAAAGTACATAAGATGCGCAGGTAAAATGAGAAGATGTTTTGATCTTCATCATTATATGGTCAATCTAATCAGTAAGCACAATTGATGAAATCCCTGTTTAATTATGTGATCTCATTGCCATATTTTTGTTACTGGTATTAATATATACATTTACCAAGTGCCATGGAATGGAGTTTTGTCACAGTTAATAAGCCAATAATTCTTACCTGAACTGAAAATTACTTGCAATTGATACTTTCGACTTCTCCCAAAACCGTTGGGTACATTCTCTTAAATTGTGGTGGCATTATCTGACTTGTGCCTACCAGAAGTTTTTTCTTGCGGGGGGGGGGGGGGGGGTCGGCAAAATGTCTACAAAGAAATTTGTTCTCCAACAGTGCATGACCAATCACTTCAAAATTGCAGAGGGAATACTTGAGACTCTGAGACTTAAGATTATTTCATATATGGCGCTGTGTTTGCTTTCGATTTTAAAAAAAAATATGTCGTGTATTTTGTTTTATTTTTGACTTGTTCAAAACGCGCCTACCACGTTGTGGTGAAATGCAATAGAAATGTTCCTTGTGGAATGAAAAAGGTGATGTTGATCAAGGCATTTGTTTTTTTTCCATATTTTTATTGAGTTTCTCAGACAGGCAATGGTCAGTACAGTTGCAGTAAAAACAGAAATTCTGTGGGTAAAATGGAATGTATAAATAAGCATCTAAACACCATAAATACCAAATGTATGATAAAAGTACATTCATTTTTAACAATTAAATTGAACAATAAATACACATTATGAACCTGATGAAATACCAAGTCAAATGGCTCAATCTAAAGCAAAGATTGAAAAATATAGGTGATATTATCCTCAGAAATATCTCATTGACATTTTGTATGAAGGGAAAATTAAACAGTTTAAGGAATACAGCCTGAAGATTTCCATTGGGTATTAGTACAACAAAGTACTGTTTTATTTTTCAAACTTTGCTTGCAATTATAAGGAGCAACAGAACATATCTGTAAATATTCTAAAAAAGTAAGCTGAAATTCATAAGCAATATTCATCTGTTCCAGAGAAAAAAATCTTAATTTTCATTGACGACATGATTGGTGAATTTGATACCTTTGTTATACCAATTTCTGTGAAATATGTTTTTTTTTCTGTACTTATATATTCTCATTAAACCACAACCTTTCTTAACATTATTGCAACTATTGACTGTGGTCGGAAAATTGACCTGAATTCATTCAAACCTTTCATAATTTGAGAGAAGAATGATAGTCTCCTAGTCCAGACTGAACGAATAGAGCCACGAAAAATGAAACAAATCGTAAGCTTTTACACTTGGAGCGAACTCTTGAATGACATGTTTCCATTAAACATTTTCTTTGTTCAAAATATGTCTAACCCATGTGATTTGTAATGAGTTAGTTTTCATCTCAAAATTGGGAACTTTGAATTCACCGTGACTTCCCTTTTGGTACATAATATTTGTTTTAACTCGGGAGCACGGCCACTCCAGATCAACATATCAATTTCTTTTGAATTTTTTTCCACCTTTCAGAATTTAGCTTTACTGGATAAGCACTATAAACTAAATTGGAGATGCCTGAAGCTTTAACAATCTGCTTTTTCCCAATTAAAGGCTGATATCTCATTTTTCGTATGTTTACAACTTCATGCATAAGTTATAATTTGTCATCACAATTCTTGAACTGCATATCTTGTTTGTTTGTAAGAAATAGATAAGTCACCAGTATTCCATTTTGCAGAAAAAGGCTGTCGTCCAATACAACTTCCAGTCCAAACGCATTGGGTTGTATTTAAATCAATTTTTTAACCGCAACATTTTTCATGATTTTGCAAGAATTCTTAAACCTCATTTCTTGATGTATCATGCAATACAAAACAGGTAGCGTCTTTAGCAAGTTGACTCAATTTTATCTTTCCAGACCCGATAGTAATCCCTTTTATATGCTGGATTTGCCCCTTTATGGGTAGCTTATGGTTTCATCTGCCAAAACAAACGGAAAAGGGAGACATGGGACACCTCTAACGAACTCTCCTGTGTAAAGAGAAGAAGGGTGCAGTATAACCGCTCCACAACTGGCTATGTTAGTGTACATGATTTTAACCCTTTTAAAAAAATCTTCACCAACGTTTAAAGTATGTAGGGCTTTATCCAGAAAAATGTCATTTCAACGTAACAAACGCCTTTTCAAAATCAATCAATAAAATCACACCAGGTATATCACACAAAGTTGGTAATTTAATGATATCTGTAATCTGCCTTATTTTCCAGTGTTTGCCCTGAACATAACCAACTTGATCAGATTTAATCAATTTAGGCAGACATTTTCGTTATCTGAATTTCATCACTTTTGAAATTAATTAGTCTGCATTCAGTAATTACAGTGGGCGTCGATGTTTCACATACGGGGGACTTGGGAGAGTTGGAACACTTCGGAGTCAAGGCCCTTTATCTTCAGAAGTATTTAATTACTGGGTTATTTTAAGATACGACAGAAGGGTCCTGCAAGTATGAGCAATGTCTAGTTCAGATATTATGAAGCATCATCAACATATAAATTGAACACTTTCGACAAGTCAAATTTTCCATATCGCCCCATACAAGGGGTAAGATGAAAAATGAAATAGGGGTAAGTTGAAACATTCTCAATGAAATGAATGTTTGTGTGTGTAAATAAGTCCCCCAAACAAGATGTAAAATTAAACAAGCCATCGGGTATGTTTAAAAACATTTTCAATAAAATTAAATATGATTAGCCTACCTAAATAAGTCAACAACTGTTCAATTCAGCCAGACATGTCTGCCATTATCATGTTACAATATAATATTGTGTGGAATATGTTTCATGATACAGGATCTGGACTCTTACATGTTCCCACTATCCCCAGTCTCTCCTGGTGTCATTTTTCTTCCTTCTTGAAACGCAAATGTTTATGCGTTTGCTAATCTTAACTGTATGTTTGTGTATTACTGGATGTAAGTGTGTGTAAAAAGTATGCATATAGGGACATAAAAAGGTTGACTGTAACCCACCGGTAAATGTTCCATGTCGACTCTAGGGGTAGGTTTAAACTGTTTCTTCTAACCCGAGGGGCAACGAGAGCCTGCTCACCAAACCCCAAGAGTAGGTTGAAGCGGCTTCATCAAACCCCTCGGGAAAGTGGAAACATATTCCATATTGTCCTAGGGCAAGCTGAAAATAAGGCAGAGTTCAAACATGTTTCAACACTCTCCTTGCACTATGTTTCAACTCACGGCTATGGATGTTAATGTACATTTATCGATCCTGTGGGAATACACATCAGCTAATCTCTGTCACACTTTGTGGTGCTAACTCTTTGCCACCTGGAAATTTTATACCATTAAGTAGCTTAGCTTAATATGTTATTGCGTGAAGAATGCGACATTTCTTAAAGAAGAAAATATTTACTGGAAAGGGACAAAAACAAACATCGCATTCTTAATCTAACACATAATTTGATACCAAACTTAGCTTCACATGGTAAAGTGGGCTTAAAACCAATTGTGCTCCCACCAGGTGCAAAAATTGGAGTACCTTTATGGGGAGCAGTTGTAATAAAGGTTTCATCTTACCCCGCGTTCCACCTCTCCCCAGTCTCCCCTACAATAAGGCATATATTCTTATTGAATAAAATGTAATCTTCAGCTGACCAAGTTATTCAACCCAAAACAACCCCGTTCTTCAAGGTACCCAGATAGATTTTTCCTGCAATTTAAAAGCATTTTGTCAAGTGGTTTGAGATAAGAGTTGTCATGTTTTCTCAAAAACGACTAAAATATCATACCATTCTATGCTTTAGGGTGAATTGTCATTTGCTAGAGTGAAGTTCAAAAGTAGTATCTCACTGTAGATCACATGGCCTAAACATCGTTACAAGTTTATTGTGACGCGCCTGGATCAGTGACCTGATGCATTCACATTTACACAAAATCGAACGTGCGCGAGCGATGTTTGATTCTACGTCTGGCGTGACGTGAAATAACTGCGACAAAAGTAACCAAACACGGGATACCAGGTCGGCGTCGAAAGTAGGCTTAGGGCTATTTTTGCGTTGGATACCAAATTAAACATACAATTAAATATGAGATAAAAATCACTCGTGACCTGCAGTCAATCGTGATTTTCCCCACCAACAATGATCCCTCATTAAAGAATGATGGTACTCACTCTCAGCCATGTAACATTCTCTATACATGAAACTCACTGGAACAAAAATAACACTCACTGTCACCTGATAGAACCTCACCCAAAGTATATAACCACCATTTTTGAATGCGACCTTATTCAGAGTTTTGAAAAAAAAATCTATATGCATGTACACAAGTATCCGTGTCATAATTGTGCTAAACATGTACTTTAGCCCATTAATGATTTTTCCAAAGGAGCATATTGCATTGTTGCCACCCAGTAAACAATTTAGATACTTTCTAAAAAATTTTACTAATACAAAGAGCATGGAGGTGTAATGTATGCAATGTCATTGTGCCACAAGGACCAGAAAGTTTTCTGAGTTGGTTGAGTTTGGCTTTTTCTCAGATAGGCAGAGTTGCGAGTGCCCATGCCACAATTTTGAAAAGTATCCATCACAAGTGCTGGATACCGGCGCCCTGTGAGCCAGATGAACTTGAAATGTTAACGATGACTGCAAAGAAAGAAAATACTATTCACCCTAAGAAGCTTACTCTTCAGGACTAAACGCGCGGTGGGGTAGAGACCATTAATCAATACCTGCAGTGGTGCTTGGTACCGCAGCACCTGAGTTAGATCTGCCAGAGGGCAGGACAATCCCCCGCCCCCCACCTCCAACCAGGGAACAAAGGATCTGATAATCCTATCGTGCAGTGCCACCAAACGGGAGTAGAATATTCATTAACCACTTTCGCCTTTGACCTAGCGTAGTCCATCGCATGCATTTTTTAACATTCGTCATGTCTATTGTAACAATAATTATTGACCATGGGTTGCCTAATTATGTATATCCAACTCTATCTGAACATCCGGCGAACAAATATCGCAAAGAAAGACAATACACATATGATACAAGAAATAAAGAACAGACTCAAACACACAAGGACCAACAAAACATTCATCATCATCATGTCATATTTGACAATCTAACAAGTACTACAGATAGCAATATATATATATATATATATATATATATATATATATATATATATATATATATATATATATATATATATATATATATACATACATACATATATACCACAAGGATATAAAATTGCTTGGCTGACTTCTTTTTATATTCAGCTTGTTGCAGCATTGCCTTATCTTCAAGATGATTAAGAAGGATTGGTTTATCTTAGACATTTTCTCTTCAACCTCTAGATAGTGCCACGCAAATTTCAAAATAAAAAAAAATCGTCCAACGCTGTCAATAAACACATATGTGGCTCATATTTATCATTTATGATTTACCTTGGTGGTGCATTTTCCTTTCTTTGTCTATGTGCACATCTTATGCATTTGTACATACCGAAGACATGTTGAGTGTCAAGAATACACCAAGCATCGTGACTTGGACAAACTATATGGCACAGGCACTGTGTTTGAAATCAACATGATTCCGGAAAACCAATCTGTGTCTTTGTTAAGTCTCGCATATGACTATACCTTTTAACGACTCTCATCTGATCACTATAGAGAGTAGTATCCCCATTTCCACACTTGTGCATGATTAGATAATGGCAATTCCCATTTACTTAACCTCCTTGTGCACGTTTCACAAAGATACAACCATGACAGTGTGATTGATTCCACGCAACGCGGCGAGTGTTCACAATTAGTATTCGTATTCACACCGCTTCTCCTCTGCGCCTGTTAACCACAAAAGGGGGTGAAATGGCGCAATAAAATATCATTTTTCATGAAGCATGCTCTTCTGTTATGTCCCTTTTTTATATCTGTGGTTGGTATGTTATTGTGTAGTTTCGAGTACAAAGGTCTGCGAATTCAAATTTATTAGTTATGTGTCACAGTTGTGCTATACACGTTTTCTGCAGTGTCTTAAAACAACATGCCTTCCCTATTAATTTGTTCCATGTCGTAGCGTAGAAATAAAAATAAATTCGTAGTATTGGATTACATTCCATTTGACTAGATTTTAAAATTCGTCATTGATTATGAAAACCAGAAGAAAAGATACAAGTTTTGATGTCGTCTTGTCAAAAAATCGGCTGGTTCCTTGTGTTTTTGTATCACGTTTTTGTGTCAAACATCATCGTAAAGGTGCTTTGTGTATTTATAAATACTGTTTTACAAGTTTGTCGCAGTAACACGTGTGTGCGGGCCTGTGTACCTTTCATCATGCATATTGCTGTTGAACAAGTCCCCAAGAAATGAGCATCGTCAGGTGTCAAGCATGTTGATCGTCCAACTGTGATGTCTGTGCTGCGACCCTCCGTCAGTGTTTCGTCTATTAGATGGCTGGCAACATTACTTAGGATGCAAAAATTTAAAACGTGTCAAATATATACTTCTGATCCCAAAAAGCTTTTCGTAAACATAAAAAAGATATAAGAGGCTCCTTTAAGAAGAAAGAGACTTCTCGAACGTCCCGGCATTCTATACTTCCAAAGTTTAACGTGCACGCTTTACAGATCATACATAGCTGCGTACACAGGTGGACAATCATTGCAAAATTCCATTCAACATAGTTCGCATTAAAGTGAATAAAGCTCACAGCCACTGAATCAGTTTAGACTGAGTCATTCATACATGCAGACGATTGTTGAGAACAAGTCGAATACTACATAACTACATGCCATAATTAGATACAAGTATTTTGATCTTTTGTCTTTAACTCTGGTTGTTCTCTGTTAAACCGCTGGGCTTTGATCCAGCATTCTAGGGCTAAAGTTTCTTACAAAAATGCAATTTCATTGTTACAGTTTCAGTTGATAAAAGCATCACACAAATATAATGAGTAACTAAAAAGCTCCACAGGTCGAAACGTCTTTCAGTCAAAACCCTGCTTACACATCCAGTGACACACTAAATAACGTGCCGTTTTTTATTTTTATTTTATTTTTTTTTTTTTTGGCCCGATGCCACATTGGTATCAGAAGAAGCATCGTCAACGACTAAAAGTATCTTCCTGAGTCCATCTGCCGCAACAACATACCTGTGGACTACACGGCCCATATTGACATCCCTGCCACCACCATCGCCGCCCGCGCCCAAACCCCCAATCAAGCCCCAATCCCGACGACAGGTGCTGCACCCGAGCCGGAGGAGGCGCACGCGGCGGAGCCCGCGGCCGCGGCGGCGTCGGCAAAGTCGTGAAGAAAAGGAGAGCGGTTAAGTATGGACAGTCTATGAAATATACATACCATTACTTCGGAATACTGAGCTGACTCTAATAAAGTAGTACACTCGTGCACCGGGTTACGGCTATGACAGAAAGTGGTAATTTACAAATCATGTGTAACAACTAATTCAATATACGGAGGACTAGCTACACAGTAACTGTAATGGTAAGCAGAAATAGTGACTATATGGATATACAGCGGCATTTGCTTCTTTATCATTTAGTCGTGATTCATATGGCAACCTTATTGTGGTAGGATATCTTTTCTTTAAACATAAAAAAAGCATGTACAGCTACTTAAACAAAAATACATTTTGTAAAATTCATAATGTTTGCATTACTCTCAGAATGAGATGCTCGAGAAAAGGTTTGGAAATGGTCCATATGAAGAACAGATATAAGTTGGCCAAAGAGTGCACACCTTTGTAAGTGTCAGCACCTCTTCATTCAACCCTGTATATCAGGCCCAGCATATGTAGTTAAACTGAGTTCATCGTTATTTATTCGTATAAACGATATTTTGGAAGGGGGGGTATTTTCTCAATATCCATTAATAAGTTGTTTTTACTTTTCCAAGCTGTTCATAGAAAGGAACTTGAAATTCACATATGAAAAATTTTTTTTCGCCAAGCCAGTTAGTAGCATCAGAGGGGGAAATATTCAAAATGCATATTTTCAGATTTGACTCCTCCTTTCCTTTTATTCTAACACCATCTCTTTGCACTGCTATTTTAAATTTGTACTTAACCATATATTCCATATGTAATTTTGTGGCCCAGATGGGTTCTACAAACGTACTTAATGCAATTAGTTTATGGTCTGAATGAAATCGTTGTTGTAGTCCTATACCCTAATGAGCTTTAGTTCTGTTAGGCAAATGAATTTAAAGTTAAAGGTCTCTGGGATACGTATATATATATATATACATACATATTTCTCCCGTTTCATTTTACTTGGACATAGTGAACCCCCTACATGCTACATGTACCTTAAGACACGACCATCCTTGAACTTCTACTGGCTTTGAAATCCTAGGTTATAATGTTATAATTCCCATGAAAAGGCCTCGGTATGGACGGTTTGTGTGGAATATATATTCAAGCAGAATTGTGAAAGGAGGCCTTTGCAGCCCCAAAAATCCCTGGGGTACCGTAAACTTCAATTCCTGACCGTACTTCTACTTGCACCTGATTTAATAGGGGATGGGTGTAACTATAGTTGTTCTACCTCTCCACAGCACATGGGAACAGTGGTGTGTGTCTGTGTGTGTGTCATGCAGGCAAGCTTCGTTTTCAATGCATAATCATATGCTTTAAGTTTGCAGTTGTTTTTTTTTGTGTGGTCACCAGTCTGTGATACACAAATACAAACGACATGCATCGTTCTGGTGCACATATAGACGAGCTGCCAAGCGTCATGTGTTGTGCCAGAATGACATGCACAACTAAACCTGTCACAAGGTTTGTGGTTGCAACACGCATTCTGTCTAGTTATCTTTAATATGTGATCACGTGGCTAGATTTAGGCCTAGATATGCAAAGTCAGCTTCCATTTCTTTGTTTTTTTGTTTTGGTTTGTTTTGTTTTGTTTTGTTTTTTTGAGGGGCGGGGTGTATAAGTATAGACCGCCTTATACAGAGCACCTGTGGGTGGTTTGCAGGTATAAGGTTCATGTTGAAGCACAGATTAATGACAAATGGCCGTGTGATTTTGTTTTCAGTTTTTACAGCACGCCTCACAAAACCTGCATATTATATCCATGTGCAAGATTGTCAGAAAGGGATGTATCGCCAGTTAAGACCTTTGGGGCTCTTACAAGCCCACAGACAGCCGTATATCCAGCACTACAGCCCTATGTGTCAAGCGCAGGTCCTATATTTCATTAAAACTCAAACGATATGCCTGGAAAGAATTTTGTCTTGACTATAATTTGTTACTGTATAAAGGTCTGTGTGTCCTTGAACTCCTGTCCTTCTACCACTAGAATAATGCAACTGTTAAAATTGTATGTTTTCTGCCGGTTCGAACAATATACGGAAAACCTTGTTTCACTGGCATTACGATAGAGGAAGGATATTTTGTGACACAGGTACAGTGCCGGGGTGCATGCGAGTGTGATACTTTGATCGGACGGAGCAAAATTATTATTCAAGGGTCTTTCCGGGGGGACTTTGTGTTCTGGTCATGTGACAGGGTGATATAAATGTTCAGTGTGTGCGCCATCAAATCAGTCCACATCATGTATTATGCAGTATTATGGCATAACAGGTGTGGCATTGGAATGGTTTAAAGACTACCTATCTGGTAGGAAACAGTACGTTTATTTTGGTGGTTTATGTTCAGATACTTTACCTGTAACCACAGGGGTACCCCAAGTGTCCATTCTTGGCCCGCGCCTGTTTATCATTTATACAAATGACATGTACTTAGCTTCAACTCAGTTTGATTTCATCTTATATGCAGATGACACAACTTTGCTAAATTCTTTGTGTTTTTCTAATGTTACGTCTGACACTCAAGGAAATGTGTCAAGTTCCATTAATGTGGAATTAAGAATTGTTCATAACTGGCTAGTTGCTAACAAATTATCATTGAATATTGCAAAAACAAAGTACATGTTATTTCATTTCCCACAGAAAAAGATAAATTTTGTGCTAGACTTAAAAATTGATGATGTTGCGATTTCCAGGGTTGAGGATTTTGATTTCCTTGGTTTATGTATACATGAAAATTTGAATTGGAATTCCCATTTATCCAAAATTGGCAACAAACTTTCTAAAGTGGTTGGAATTTTCAAAAAACTTGGAAAGTATCTTCCCACAAGAACTTTACTTTTAATGTACAATTCCCTATTCCTATCACATCTAAACTATTGTATTCTTGTATGAGGTTATTCTTTTGATCAAATTTTCATGTTGCAAAAGAAAGTGATACGTCTCATATGTAATGCTGGGTATAATGCCCATACTGATCCCTTATTTAAGCAGCTGAATGTTTTAAAAGTACATGATATTCTGCAGTTAAAGGCACTCAAGTTTTATTACCGTTACACTAAATGTGAAGTTCCAAGTTATTTTGAAAATATGTTTGAATTTACTCTTGTATCACACCCTCATTTTACACGTTCTAGAGGAAGACCTATTATCCCTGCACCTAAAAAAGCAACATTGAAAAATTGTATTCGCTACTACATTCCTCATTTACTCCAAAATATCCCTCCCTGCATTAAAGACAAAATCCTAACACATTCATACCTTAGCTTTTCAAAATACAGTAAGTCATATTTTGTGAGTAAATATCAATGTGAGTGTACCATACCAAACTGTTATGTATGCAACAATCATGAAGATATTATTCCACTGGAAATAAGTTAAAATCTCATTATTGTATTTTCTTTTCTCAGCATTAGTATTTTGGATCTGCAATGTGAATGCTGTAAAAAGGTCATCTCTCCTTTGTAGGTGGCCTCAGCGAGAGCGGAAAAATATCCTTAGCTGAAGTCTCCTGACATATTTTGTTCTGCGTAGATTTGTTTCAAAACAATGTCATATTATCTATTTTGTTGCATATATTCTTGTACAATTTGTTATCTATATGTGAAATAAAATGATTCTGATTCTGATTCATGCTCATGACTCTAACTGGAACTAAGCGATTCGTGTTGTCGGTAAATATATGTGAATATAATTGTGAGAGAAAATATATTAAAGGTGTTCTTGGTTAAGTGAATATTTATCATTTAAAATAGTTTGTGTCAGGTAAAGATGAAACATTCAAATAAAATATCTTTACGCTTCCCAGAGTTTTTTGCCTCTTTCTGGTGCATAATAAGTTTTACTTTTGGTTTTAGTGCGGGGGAATTCTAACTTTCTGGTCAGGATACATTATTCTTGTTATATAGCTAAATAATTATTGATGCATACATAGTATTCTATTCTCGAATAAGTGACTTGATTGTAGTGTATTGTCTACCTGGTTGTCAATAAAGTTTGTCGTGAACTACCAGTAAATTGTCTTTGACGCGTGAGCATGTTACTCTAGTAAGCCATGTGAAAATTACTGCCATTACCCTATAACGAGAGTCTACAAAAACAGGTAAGTACGCCGCGTATGTGATTGGTCAACCAAACCTGTCTCTAAAGGAAACAGTATCCAGCATTGGGTTGGTTAGAATTACCTAGATCTTTAGATTTTGTGTTTCGGTGCAAAAATATCATCATATGGGAGAAATGTGATTTCCTGAAAATTTTCCAGGCATATCCATAAAGCTTGTCAACTAGCTTTTGAGTTAACGTGTCAATGCACAAATATCATCACATGGGATAAAATGTTATGTGCCGGAGATTTTTCAGGCATATTCATAAAGCTTCTAAACTACAGCTTTTATAAGTAGGCACAATATTTTTATAATTAAACGAATCTTACAGCCAGCAGTAAAACATTAAGTATCTTACATACACTTGACGACTGATAACTGGAAGTAAAATGCATAAAATTGTATAATTGGGTGTTTAGGCGCGATTCAGGCAAGGTATCATTCGAATTTCAGTCAAAACCTTTATACTGAGTGAAACCGAGTTAATGGTGTAGGGGAATTATTTACATATATGCATCAAGGTGTGCATGGAACTGTGAAATAATATAACTGGTATCTCTATGGCAAAGTGTTTATTGTTGATGGCACTAGTCTTACGCTTAGTGTCACTGCCCTTGGTGTGCTGTGCGTTGGTCTTTGTGATGCAATGCTACCAATCACACCTTTTTAAAATAATGGAGAGTCCCTGGATCTTTACTGCAAATAACGATAACAAAATTGACATGCAACTGGGTGCCTCTGATTAAATCTAAACCGAGGCAAACGTTTAGTTGAGCGGCAATTGTTCCATCACAGCTGGCTGTTACACGGCTATGAAGTCTCAAAACCTTTTTTTTTGGTTTTGCTGCTTATATAAGGCATAAGTGGTATGATGCATTATCCAGTCAGCAATTTCATTTTAACTGTACTTTCCTTTTTGTGTGTTCACAGTTAAAGTGTCGTACCTGCAATATTCCTTTACAGATAAAACTCACAGAAATTACTCTGTATCCTCAATGTACTTTTGACAAAGACAAGTTTTCTTTAAATAAACCCTCCTTGAATTAAATGTAGTTCGTGTCTATTTCAACGCACAGGAAAATAAACTACTTCAGCAATTGAAGCATGTCGACTGCTACGTGGGAGGAGAGCACCTACATACATACTTCGTCATAAAAACCTCCAGAGGCTGACTGTGGTGAACTGATCATATCTCTAAATAAAAGGCACTATAGTGTACAGCTCACATTTTTTAACAAGGAAGGAGACTAATAATCTGTTTGTAAAACACTTGTGCCCAGCTTTTCACCGTTCGCACCAATGGTGGGTTTCGGCGTCAATGAAGTGGGAAGCTTATCAAGCAGCCATACAATGGCCCTCACTAAGTCTGTTTGTACACATGTTCAACTGATTCTTGATGGGGTAATGGGCAGTGGCGGGTCGTCTTGCCTTCGTAAAGTGATTCTCATGATTATTTATTACCCTTTACTTGACCCACTTACATAAGAGTAAAACACAATGGTGCTGCAATGTTAAAGTAGCTAATACATTATTTTGTACTTCTATAAGCATGTAGTTTCCAGCATAGAGTTTAAGACAAATAATATCTTATTTTGAAAATGGAGATATCTAGATTGACGCATTGCCATGTTTCTGAGTCCTTATTACCTATTTCTTGAATTAAAATGTTTCTTTCCACACGCGGCTGAAGTCAAATGATTTTACATGAGATGCCCTGAATTACAACAGGGATTCGCGTTACTTGTAAAAAGATCTTTCATTCAAATACAAGCATGCCTGATGTTATACAAAATATAATAGTCCAGGATAAACACCTGTCCTAGGAGCACGTTGGCCAAAGCACGCCAAGACTCAGTTAAAATGTAGCTCGAATATAGCATTATGGCATTGCAGGAGAACATTTTTTCATGGACTTGGCAAGCAATTCGCAGTATTTACTCAATTATCACACAATTAATTCCTTCTCTTGTTACATTAACTCAGAGTTGACAGCAAAACAGAACTTCATTTTTGGAGACTTTCGTTATGAGGGGTAGGTGTCATCATGGGGTTTGTTTTGCATTTTTGGTACAGAGTGGCAATTGTTGCAGTACTAGTTAGGAATTCCCAAGGATAAAACAGGTGTTTAGCTTTGACTTTTTATTTTTTAATCATGGGGACTGAATGTATAGCCCCAGTTTGTTTCTACTTCTGTTATACACTGGCAGGTGGGTAAACTAAGATGAGGTTGCAGCTAGAAAGGTTACATACCGGTTCAGGGGTAAGTCAAAATTTTCTTATCTGAGTTTTTATTATGTTTGGGTTGGTAGGTATTCTTTATTCATATGGAAGCTCTGCATTTTTAAGCAAAACGTCACTTTGGATAATTCAGTATTTGCCACATTCAAATTTATTCATTATTACGTGGGTTTTCTATGCAGAATATTTATTTTAGACAAGAATCCGCTACTCAGAGAAACACATATGGCTACAGGCTCTTAAACAAGTTCTGACTAATTACCCGTTGAAGACCCTTAACATATTTGGTCGAATGAGCCTAAGTCAAAATTCTACAGAGGAACGTGAACAATATGTGCAATAGTATTTCCACATTTATACAGTTTAGACAGAAACAGGTTAGCTAATGGAGTGTATACAGTTTGTACTGCGGAATAGGGGCATAAAGACTGTAGCGGTTAAATAAATAAGATAATGAAATTAAATAATATCCTAAATTGAAATATCCTTCATGAAATCTCTTTGTAACTGACAATCTCAAATAGTACATTTAAAAGCAATCCCACCTCTATCCTGTTTCACAACTTTTAAGTTAACTGCAACGCGTTTATTGTGTCATTAATGTGCCAGGCAAATACTTATCTTACCTTGAAGTTTTCTAATGAGTGTAATTCACCTTCTTCTAAGACTAAGACTTTACACACGACACCAGCAAGAACCAGCTGACAACAAGTTCTCTATCTATCTTAACAAACCAGCTTCACAACTTGGAGTCATTATATACATAAAGACTGGTTACAATAGTTTGCATAATTGTGTAAAGCAACTACACCCCGTGAGATTGACAGAGCTGAGACTTGCATGGAACTGTGAACCAACTAGCCACAGAAAATACACTTGTTTATCAAGCAAACTGATTTAAATTGAAACTATGTAATACCTGGAAGACAATACAGACTGCAACAAGGAATACCAAAATATACCAACGCTGTCACATGAATTGGTGCTCTTGGTTGGATTTTTGCAATTGCAATTTCTGCACTTTTTTATTTTTTCATGGGCACTTTTCTTCGAACAAATTTGAAAAAAACAAGGAACAATGTAGAGAGCTTCTCACATAGCATCACGCATGAGGAGTGTGTAAGTAGCATGCTTGTCATTCAACTCATTTATACTAAATTATGTACCTATTGTTTCTCTCATGGAGCTAACTTATATATCTGAACATTAGAGCAACTGTTTTTCTCTTGTAACACAGTGGTTTATTGTGTGATGTTGCCTAATTATTTACTATTTTTATTATTATTTTTATCAAACCTCCGATCTCGAGAAAAGACACCTACAGATACATCACAATAAGCACACTTGAGCCTGAGTGATTGGACTGTGCCAACCATCCGGATGGTGGTACTAAGGGCCCCTTCCCCTGGCAGGCTGGATCAACACAAATGCCTGCGAACATGAGCTCTGGAGTCACTTTATACCCCCCCCCCCCAACCACACAAATACAGACACCTTATGAGAGGGAGACCCCAAGCTGACAATGACAACACTTTATCCAAAGACCCCTGTGAACGGGGAAAACACAAGCACAAGCAAAACTACTTTAAAATCATATTACACTGCAAGTTGTATCTAAATAAATAATATTCCACACAGTGAAATCAACATTTAAGAGACACCCAATTATGAAACATGCATTGACGTCATCATCAAAAAAATATGATAATTAACTGGTGCCACAGCTGATGGATGCCATCGGTCAGCAAGCCAGCACTGCCCCAATCATAAATATAGGCGAGTATGACCATTGTGAAAACATAAAATACGATCTTAAATACCCGGGTCAGAAGCCCTGTAAGCAAGTGTTCACCTGACCAAGGTTTGAGAAATTGAGCATGGTACAGTAAGTAGCTTAGCAAGTTTACAACTGCAGTTTATTCGGAGGATCAGTTATTGTAACTGTGCTTATTGACCTTATTCAGAATGACATCAGTAGTTAAATATCCGAACGAAATAAAACTTTTTAATTAAGTGCCTTTTGTGCATTTACCAAACAGTACATATATGGCTAAAAACCTGGATTGAAGATATCATGCAAAAGAACAAACCTTAAATAGTCTATGGTACAGACTGGTTGTCTGCTTTCTGAAGAGATCCCCGAAACTGAAAAGACACAGAGATTGCACGAGGTTTGTATGATGAGAACATTTACCGAGACCATACACTATCTTGATAATATTCCCTTGGGATGACGTATGTTAGCTTTTGACAGCTTCTTTCAAATATATACCATCAAGACCGTACATGAGAGTAGGAGCCCTTGTGGAGTTCAACAGATAAGCTTTAATGCCAAAACCAAGTCCAAGAAAAGACATACCAACAGATGTAAGATCATATATACCGCGCTGACAGGCATTAACGCTACGGTTCACATGCCTCACATAACAGCCAGCTAAGCATTAAAATGATAGTGGTTATAAAGAAATTAAGGAACTGTAGAGGTAGACAAAATTTCTAAACATAGAAGCTACTAGTTTCGTAATTATTCAATAGAAAACCAGTCACCTTTCTTGCAGCGCAAGTCATTTTTCTTGACAGCATATGTGATGATGCTGTGGCACTGAGAATTGTTATGCAATGGCCCATAATGTTAGAGGGGCATTGAATATAGCTGTCCAAGAGCAGTTAACAACTTGAACATTTGAGTTGTGTAGAAGGGAGGAAGGTTAGGCAACTGGAACCTCATCATTAGCAAATGAAATTGCTGATCTAAAATCAATATTGACAGAAGTTTTGCTAATTACCAGATCAGAAACATAAACATGGCCCAGACCAAGGCCCCCACCACCTACAAAACCAAACAATTAATATAGGCTCAGATGGGAAACAGGTCTCAGGGTAATGTGAAAAAGTTAGACATGTCCATAAGAAATGCAGAAAAGACAAACGGAATTTGAAAAACAAAAGGCATACAGAAACAATGTACAGCAACAGGCAAACCACTCAACCGTGGCATAGATTCACAGGAATGGGGGATGACTGTGCTAGGTGTATTGTTACCAGAAAGTGGACTGATTTAAAGCCTGATGGTCAAATTAGTCATAGAGTGGCAGGAAGTTTGGGCAATATAAGAAACAGGTGCTGACATTTTGATTATGTCAGAAGAATGATTCAATACACTTCCAAACAAATTCAAAAGGACTTCACTTCGAACCTAACCAATTGAAATTTTCGATCCCCTTTGAAATAGTGAAAGGCATCACGAAGCATGCTTTTACTGAGGAGTGACACTTTGGCAACAAAATGGCAACTTTGGATCACGAAAACAGAAATACCAAAATTTGAAACCAAAATTGCACTTATACAACAGAAATCAGGCACGAAGCAAAATTGCTACTTCATGCAACTAGTGGACAGAATTTATTCACCACAAGAATATCAGGTCATTGTTGCAATTAAAATTGCATGGCTCCAGAGATCTGACACAGTCACTATATTTCATATTTAGATAATGTCCCTGTGTTGTCAGAATTCACTGTGGAATGATACTGGATTGTTCAATTTGGGCATTTACTACCAATAAATGCAAATACCTATCCTAAACCAGACTGATAAATCAATTGTTTTTTCCACTTGCTAGTGTTTTGGCTACAGTTGAAAAGCTTCATGTAAATCAAATTGCTGACATTTCTGAAATTAGTGCACAGCAGAATGTCTTAAATTGTGATGAAGTGGAACTTAAAACTCAGACCACCACAATTCAAAAGTCACAAATTGGCTTTTAAATTGGATCAGGTGGCAACTTAACAGATAAAACAATTGCAAATATTCTGGAATATTTGCTTCAAAAAAAAAAAAAAAAAAAAAGACGAAAAGAAAAATACTGACATTTGATAAACAAACCCACCACCCACAGGTTTTGAAACTGGTAACAATCCTCCTGTTAGACAAACAGCTGGAAAGGACATTAAAACCGGAACTTAATGCACAATTTGATTACTTGTTGAAAGCTAACCTCGCTAGAGCTTCCAGTAATGGATAGGCAGTCCCCTTAATATTAGTTCCAAAGAAAGATGGTGGCTGTAGTTTGTTGAGAGATTAAAGAAAACTAAATGAAACTGTGGATTAGAATGCCTTTCCCTCATCTAACATAGAGGACATAATTTCACAGTTGGGTGACTGTAATTATCACACTGTCTGTGACGTGAAATCCGACTTTGTCCAGCTTAGCTGCAATAAAAGGATCTGACAGATATAAAACAGTATTCTTAGTTCCGTACAGAGACATATTGAATGGAAAGGTCTTCTTTTTGGTTGAGCAATGAGTCCTTCTGTCTACATGACTCTGCTAAGAATGAGGTGTTCTGGGCATTAAAGGACAATTTGCAAAAGTATCTGTAGATGACATCATCATATATTCAAAGAGCTTTTATGAGCATATTTATCATATAACTGAAGCATTTAAAAGACTCTGTTGGCTGGTCTGAAATTAAAGCCCAACAAATGCGAGTTTTGGAAGTCATCTGTCAATTACATAAGCCATGTAATAGCCCCTGATTGTACATACCCTGATCAAGAGAAGGTTAAAGCCATAGAAGAATTGGGAAGTCTAGACACAGTCAGATAGGTATATGCCTTCCTTGGTATGACTAGTTTTTATTACAAGTATATTGAAGATTACAGAAAAACTGCCCACTCTTTTCCTCAATTGACCAAAAAACCCGACCCATTTCAGTTGGGGTGGCATAGAACAAAATGTTTTCAACTTTTTACAAGACAGACAAACAAAAGCTCCCATTCTTGCCTACCCAGATATAAAATTTATTTGGCATTGAAGCACGTTGGACCCAGAAATTCAAAGTAGTGAAAGTCATTCAAAACTTGTCACATCAGCTGAGTGAAACTCTACCAAAGTGGCCTGTTATTGAATGCGAGGCATATACCGTTGTTTATCCAAATGGAAAGTTGAGACATGACAAACTGAACCACATATACTCCTACCTGTTCAGCTCCAACCCTGCCCTGCGAAGCTGTTCAGCACCAACCCTGCCTCGCAAAGCTAAAAAACATTTATAATCGGATATATTTTCCTTAAAAAGAAAGTAATGCAGACAAGATGTTCAAAATGGGCTTACAACCACCTTGCATATTTTTGCTTATAACATTGTGTTATTAGGTTTTTATTAGAAATAACCAATAGTAAACAGGAAAAGAAATAGAAAAATTGGCCCACGTCAGCTCCTACATGTCCAGCAGCCCTTGCTGCATAGATATCGTACAAAGTTTTTGTTATCTTATAGTTGTTCTTTTTATGCAACAACCACAAATGTACATCAATGGAGATATAAGATTAACCAACACACAATTGTACCTGGCACGCATCTAATTCTCTCAGTACACCTAAAAGCACTGATCATAAGATGATATTTTTTCGAAAAGTAACCACTGTTAAACAAATTCATAGAGAATTGGCCCACACTCACTCCTACCTGTCCCACTGTCACTCCGGCCTCGGTATACTTACAGGCAATTTCTCTTCTGAAAGTATTTTTTTTTGCTCAGAAATCCAACCAATAAAAAACAGCAGAGGTTTCACATAATTCGCCAGCATCCACTCCTTCCTACATGTATGTCACATCCATTCATGATTAGGAAGGCTTATGACCTGTTTCCATCTGAGTTTTTTTTTTTTTTCAATTTCAATGACCCGAAGCATACATGAAAGATAAAAGCAAATTGGCAGCCACCCACTTCTATCTGTTCCCCTGCCACTCCTTGTAATGATTCACCTACAAACTCCTTTTTATTCAATTGTTTTTGTAGAAAACGAGAATATACAACAGAAGTAATACAAATCCTGCACTCACTCTTGCATAGGAACGCTGCAAAACCTGTATCATCAGCAATAATTTTTTGAAAAACAGTTACAAATAAACCGACAAGGTAATAGGAAACGGCCTACACCAACTCCAGTCGGACTTGCATCATTGTCCTGGCTCTAAACTTGTTTTACAGGACAACCAAGAATATAGAACAATGGTAATATGAATTTGGCCTACACCCACCACTACTTATTCTGTGTCCACCCCTTCCTAGCAACAATGCAAACCCCTTATCATCAAATACATTTTAAAGAAAAACTTCCACTAAGAAGTAGACAAGTTAATAGAAAATTAACCTATACCCACTCCTACATGCCCACATCAACTCCTGCCTAAGTATGCTTAGAAACCCTTTGCCATCTGATATGTTAATGAGAACCAACCAATAAAATATACAAAAGGAAGTATAAATTTGTAACAGCAGCACCCACCTATGTGGCAACCATTTTTCGCTAAGGTATGCCAAGAAGCTCCGATCATTTCAGTTATTTTCTCAGTAACCATAAAACTACATAAAAGGTAATAGAAACAATTTGAACACTCCAACTCCTACTGGTTTTTGCACTCCTTGCTTCCCAGATATGCTTACAGTAACATACCATCAGTTGGTTCTTCTTTTTCTTAAAATAAAAAAAAAACAAAACAACAAAGATATTGGCCCATGTAGATCCATTGGCCGATATCCACTCCAACCTGACCCTTTCCCACCCCTGCCTAGGTACAGTTACAGTTCCCTATCATTATACAGAACTTTATGACAAAAATGCAATGCAATGCAGCAAAGATGATGCAAAAATGGCCCACACCCACTCCTACCTGTCCCGCACCCATTATTTCCCTAGTGTGCTAATAATTTCTTCTTATTTGACAGATTTTGAAAAAACATTTACCAGTTATGAACAGACAAAGTGCAGAAAATTAGCCCACAGCCACTCTTACCTGCCCCATACCCACGCCTGACCAGGCGTGCTTACAACCACTGATTATCTCAAAGTTTAGAACATACAAACAATGGTATTAGAAAATTGGCTCACACCCACTCCTGCCCAGATACAGTTTAAACCTCTTGACATCCAATAGCTTTTTTGAAAATAAACCTGTTTTAGACAGACAAGGGAGTAGAAACGTGACCAACACCCACTCCTACATGTCCCAAATCCACTCCTGTCATTACCTGTTGTCATCTGACCGTTATTAGAAAACCAACCAATAAAATGCAGCAAAGGTTATACAAAATAGGCCAAACCCCATTACTACCTATATTGCACTTATTCATTGTTGGCTATGCTTACAAGCTCGAAACATCGCATAGTTCTTTTAATAAATCAAACGTACAGGTGGAAGGTTATATTGGTCCTTACCGCCTCCTACATGTCCCAAACTCACTGCTTACAAGGGATTATAACAAAAGTCTTGGGCATCTGAAAGATTAAAAAAAAACCATCCAGAGTATATAACAATGGTTATACATAATTTGCCCCCACCTACTCTCAGACTCACATATCTTTTATTTGACTGAATATACATGTATATTATTTCAGTAACATAGATAGCCAGGAGACCCTCATTAAGGCCACAACAGCTGCTATCATAAGGGCCACCTAAAATACTATAGATATACAAAATTGAAATTTGAACACAAGGTTTTAAATAGAGATGCAAGTACCTTACCCAGTAAGCACGGAAACAATTATGTCTTACATATTGGCAAAAGCAAATGGGGGCTGCTTATGGAGTGTTACAAATATAACAGTTTGGGATAGAACAAATAATATTATAATTTTCAATATAATATTTTTTTATATAGAGGGCAAAACCATTTTTGCTATGAGTATGAACCTTGCTTATAATGAAGTCAGGGGTTGAGTTCACTGTTTTTATTATTGTCTTAGACAATTTCTGTCCCTACAAGATTGCTTCTTTCTGCAAATATACGGTTTCTATTTCTAACATTGTAATTATGAAGTACAGAAGTTTTATCTCTTTTAAAGGTTTTGAAGTATTCAGGTAACTGATTTTTGATATACTTAAAGTAGAATTTCAGTTGTTGTTGGAGAAATATATCACTTATCTTCAATAACTCTAAAGGTTTATAGATTGGCTCTGTATGTGCATTAAATCTGCTGTGGCTAATGATTCTCACACATTTTTTTCTGGAGCAAGGCAATTCTAATACTTTATGACCCCAGAGAAGACATCCATAATTAAGATGAGGGAATACTAGAGAGTAATATAGTGTCAGTAGAATATTCTGTGGTAGGTATTCTTTAACTTTGTTTAAGACACCAATAGTTTTGGATATCTTTGAAGAAATTTTATCAATATGACTGTTCCAATTTAAATATTTGTCGATTTGTATGCCTCAGCAATTCAAGTCATTTTCACATTCAATTTTTGTGTTATTTATTTCTATTTCAGGAATTGTCACCTTTCTTTCTGGGTTATGAAATAACATGAATTTTGTTTTCTTTTCATTGAGGGACAATTTATTTAATTTCAGCCATTTGCTGATTTTACATAGTTCAGCATGTATATTGTGTGATAATTCTTGTGTGGTGTCAGATTTTAGCAACAGTAGTAAAGTACTGTATAGTGTTGTATCATCAGCGCATATAAGAGGTTCAAAGTGGCTGGCGGCTGAGGGTAGATCATTTATGTAAATTATAAATAATAAAGGGCCTAAAATCGAGCCCTGTGGGACACCAGTGGTTATATTTAAGAGCGATGACTTGGTGTCATTTAATTCCACATATTGTTTGTGGTCAGTTAAATGGTTTTTGAGCAGTTTAAGTGCCATATCACCAAGACCATAAAATTTAAGTTTCTGGATTAGAATGTGATGGTCTAAAGTGTCGAACGCTTTTGAAAGGTCCGTGAAAAAACTGCTGGAATCTCATTTTTGTCCATACTACTTGATTTTCTATCGATTACTTCAAGGGCAGCAAGCTCTGTGAATTACGAAATCCATACTGGTGATTGTAAAATAAATGATGTTCTGCGAAGTGTTCATTTAATTGGTTAAACATAATTGTTTCAAAGATTTTTGAGAAGCTTGATATCAGGGAGATTGGTCTGTAATTATCGAATAATCCTTCATCGCCCTTTTTGTAGAGGGGAATAACTTTAGCTATTTTTAAATTTTCAGGAAAAACTCCAGTAGCAATCAATTGATTAAAAAGAAGTGTCAGAGCCCCACTGATTTCATTTTTTATGAATTTCATTAGTTTGACCGTAATTCCGTCATGACCGCAGCTTGTTTTTGTTTTTAAGGAGTATATAGTCTTGATTATAGTTTCTTTGGTCACCGGTTTAAAGTCAAAATTGTGTTCACTTGGGTTTTGTAAGTACTTTTGAAAACCTTCAGTAATAGACGGATTTACTTGCATTGCAAGTTTGGGACCTATCTCAACAAAATATTTATTAAAATTGTTAGCAATTATTTGCCTGTTAGTAACAGTACTATCTCCATTAATTTTAAACGTATTGGGGAAATTTGTATTCTTCTTTGTTTTGTTAAGTACTTCCTTTGTTGTTTCCCAAGTATTATTTATATTAACTCTGTGTCTGGCAAAGCATTTGCTATAGAAAGTTCTCTTAACTTGTTTAATATTATTCTTAAGAATATTATTATATGTGTGTAAATTGGTTTTGCGCTGATCATATTCCTCTGAGTTAATGGGAGTGTTTTTCAGTTCTTCATATAATTTGTCTCTATTTCCTATGGATATCAATATGCCCCGTGTTATCCAACCAGATTTTTTTTGTTTACATTTATTAAAGTTAACCTTTTTGGTAGGAAAATTATTTCCAAATGCATGTTTGCAAATATTTTCTAACAGGTTATAATTTTCTGTGGGGTAAGTATTTGGGTTTTAGTTCATTTTGTCAAATATGTTTGATGTACTGATTTCTTTTAGAAAATTATTATAAGATTCTGATGTATTCTGCCTAATATAAGTGTATTTTGGACTTGATTCAAAGATTTTACCACAATCAAGAGATATGAAGTATGGAAAATGATCAGAGATGTTTGACATTAAGATTCCAGTGATAGGAATATGTTTAAAGTTTGTTAAGGTGGAAGGTCTGAAGCCGCACCTTTGGATAACCTCAAATCACTTTTTCATATTTTTGGATTGTGTGATATTTAAACTACATGCTCCCAAAAACTCAGATGTGAGAACATAAAATTTATATGAGGTAACTAATCTCAAAAATTTTGTTTACAATGAAAAGTTTAAACAGTGCCGGACACATGGCTTTGTATGCATGGGCTTGATAATGAACCATGTCATTGTTTGCACAGTCATTAGTCCATGACGGCTGGAAACCAATTGAGCTATTGACAAGGGTCGCTCATAGGAAACCATTAGCCGTGGAGAGAAGAATGGGCCAGTTCAGACTAATCACTAACATTGTTCTGATTACTTTGAAATTCTCTATTGAAGTAAAAACAAATTAGCACAATCCATTTACTGGTCCCCAAATATGGAAAGCCACATGTGAACCCACACCCAAACAAGCCAAGTGTGGTGTTCCCAAGCTAAAAAAGTCGAGATTTAAGCCACAAAATATACTGTTGTCTAATGACAACATCACAGAGGTTAAACTACAAGTTTATTTCACACAGTAATTAAAACACAGGACAGAAGAAATAAGTATGTGTCATATTACAGACATAAATGCGTAAGAATTGGCAACTTTTCCTTTTAATGCAATTTTCTCGGAACTGTTTTTTGCTCAACCTCTGCAATTTGTATCTCGCCTCACAAACGTACAAATTGCCCTATCACATTAAAATCAACGGACATTAAAAGAAAAATATCATATCCAGGAACGGTTTCCAGGATTTTTTTTTCTGACAACCCCTTTCGTGACTTTTGGAGCAATTTATAGAAGGAAAATGAACAACCTGTCAGGACTAAATTAAAAATTTTATAACTTTTTCTTTATGCCATTTCAGGACTAACCATTGAATTCGATCCTGGACATTGATATACATTTTAAAATTCTTCTGATTTCAACTGGAAAAAAACAATTTTGTGTGACTTCTGTGCGAAATATGAAAAAATCCTACCAAGTCAGAAAGAATGCTATAAAATCTCCAAAAATTCCAATCCTGCAAAAAAACTCTATGGATACAAATGTATGGATATATAGTAATCAGAAAATATATAGGTTTAATGTACTTGTGAAAAAATTAAATGGGTAATTGTGATCCAAAGTTGCCAGTCTCACTGTGCACTAGCTTCACAGCTTCCACCTTAATTTTAACAGAAAATTATCTATCAAAGTGCCTCTATTTTGGGAGAGTCTGGTAGGTAAAGTTAGTTGTGGAAAAAAGCTAAGTGATATAATAGTGTCCAAATATGTGTTCACAATATCTCTTTCATTGATTTTTAGTAAATCAATATTAAAATCTCCAGCTATAACAACATGGCTATTTTTACGATTAAGCAGGTCAAGTACAGGAGTCAACTGACTAATGAACAAGTTATAGTTATCAGTTATGTCTCGTGGGGGTCTATAAATGTTACCTAGTATAATGTTCTTTTGGAGCAGATTGCTACTAATTTTTATAAACTGGCCATCTGAAATGTAAGATTTATTATAAATAACTAAAGTTTTATAGTTGAAACTGTCTCTTTAATACATAGCTAAACCACCGTGAGTAGAACAAATATAACCTTGACTAATTAAATTGTAACCTTCTAGCTGAAAAAGATAAATCCGTCAAGTCTGACTGCCAAGTTTCCTGAATACATATTGCACTAGGAGGGCAGTCATTGTTTGCTAATAGGTCAATTAAGATTCTGATTTGATTAAATTTGGCATTAAGAGAGGCACAATTAAGGCTCAATACTGTGAACTGTTTATCTTTTGCATTAAATATATCTATTAAATTATCTAAACTTAAATAAGGGGAAATACACAGAATGTCTGGCTCTGCAGTTACGTCGTTATCTTCATTATTGTCTAGGACTGAGAGTTTGTGTGTGAGGGAATTCGATGCCAGCCCTCCATATTGCAGCAAAATGGCTTGGTTATTCATACCGGGATATGAAAGAACTCTTACAGCTTACTGGGAGAGAGGAAAGATAAGTGCCGAAAACGGCATTCATATTGTTCTTTTGTTTCTTGACTGTACGATAGAGAACGATGTTATTTATGAGGAGTCTTGATTTTGACGAAATAAAACTGAATGTTTGACAACAGAGACAGAGTAGTAGGCCTACAGACATGATACAGCTGAACAAATCGCTGCCCGCTGCAAGTCTTGTGACTCGCAAGAAATGTTGAGATCGTAACCTCGGCTTCATACAAATTGCATTGTGTCACCGAGGGAAGACCAAACTTGAAAGTGTCTATATATTAAAAAGAGACATTGGAGTATTGAAACAAAAAAACTGGAAATAACGTTGTTACAGCTGGTTTGATGCTCACGTCACAATAGTAGCCGCTATGTTGAATCTACGACGTCATTGATGCAGGAACTATTTGGCGGCGGAGTACACAGTTTATTTTGACTGCAGAAAGGCTCCTACTGTCTTGCACCCACTCCTGTCTAGGTACAATTAAAAACCCTTATATATATATATATATATATATATATATATATATATATATATATATATATATATATATATATATATATATATATATATGTTTCTATTTAGAAAACCATACTACTGTAACTAAACAAGGTAATAGCCGATTGGTCCAAAGTAAATCAAACCTGTGCAACACCCACTCCTGTCTAGATGTGCTTCTAAACTCTTTTCGTATGCAATTTTTGTTACATTTTTTGTTTACACAAAACTACCAAGAAAATATTCAATAAAGGTATTTGAAACTTAGCCCACACCCATTATACTGCGTGTCCTGCATGCACATCTGAAGGTTATGCTTACAGCTACATCTCATTTGATACATTTTTTGTCACAAAAGGACCAGCCGTTTCTATAGGACATTGGGACACGCTCAGTATCAGCTGTACAACACACATTCCTGCCTAGGTACCGGTTCCTGACTAGGAACCTCGTATGATCTAATACACTTTTTGGATATAACAACTTATAACAAACAGCAAACATAATATGTTGGCGCACACCCAGTCCTACCTGTCCTACTCCCATGGCTGCTTACAATCTCTTGCTATCTGGTAGGTTTTTAGGTCAGCTGACAAGTCAGTTAGTTGAGTTTATAGGATGGACCAAGGTCCATCGTCTGTCAGCAATTCACATTTTTGACGTCTCTTCCAAAACTGTCAGCCAGATTCCCATCAAGCATGGTACGGATGTACCTTGGGTTAGTTTCTTCCAAATTGTATAAATAGTTTTGCCCCAGTGATTTTTTGATTTTTTTAAAGGTTTTTTGTTTGTTTGTTTGTTTGTTTTGTTTTGTTGGGGGGGGGGGGAACAAACCTTAAAAAAAAAATCTTTTTCTCCGAGACTGCTCACCCAATTTCTTTGATATCACACAGTAACACTCTTTAGAACGCGTAGTTCTTAATTTGTTCACAGGGTGGCGCTGCATTTATTCTATCTCCTTTGATTTGTAATGTGTTTTTGCTATTTTCCACTTTTCTCCAGCATCGTCACTCAGATTAAGCTGACATTTGGTGTGTATGTTCCTTGTGAAACGGTAAAAAAAATTGGGCTGTGGCTGATTTTTAACGATGTTTCTAACGCGGGTCCTTAAGGTTAATGTACCTTTCCTGTTGATTAGTATGTAAGTCAATGCGCATTCTAATGCTAATTCACATTTTCGACTTCTTTGAAACTTTCAGCCAGATTAGCTTCAAACTTAGTGGCAATGAAACCTTGGGTGGGTTTCTGCCAAGTTTGTTCAAATAGTCATGCTCTAGTGATTTTTTGAGGGATGGGGATGATTCTTAAAAAATCTTCTCCGAAAAAGATCACCCAATTCTTTTTAACTCACAAAGGAACACTCCCAAGGACTCCTAGTTCTCAATTTGTTCACCAGGTGGTACTGTATGCATTTTTTCGTTTTTTTTTTTTTTTTTTTTTTTTTTTTGAATTCTTTATTTCGAAATTTCTTCTCCAGAACCGTCACTCAGAATCAGCTGAAATCTGGTTGGAACCGCCCACCCAATTGCTTCAAATTGCACAGGGACCCCTCTGGGGACACCTAGACCTTAATTTTCTCAACATGTGAGGTTGCAATTTTAACGGTTTTGTTTATTATTTTTTTTTTACGATCGACAAGGAAATATATATATATGTTTGGTACAGTGATCATGATATGAAACAGAAGTGACCTTGATGTCACAGGACCACTTCATTCTGTTCATGTAGGGTCCGCTGTGCACAGGACTGTCGCAGTCCTCTTGTTGTTAAGTAGCCGATATAATACAGGAAATGTAATACAAAATCCACTCCAACCAGTCCCACATCCATCCTTGCATAGTTATGCTTACAAACCTCTCATTATCTCATAGATGTTTTATAAAACCAACTAATGAAATACAGACGAGCTAATAGAAAATAGGCCCACACCCATTCCTACCTATCCCACCCCTACTCCCGCCTAGGTATGCTCCCAACTATTTTCAACCAATAAAAATTTGGAAAACCAACAAAAATATCAAATGAGGTTAAAGAAAATTGCCCAACACACCTCATGTCTGTCCTGCATACACGCATGCCTGAATATACTTACAATCTTTTATCATTTGATTTTTTTATTCATATACAAGCAATATTATAGAGGAAAGGTTATGGAAGATTGGCCACACCAACCCCTTTTCTGTCCCCCACTCACTTCTGCCTAGGTATGCTTACAACATCTTTCTTAATTAACAGTTTCTTTTCTTTTTTTACAACACAACCCCATGATATGCAACAAAGGTAATAGAATATTGGCGAACACCCACTCTTACCTGTCCCCCCATCCACTCCTGTCTAGATATGCTAGAACCCTTTCATCTGATACTCCAGTATACAGGGAAGGTAAATAATAATTGGCCCACACCACTCCTACCCATCCCAATCCCACTCCTGCCAAGGTGTACTTACAAACCCTTTTTTCCATCTCATTGTTTTTTTGTTTTGTTTGTTTTTTTTTGGGGGGGGGGGGATTAACCACAGTAATTACAATTAAAATAATCGAACATTGGCCCACACAGGCTCTCACATGCCTTGCACCCTTTCCTCCATCACGCAAGCCCCTATCGGACCGCCGGCGGCATTTATGTGACATTCCACCCTGGGCTAACCGCCGCCGGTCCACTCGTTGACCGCTGGAGGCACCCCGACAGCTGCCAGCTGCCAGCGGTCCACCCGAGGTCCGCTGGTAGTAAAATGACCCCTCGTGGACGGTTACTTATATTACCCAGAAACCTTTGCGCCCACCAGTTCAAGTGGCAGGCGCCATTGTGGGGAACCAAGCCGAATTCGGAACACTGGTCAAGGGAAAACTATATAATCCAGGACATTTCACAGTTCAACTAGGTGAGTCCATCTTGATAATCAATATCCGAGGGAGCACGTTTAAGCGAACCCTGCATAAAAATTCAGTAGAATAAGCTTGAACACGTTTTCAGTGAGAGTCTTTGGCCGCTAATACAGTATTAGCGATAATGTGGGTATTTTGACAATGCATTGGCCCAGCCATGTGCATAAAATGACTGTATAAGGACCGTTTCTTGCAAATAGTAAATACGTGAAAAGTATCGGCACATAAGGCCAAGAGGGATTTTTAAGGATGTCGTTGCCATTGTCATAAAAAAAGAGGAAGTATATTCATTTATGGGCTATCAAAGGGAAAGAGTCCTTATATCTTCATTTGTGACTTGTGCTGGCTAGGGGCCCGTAAAATGTCCTCTTTGAATGAATTTAGCAGTGTTCTGCGGGGTAATATATTCATGTATCAGATTAATAATTTGTAGATTAGCCTGTTACATGCCCGTCGGCGGGCTGGGGGTGCAGGTGGGGGTACTCCCATTAGTGACGATACTGGGTGTGTGCTGTTCTGAAGGCCCCTTTCTTCAGCGCAGTTTTCCTGTATTATGCAAAAAAAAAATCCTCAAAGGGGTAATTTTTCTCTTTGATGGCCCAAACTTATGGAAAATTTCCCTAAAAAAAAGGGTCAAAATTTTCTTTTTGTCCAGAGCACTTTTCACGCAATTTGGGACCATATTTTCTGCTATTTTGGTTACAAAATTCCCTAACAAAGGTATCATTTTTGTTAAAAAGTGCCCCAATGAAAGGTGGGCTTTTGAAAGGTCAAGTCCCACATCACCACCAAATATTAGGGGGAAAGTACCCCCCCCCTCCCTGCGATTACATGTCACCGAGGCCAATTTAAATGTTTTATTTTCACTGTGTGCCATTTACATTACTGTGACAGAGAGGTTGGTCAGCTGGTCAATTAAATGTCGGTATTCAGACCTTACTTAAGTTTTGTTTAACCAATCTCTATGAAATTCTGTGGGCATCTAGGGAAATGTGTAGAGTAAAAATCTGCTAAACGTTTTAACAACTGGGTAACTCTGCAAAATAGAGTTTAATACAGGTGTGACAGGGACTAATGAGACAGTCTATAGCAATATAATTCATGTTGCAAAATTTTTTATTTTGGGACTGCCACATTAAGTATTCACTTTTGCACACGACCAGTAGGCCTACGTATTCATTTACATGACAATGTTCTAACTTTGAGAGTCAAACTGGTTTTTTTTCACTCGCTAAAATCCATAAACTGACTTCCTTTCAACATGCAAATCATGCGAACAAATTTTTTATCAAATTTTTATTTACGTGGATTTAAAACTATACAATGATTTATGCTGGAGTGTGTAGAGGGGATTTATGAAAGTTAACCCTGCCCCTCCCCCCGCCCGCCAAAATGTGATATTGTATGAAATTTAGCACAAAAACACTAGCAGACTTACCATAATTAAAGGAAGGGATTTCATATCTTTTACGTGCTGCAATTTGCCGCGTAACTGGATTGTGGCGTACACATGTATGTGAACGTTACAAATACAATATTAATGTCAAAACCTGAACCCTTTCCTCCTTAAGCTGCCTGAATATGGTTTAACCATGCATCAGTGGGTGCGACTACAAGATTTTGCACTGTCTTCACTTTTTGTCAAAATTGTTTATTCATGAGAATGAGGAGAATCTTTTGCAATGTGGCCAAGTAGCTTTCCTGGATGCATTCTAGGTACACATACCGCCAAAATGTGCCCAGGAACACTATTGACATAGTCTGGATCTATAAAGAGGGACGGAATACAACATGTACTAAAAAGACACAAATATTACATACAAGTACATTCTTCACTAAAGTGTATTATGTACATTACCAATATTAGTAAACATATATTTAGTCCCATGCTTTCGTTGCAGATATCTTCTCTCGCTAACAGAGGTAGTCGGGATTGTGCTCGACAGATACTGCCCGAGTTGATGACATCTCTGATGCAAACAAATTGGACAGGCCAGGGCATTGACAAAATTGATTTCGAAATTTGTCAAACTCAAGGGCATATTGCAAAGTAAGTGTCGTTATGTCTGTGTGTTAACAGGGGAATATTGTGTTTCTTTCTTTCTTTTTTCTTTCCTCCTTTTTCTTTCTTCTTTCTTTCTTTATTTATTTATTTCTTTCTTTCTTTATTTCTTTGTTTTCTTTTTTTCTTTCTTTCTTTCTTTCTTTCTTTCTTTCTTTCTTTCTTTCTTTTTTTCTTTCTTTCTTTCTTTCTTTCTTTCTTTCTTTCTTTCTTTCCTTCTGTCTTTCTTTCTGCAAATTTGTCCGACATTTCATTGGAAACTTTTATACGCAGAAACTTCAAACTTGGCATGATTATACTTCCACGCATATAGTTTTTTTTCGTTTTTTTTTTTTTGCAAAGAGGTTCAACGCTTTTGAAAATTAGGGTCAATTAAATGTATAAAATTTTAATATCTCCAAAACTATTATAAGTACAGGGAAACAATCCAACTTGAATTAATATTTTTGTAACACAGCACAGTTTTGTAATTTACATGTGACATTGAACTTTTTTCTAGCCATAGTTTGGTCAATTTTGATCATGTTGGGCTCAAATTGTAGATATTGAAACACTCTACATTTTTGTAAGTTACATGTGACTTCTACAGGAAAAAGTTTTGCATCTTAGGTAAGAGAGGTGTGAACAGCATTGTTATGTGTTGTGTCAATAAAAATCACACTTGTATCTGTACTTTATCATTTCCATATTGTATTGCAGAAGCAGTTAGAAGAACCTTTACAAGAAATGCTTTGGACGCTGATATTCAAACAGAAGTCCATAGATTTCTAAAGGGCGCCATAGATCCTGATGGGAGTCGTCGAAAGAGGATGGTGTAAAAAAAAGAACAATGCCTTATTATAGGGAGAAGTAACTGCTGCTGCGGACTCAGACTGAATGTATAATGATTAGACGCTCCCAGCTTGGGGCTAATTGTCGTGGTTTCTTTGAAAGTAAGGGGTCAGGTTTAGGGCACCCTGTGTAGCCAGACTGGGCTTTGGAGGGGGATGGTAATTCTGTCCCATCTCTGTTGGAGCGCCTTGGACCCATGGAGTGCCTGCTTGACATATTCATGTATAAGTCACTGTGCATGTCTATGCACAAATGGGCCTAGGCCTACATATGTTAAATATGATAAATTTGTTCATCTGTTCATGTTGTCTTTGCATTATCATTATTTTGTTTCATATGTATTCACTATATCAGCATTAATAGCACAATTCCTTTGAGTAAAATAGTATTTAAACCCCTGTACAGGTAATGACGATTTGTCAGCGGGAATGGCAGCTAAACTGCAAGCTTCCATTTGTAAAATTGCAATAAACCATGAAGGGGCCGTATGGTTAATGGTGGCTTACCGCTGAGGGACCACCGAGGATCCACTGATGGCTATCCAGCGGTTTGCCGCTGGCGGACCGCTAGAAAACCGATGGACAAAATTGTGGTGGTCCTCCGGTGGCAGCCACCGAAGGACCGCCGGCGTTGCCGCTGGCGGACCATCGGTGGACCGCCAGTGGCTTGCTATATTTAGGTATGAATTCAGTGACTTTTTAAAAAATTTACCAGAGATAATCATCCAAAGTAATAGAAAATGCACCTACATCCATTCTTGCCCAGGTACCTGTTCCACATTTACGACTTTTTCTCATCTGACAGAGTTAAAAAAAATACTACCACTACTATACAGGAAATGTGACACGAAATTGGTCCAAATTCACTCCCACTTGTCCTTCACACACTCATGCCTCGGGAAGTTTACAAACCGTTATTCACCTGATGGTGTTTTTTAGATAAACCAGAAATTTACAACAATCCATCCCTACTTGTCCTGCACTCACCACTGCCCAAGTATACTTACAAACTTTCTGTCTCGTAGATTTAAAAAAAACTCATAATATACAGAGAGGTAAATAGAAAATTGGAACACACCCACTCCTACCTGCCCCACACACATTCCTGCCTAGGTGTGCTAAAAAAGCACTAATCATCTGATTGTAAGATTCTTTAAGAAAACACCCGATAATAACCAGAGGGGTAATAGAAAGTAAATCCACCCCCACTCCGGTCTTGTTATGCACATTAACTCCTAGTCATCTTATTTTACGTTTAAGGAAATAGCCATTGATATAAAGGAGGTAATAGAAATATGGCCTCCACTCACTTCTTTTCCGTCCCACACCAGCTTCGGTCTCGCTTTGCTTACAAACCATTCATCGGAAGTTAACACTCTCTCTCTCTCTCACACACACACACACACACACACACACACACACACATATATATATATATATATATATATATATATATATATATATATATATATACATATATATACATATATATGTATATATATGTATGTATATATACATATATATATATGAACCATTCGTGCCTATACATGCTTAAAACCTGCTATCATCTGCTAATTTGTTTTTTTCCTCCTTTGATCGCATGTTTGTTTGTCTGCTGTTGTTGTTGTTGTTTTTTTTTTGATAAACTCACTGTACACAATTGGTCAATACCCTCTCCTACCTATCAACACCCACTCCTGCCAAAGTATGCTAACAAACGTCCTTTTATCCGACAATTCGGGGGGGGGGGGTATATCAATAATTTTCATAAATTAAATCCGTAGAATTGGGTCCAGAACCTCTCCATTCTGTCTTGCACCCTCTCCTTCCTAGATATCACCCACTCATTATTATTTTTTATTTTTTTTTACCACCAGAGATAAACACATTAGAATAAAAAATTGGCCAAAACCCATTCTTACCTGTTCCACACCCATTCCTGCCTAGCTACCTGTTCCACACTGATAATCTCTTCTCTTTTAATAGATTTGAAGTAAAAGAAAAACTGTTGAAATAGAGCAAAGGTGAAACCAAATTGCCCCGAAACCACCACTACCTGCCCTGCACCCACTCCTGCCAAGGAATTGTATCAATTCATTTGATAAAAAGATGACACTACCAATATTTGCATCGAGTATTTTATTTTATATATCAATTATTTTGGGGGGCGTGGGTGTGTTTTCATGTAACACACAGATCGTGGATGACTACTTTCTCTCTCTCTCTCTCTCTCTCTCTCTCATTCTATCTCTCTCTCTCTCTCTCTCCCAACTCATCTTCTGTTTTTTGGGTTGGGGGATGGGTGTGTGGGTGTTGAGCCATTTTTGTGGGATTTTCTAAATACCATTTTACACACTTGAGTATGGCAAATGGTGCTTGGAAAATCAGAATAATCAGAAATTGTTTGTTAACTTCTTTTGATCGGGGTTCCTATATGCCTGTACACATAGGTTTTTTTTTTTGCTGAATTAACCCCAATTTGATATAGGGAGACATGTGGCGAAAAGACTTGAGCGAGCTATCAATATATTTGCACATTTGTCAGAAGTGTATAAACTGTAAGCCTAGAATCTGCAAATGTAACTATTTTCTGCGTCTCTTGAATTTGTCTTCCCGAAATGTCACTTTTTTTGTTTAAACATACTGTAATATCAAGTTTATTTAAACATACAATATAATTGCTCGAGCAATTAGAAAAAAGGGACTAATGTATTTTACTCGGGTTTTTGAACAAAATAGCCAGCCAATGAAAAGCCAGGTAAAAACTTTTCTAGCCAGGTAAAGGTATAAGGAATGCAATTCACAAGAGACATCGGGGCTATAAAGTAAACTTTGCAGCCAAAAGTCAGTTATGGTGTTAACTTGCGTCACCAGACACACTGTACCGTGACGCTGGGACAAAACGACCTGAATGAGGGACTTCTCTAAGTCTGTTGCAACCATTCTGCCGGCTTCGGTGTAAATTTATATATTTGCATGTTTTTTTTTGTTTGTTTTGTTTTGTTTTGTTTTCTTTTGTTTTTTTTTTGTTTTTTGTTGTTGTTTTTTTTTTTTTAATTAAACGATGTTGGTTGGATTCGACTAAAAGTGGTTGCAAAGAGCAAGGCTACCAATATCACAAATGACAAATCAAGTGCGAACACAATCAATTCTCATATTTGCACATAAGCATCAAAAGGGCATGTTATTTGGTCTGTTTGGCTTACAATAAGCATGGCAAGAACAGAAGGTTCAAGAACTGCATGAAGGAGGGCACTGAAGTCAATGGAGGGCTAGGGTTGTGTATTCCCATTACTTTACATTGTACCTCAAGCTTGCTTAAAATATAAACTAATGGGAATACACAGCTCTTGCCCTCCGAAAGTGTGTGTATTCAGTTGTTTATTGGGACGAGTACACAGCTTAGAGCTAATTCTGACCTTTCCTATTCGCTGGCTTTTCGTGACATTTTTACTCACAATAGACAAATGTTCTATACTTCAACTCTTCCATTTTACAGTCCCTCAAGGATAGATATTACCAGGGACGTATGTATGTATTTTTGTTCCTGTTGGCATGGAGCTTGACATGTTAAGAGGCATTTATCAACCTGCCAAGTCCTGTCTGTTGGAATGCATTTGTTCTTTCAAATGTTATGAACGAGTCATACCCATGTGTAAATAATATATTGACCTTTTCTGTGTTAATTATGGAAGTAAAAGTAAAATAACACACACTCCATCCATCTGTTAGGCGACTTTACATGAGCGCAAGTTCAGTCACATGGTGTAACTAACTCAAGGGTAAAGATTAATCGCAACACACACACACACACACACACACACACACACACACACACACACACACACACACACACACACACATATATATATATATATATATATATATATATATATATATATATATATATATATATATATATATATATATATATACTCACCTGATTCGAGATGGGTAGAGCAGTACTCAGGGATACCAGTTAAAAGCATAATTTATGGCCGTAAACTTCGACAAATGCCGAAAACGCATGACCTATAATTTGATACGAGGACTTGTAATAAGTTATGAAATATATCCTTCACTCTTTGTCTCAAACCTCGCCAATTTTTCAGCCAGCAGCAAATACAATATGATTTTATGTATAATTTAAGCCATTTGGCTTAAAGTTGCATCACAAGAGACAGGACTCTCTGTTCTTTGAGTTTTACTTTCTTGTGAAGTGGTCTTTCCAACTCGATTTCATTAAAAGAGCAGAGCGCTTTGCAAGCAACTTAATTCAAGACATCGGTAAGCATGTATTACTTGGAAGTCGCAGAGGAGACGTGCTAGGACTACGCGATTGAAAATTGCGAGTGGTCTATCTGTCTATCTGGTCTCCTGTGTCTGTATGACAATGTCTATCTTGCTTTGTGTATCAATTAATTGATCCATCTATCCATACATGGAGTCATCATTCATCTGTGTGTCTGTCGATCTTTAATTGGAATAACTTGGTTTGACACACGAGGCGTCTATCCTGTCACGGTTTACTGTATTCTTGGCAAAAAAAGTGTGTTTCTGTGATGATATTGCCGTTCTGCTCGTGGTGGTCTGTAAAAGTTACGTTGGCCTTGTTCCGGCTTTTTTGCTGACTACATTGTAGATGTATGTATGTAATCGTTATATGCACCGAATGTGACAGCAATAGAAGTGTCTTCTTGGTGGTTTTCGGTATCACGGGTCCTGCCAGAACCCGATTCCTTTTTGTTGTTGTTGTTGTTGTTGTTGTAGCCAACACAGCTATACTACATAAAATGCTGAATGACCAGAGAAGGAAGCAAATATGCCTACAAGTTCTTCTTATATAAATCAAATAGTGAGGGGTGTAAGTAATTGAGACGAAAATATTTACTTTCACAAAGTAAAAAGTGGGCAACATATTGCAATGGTATCCATGCTTACCAGTATTATAGATAACTATGTATTTGATACTAGGGATCTTGATCTAAAGTAAAGACTAGGCTGTGAACTCTTAGGCTAATATATAAGAAACATAGACAATTCATCCACGGATAAATTTAAATACTGTGCAATCATAAATTTCGTGACGGATAAATATTCCCCAGTTTTTCCGAGTAGACCCTATTCGGGAATATTAAACTCGTGAAAATGTTGGCATCGTAAATCTAATAAAGTCACAACACAAAAACACATTTTACATGGTACTTTCATTAAAAAAAGGAAAAAACTATGGTAGGTCTCATACAATTAATACTTTTTTGTGGTGGCAATTCGGCAAAATGAAACTCGCGAAAATCTCTTTTGAGGTCAATTCGGGAAATTTTATGCTCGGAATATAAATATTTATACAATAAGTAGTAGTCCATGCGTAAACAATAAACAAATGGCTAAAGCAAAGTTTCAGAAAGCAGAGATACGTAGGTTAAACAGAGAGGAAAGAAACCAGAACAAATTGAGCATTTTGATAATCGTCATTTTTTGTTAGCGGGAGACTTGATTTTCTACTCTACGTTGGGATGTCATGCCTAACTACATCCTTCCCATGAATTTTTTGTATTTTACAAAGGGAAATTATAGTAAATAGTGTAACTTTTGTCCGGGTTTACATTACTGTTATTTTATTTAAAGCTATACCATACGCTAGTACATGCACAAAGAAGACAAGACATTTGGTGCAAGAGAATTTTATTTCGATTTTATTCAAATATTTCTTCTTTCCAAATACAAAACCGTTCCATACACCACAGCCTTATTTTCTTCATTTTCTGCTAACTTTGTGCACCGAATTTGGACGAATATATATATATATATATATATATATACAGAATTTTGAAGAACTTCAAAATTGTGAACAAGCCAAAAACAGATAATCACATGCTCAATATACAGGGAACCGAGACGGGGCACGCTAACGTCCTCACAAATATTGCACCACCTGCGCCCAAGCTGCCATAAGGGTGGCCAGAGGTTAATAATAGATTAGCTTATATCTGGTATATTGTTGTACATAATCACTACATACTCCTGCACCACAATTATGCAGAGTAACGTGATGCAAAGTTCTACCTGATGTACAGGTTTAATCAACAGAATAGTACCAAGTTACAAGTAGAAGCAACACAAGAAGTTTGTCTCTCAGGCATCTCTACTCCAGGTACTGCCCCATTCCTGTACTGTTTTACATAGAAGTAGTTTTGCCTAAAATTACATCAAAATGCTGTTGAGATGCATTAAAGGGCGGTGGTGCTGATGAAGGTCCCCTTAGCCCAGTAGCAAGATTTACTTGAAACAAGTAACAAGAGCCTGTTGAAACAACCAGATATACTGAAAAGGATGCCAAAAGCTCAGTGGGAACATTCCCGCTATGCACTAAAAAATTGAATAGATAAGTGAGGGATGGTATAATGGGGATGCAACTTTTAATAACCTGCCGCTGATCCTATCCATGGTTGTCGCTTTTGCAATGGACAATTTTGATAATTCCTTTTGGACAAAACAGTACTGTATTGGTTGTAAAACAAATTTATCAGTTGTTGTTTTTTCTTTGGAGTAGAGTTGTGTAATTCTCCCCGAGAATTTTTCGGATAGCTAAGCACCTATAGAAACGAAGAACTCGTTAAAGCAGGTGGCAATGCTCTCAGAGTTTGTGACTTCTTGATTGCCCTCTGCTTCAAGCAAATTCACAGTCTCAGAATTGCCGTGTTGTTTGCCGAGCATATTTTTGAGAATTTCCACAGTTTAGATGGGTTTGAGGAACTTTCAGCGATTTGATTTCGATAATAATCTGCTTTTAATTCTTCTCTCAGGTTATTGATATGCTTGCGTTTTGCTTTGAACTGGGACCACAAAGCAGGATCTCCTGAATTTTCCGCCCTGTTTTTAGGGTGATCCCATTCATGCGTCAGAGCAATATATTCATCTGTAACCCAAAAAGGGTTTTCTCTCCTCGAAATTTGTTTTGTAGGGGCATGTTCATCGGTAACGGCTAGAAAAGATGTTTTCAGCACAACCATGCATCATCTATATTATCAAATACTTCTGTGCATGACCACGGTACATGCTTTATGTCGTTGGTGAAAGATAGTTCATCAAAAATTTTTAAAAGACAATGTGTAAATCGATCTAGGTTCACATTTTTGTTTATGCGCCTTCCGAACACAAAAAAATGATTTTAAGATCACTGAGCCCGCGAGATAGGACTCCTTGGTCTACAATACACTCGGGTCTAGTACAGTATATGTGATCGATCAGTGTTTTTGTATTTTCAGTGATACGTGTAGGTTGATCTATTATCTGTTTTAATCAGAAAATATTGCACATTTGGACCACTTTACTTGTCATTCCTGTTTAACGTTTAGGTAGCAGGTCAATGTTAAAATAACCAAGGACTATCATTTTTTTCATAAGTTTGTGCTAGTGCAATATACATCTCAATCCGGTGAAAGACATCGACACTAAAAAGTATCTATAAGTAGTGGTTTGGTTTTGGGCAGGCCGACTTGAACCCATAAACATTCTACATCTTATTGTTCTAGGTCTTCAATACAGCATGATGTAAGGGATTTTGAGGCATAGCAGGCCACGCCTCCTCCATTTGAATACCAGTTCCTTGTAAATAAAACATACCCTTGTATGTGTAATAACTCAACAGGAACATCATTATCCACCTTTGTCTCAGAAAATGTCAATATATCAGGACGGCTTTCTTGGATGGATATTTTTATGTCGTCAACTTTGGCTCTCAAATCATTTATATTTAAATGGACAATCTTGAGACCACGTTTGTTTAGGTTTTTGAAAACAGCATGTCAATTGTATCATTACCTTCGGGTGATGATATTATACCTAAAGTAGAGAGGACTGTCGGAAGTATTTCGATTTCCAAGATATGCATGTATTATCACAATCCCCACCTTTGTAGAGTGGAACTATTTCAAACCAAATGGACAAAGGCAACTTTACTGGTATAATTTTTCTTGAAGTTAAAAAGGCTTTTGATACAGTTGACCATGGAATATTACTTGAGAAATTGGGATTGTATGGTATTCAGGGAAGCAAGCATATGTGGTTTATGTCTTATATTTTGGATCGTAAGCAAGCAGTTTATTTTAGTGGCTGTTTCTCAGATATATTGCCCATATGCTGTGGCGTCCCTCCAGGCTCGATACTCGGCCCTCTACTGTTCTTTTTTAAAGATATTTTATTGACAACAGAGGTAAATATTTAACAGTATACAACAATATTCATGTCAACAATTTCTTGTGATTACTTCTTAAATAACCTTTTTGTAAACCAGTAGAACTAAAATTTGATTTCTCTCCATTTATGTCTATGACTATTGATTTTATTATTTTTATTTGCCAAGTTATATTCTATTGTTTCCAAGTCTTTTATCACATCTTTAAAACTTTCAATAGAAGGTCCACTATTGTTTACTTTACATTTGAATAAATATTTTTTCGTACAACAAAAATTAATGACCATATTACATTATGCTTCTGTTTCACTCCCAATAAGATATCACATTTTGAGAATGTGATAGATATTTGTAACATATTGTTCAACCAGTTAAATACTTCTATCCAAAAATGCTGGGTTATGTTACAATCCCAGAATAAAGGAACTAATGTTTCATTTGCTTCTTTACAAAAAGAACATATCGGACTTTCTGCTATTTTCATTTTGTGCAATCTGTAATTGGTAAATATAATCCTATGTAAAAATTTACACTGGAAAATCCTTATATTTGAAGATATTGTACATTGATAGATTTGACAAAAGCACTCACTCCAGTACTCATCATCAATTTCTACATTAAGCTCCTCCATCCATTTACTTTTCACATCACTTTGGCCTTAAACATTTGTTTCTATTAACATCTGATAAATAAATTAAGACACTTTCCTTTGCAATGCATTTTTCTATCAAATAATTTTTGCTTATATTTTGATTAATTCTGGTTTCATTCACAAGCTTTGCTCTCCATTCTTTTGATATCGCATGAATTAAACTGTGATATTTCAGAAAATTTGATTTAACATTTGGAAAATTTTCACAAAATTTATTGTAATACAAAAAATTCCCATCTTTATTCAATATATCTGAAATAATTTTAATCCCATTTTCACACCATTGCTTGTAAAACACAGATTTTCCTTGAATTTTAATAAATGATTTGTACCATAAATACTTTTTTTATGTCAGACTTGTTTTCTGGCTCTACAAAAATTGAATTTACGCCATATAGTTACTATTTCTTTCCAGAATAAGCTGTGCATTTTATCAAATACTATGTGACAATCCTTAACGTCAATATTACATTTCCATATGTTTTTCCCTATATCTGCCAACTGCTGAAACACCAACTCTTTCCATTTACCTAAACATTCAGGGTTTGTTAATCTCTTCACCCATGTCAATTTTAAAGCATAGTTTTTCGACTGAACATGTACCATTTTTAAACCACCTTCATCATATGGCCTCACTAAAACATCTCTTTTTATCTTATCCTTGTTAGGACCATTCCAAATAAAATTATTCAGAATATTTTCCAAATTTTTGAAAAATTCACCTTACTGTACCAAGTTTTTCTTTTGCCCTATTTCTGTATAATTGGAACTTGGTATAACTGACAGTATATAAATAAGTTGAGATGAAGCAAATGTTTTTATAATAGTAATCTTGCCATACAAAGATTTGTTTCTTTGAGACCATATTTTGACTTGGTTTTTAACACTTGGTATTAGTGACTCATAATTTAAACGCACAATGTCATCCCAATCGTGACTTATTAAAATACCCAGCAATTTTACAGGTCCATCTGTCCACTTCATTGTTTTTGTTGCATCCATCCTGAACTTTTGTTGTTTTAAACTTCCAATAAATAATTTCCGTCTTGTCATAGTTTACCTTCAACCCAGAGTATATTTCAAACAAGTCAAAATATTTCACCACTTCCAAAAACCTTTGTGTAGTCGCTGCTATAGTTAAACAGGTATCATCGGAATACTGATTTATTTTATACTCTTTACGTCCAACTGTAATTCCTTGAATATTTTGGTTTTGTCTTATTCCAATTGCCAGACTTTCTGCACATTAAATGAAACTAAACGGTGACAAAGGACAACCCTGGCGTACCGCTCTAGAAATTGAGAAGTCCTTTGTTGCCCAGCCATTGTTAATCACTTCCCTACTGATCTTTTTGTATAAAGTTTAAACCCATTTACATAGCGATTCACCGAAGTTAAAAAAACTTTAACACTGAATAGATAAATTTCCATTCCAAGAAATCAAAAGCCTTTATCCAAATCTATTAAGATTGCCAATGCTTCAATATTTTCCATATCAGCATGTTCTAGTATTTCTAATAACCTCATAATATTTTCACCAATAAATCTATTATGAACAAAACCAGTTTGATCAGTATCAATAATATTCACCAGAACTTTCCGAACTCTATAAGCAATACTCTCTGAAATTATCTTGTAATAAATATATAAGAGTGAGATTGGTCTCCAAATTTTTAAAAGAAGTGGGTCTTTATCTTTCGTTGGTAAAAGGCTTATGACACCTTGTCTTTGACCTATTGATAATTCTCCATTTTGGTATGCAAAGTTTATTGCACCTAATAATAAGTTTTTTATACCTACCCAAAACATTAAAAAAAAATTCGACTTGTATTCCGTCGGTACCTGCACTTTTATTATTTTTGAAAGTCTTTATTATTGAACATAGTTCTGCTTCAGTTATATGGCCTTCACAACTTTCTTTTTCTTCGTTAGTTAATTTTGGTATATTTTCTACATTTTTTAAAAGATCCAACATGTTGGTATTTGGAGGGCTCCTACTTTTATACAATTTTCTGTTAAAAAAAATCCTTTTCACTCAATATTTTTTGTTTATCATTTGTAATTATTCCATTCGAGAGTCGCAACTGTCCTATTGATTTATTGTTATAATTTCTTTTTCTCTAAATTCAAAAAGTATTTATTAGATTTTTCCCCTTCTTCATACCATTTAACCCTACATCTTATACATGCCCCCTTTGTTTTTCTTATTAAACCTTCCTAGTTAGCTTTTGCTGGAATTCCTCTATATCAAGCTTGAGATCCTCTTTTTCTGACATTCGCTGCTCCTGTAACTTTTTTCAAGCATACATAATTTTTCCTCTAAATTTTTAATTTCATTTACTCTCTTTCTCTTTTTACCTGATACATATTTAATTGATTGCCCTCTAATTTGACATTTGACTGTTTCCCATAATAGTGAAGGGTTTGCATCATGCTTTAATTCTTTTGTTTCTAATATTGTCTTTTTTATTAAATCAATATATTCCACATCATTTAGTAAAGAACAGTTTTATTTCCAAAACCCTGGCCCACGGGAAACATCTTGAGCTGTAAATGACAATGTGATTTTTGAATGGTCAGATCTAAAACCTGGCTTTATGTCACACGAGATAAAAGAGCTTGACATTCCAATAGAAACAAGGATGAAGTCTAATCTACAATATATTGGATTTGGGTTATTGACATGCCAAGTAAATTGAAAATATTCTGGGTTTTTGATCCTCCAGATATCTATGAGATCTGTTTCCTCCATCCAGGCTTTAAGCATTCATTGTGATTTAATGTGAGTTTGCTTTCTCCCTCCACGTTTGTTTAGATCTAAATTCAAAACTAAATTTAAATCATCTCCTATAAACCTATTGTTATTAGGAAGACTCTCTATAATGCCAATAATATTTTTTAAAAACTCAGGACAGTCCCCATTAGGTGCATATATGTTACACAGAGTCAATCTCTGGTCACCTACTGTTACATCTCAAACAATGTATCTGCCATTTTCATCTATAACTGTACTGTGGATTTCCAAAGGAAATACCGGTTTAAATAAAATACAGACCCCACGTGCATCACGTGTTCCATGTGAAAACAAGGTTGCGAATCCCCATTCTGCTCGCCAGAACTTTTCTATATCTTTTGTACAATGTACTTCTTGGAGCATTATAACCCCTGCATCCTGTTCATGAAAATAATGGAACATCTCCCTCCTTTTTTATTGTCTCTTAATCCTCTCACATTAAAGGAAACAATTTCAATTTTTGTACGCATGTTTTATGTATGAAATAGTTAATTAATCTTAATAGATTTATATTATAATGAAAGTTCTCCCATAGGGTTGTATCAATTAGATCTACACCACTTTTATTAGCCAATAAACCAAACTGACCTATGAACACAATACACACATATCCATTAGATAAATTATATATGCCTCTTAAACTGTTTCGCCGACTTGACCACATCCTGCCCCTACTTATGCAAATGGAAAGTCCTCTCGTCTGTATAATTTGAAGTATAAATAAGGTTATGTTACCATCTGTTGTCTTTTTCTTTGCTAATAACAAAAATTAACTTAAACAAAATGAAAAGGGAGGAAGAGGGGGGAAAATAGAGAAAAAACAAAAACAACCAAAAACCAAGATGCAAGGCAGCCTTGATTAGGATCAAGGGGACACACCAGGAGAGATTATTAGATAATGCTGTATTCTTTGCTAATACAAAACTAAACCCTTTCTGCTTGTTTGGAGAAAGAGGGAGAGAAAAAAAAGGAAAAAGCCACAAGCACCCAAAACAAAATACCCCTAGTGTTTGCACAATAAAACGTGGGTTATAATATATTGCCTGAACCTTTCACATACAAAGCCTCCTATTCTACCTGAGGTAAAAAAACATGTACCTGTTTTTTACGCAGCCTCACTATACACAATAAACCCCCCTCACACTGCACAAGTTATCCAGGTCAAACCGTATCAACATCAACACTGTATTTGTTGTATGCATACACATACACAACACATCACATATACAAATATTGGCCCATATTCATAATGTAAATAGTCTCGTTAATACTGCAGAATTATGAATTAAGAGCCATGTGCACATGTACATACATATACACATATACATACATACATACATATATACATACACACATATATGCATACATTTACATATACATATATATACATATATATATATATACATACACATACATACACACATACACATGGGCAAACATGCATAAAAAGTGTGTAGAGACACATACACATACATGCATGCGCATACATCTATGGAAATATGCCAAGCGTATTGTCATTATACACAGGAAAGTGGTTGAACAGGTAAGTTCAGTGTGCATGCAGGTTTGGCTAATATGCACGCATCATGTTCAGCTGGCCCTACTCGACTACCTGACTCCCATAGATCAGTCTGACCTGGTCACCCGGGCAGTGTGTAGGGCTCACAATTTACTCTGTGGCATGTGACTGAAGATTGTACCCACTGGTACAATCATATTGTACCCACTGGTACAATCATACTTTTCTCAGCTGTTCACCTTGGTCTGAAATAATAGTCTTACCACAAGTAAAGTGTATCTTCTGAATAAAAAAACTCCAACTAACATTGATATTGACCATAGACTCCAACTGGCTGGTCAAAACAAGACGATGAATCTGTAGTACATTTGCAAAGAGTATACTCATCTCTCATGCATTCATTTATCATAAGACCCAAGATCCCGTATTGGGACCTGTTACATACCAATTGCTCATACACCTGGTATAACTGCGCATACTTTAAACAGTTGTCTACCTGCAACAGTTTTGAAACATCATAATCATTTATCACACCAAATATCATAAAGTCCTTTTCATCACTTTGCTTTGTGATACCAAATGTAATAGGTGTAACTATATTCACTTGTGAACACAATGTCAATTACAATGTATGTGTAATTGAAAATTAATTTGCCTTAACTTAAAGAGTCCTATTTCATCCAAACACCAAATCACCAACAGTGGTCCATCTGACTGTTGCCAAAAATAGGACTGGAATAACCAACGTAATTATTAGCAACTGACAACCAAAGTGATTCCAATCTCTATGTGCTTACATACTTTCATGTGCTACTTAACAGTTTAACCATCTGTAGAATATAGCAGGTCCCACGGCGTAGAGTTGTTATATTATCCCGCTTTTACACATGGTTCAAACATCCACCAACAGACCAGAATAATACTGTTCAATCTGTCAAGTAGCTGAAAACAGTTCATCCAACTGTTGACTGTATATAATCTGGTAAACTTTCCCATCTTTGGCTTTAACCTTGACCTTTCCTTCCCATGTCCATGCACTGTCAACTCTTGGGTCTTTCCTCACACAGTTAAATAGTTGGTGTGTTTCTTTTGAAAGATCTTCCACTATGGTAATTCCTGAGACTTTTAGTTTTTTTCCTGCCAACATTGTTGAAGTCAAGTCATCTTTCCTCAGAAAGACTACCAATGTGGCCCTGTGTTGGCCTGGTTTTTTTCAGACCCACTCTATGGACTGCATAGATGTCTCTTGGCCTGAAGATTAGATCCAGTTTATCTTGCAATAGATCCAGTGCCAGCTTTTTACTGTCTTCCTTTGAGTTTTCCTTTATCCCAAAGATTCTGATACCAACTTTCCTGGTGTGCTGCACATTCCTAACAGCATGTGACTTCACATCTTTTGCAATACGTAAAGCAGTCTCACCATCCTCTCCCCTCTCCTTAAGTCTATCAATATCCCACTTCAACTGTACTTTCTCTGCCTCTAAATTCTGCATTCTTGCTTCTACATCCTCCATTCTTTCTTCAATTATTTCATTAACAGTGTTACGCAATTCTCTTTTCATTTCTACCAACAGATCTTGTTTCATGTCTTCAAAAAGACTGGCCATTTTGTCTTCCAGACTAGACATTTTATCTGCCAACTGCTTAGTATCCATTTCCTTTTCACTTTTTATTTCACTGTTCTTTGCTTCACTTTCTTCAGTATTTTCTAATAGACTGTCCTCTGTAGAACTTGTTGACAGGTATTGCCTTAATCTTTTGTAGTCCAGCTCTGGTGATGGAGAGTGTCTTACACGTTTTTTACTCACAGTTCTTGCACCAGCTGTAGCACTCATTGATCTTCAGAATAGCAATAATTCGATGTAAACAACTCTGACCTGTGTGACTTGCCTGCGCTGCTATACATAGTCCCAGGTAGGCATGCATACACTTTCCGCTCCACTGCTCAAAGCCCAGCGACTTTCAATTAATTTCTCTTAAAAAATGTCACTTACTTTTATTTTCCTGAATATTTGTCTGCAGAGTATAAGTCTGTGCCACACAGCTAACTGTGTTATTCCAAGTTACCTATAAATAATTTCTATCCAGGTAGACCAGCTGAAGCCACCACTGCCACTTGTCACATATGGCCACACATGTCATGTCCAGGCTTTTTCCACTGAATGTCTCTTCACTTTCCAAAAGTCCAAAATTTAAACAAAATATAAAGTAAAATCTCCTGGTGGGTTCCTGGGTGTCTAATTTACCTCATACTTGCTTCATGCCTTTTGATGCTTGAAGTATAACTCTGATTTTGATGAATTTTGAAGCAGAGTTGTGGAGGTGAATCTGCTGGTCTCTCCCACCAGGTGGCGCCCTCGGCCCTCTACTGTTCACTCTTTACATAAATGATCTACCAGATTTCCCTAAAAGCTTAAAACAGTGCTGTATGCAGACGATACAGTTTGTTGTAAAGCAATCATGACATCTCAAAGATCAAGCCAATTCTAAATCATGACTTTAGACATAGTATCGAAGTGCCTCTTCACAAAGAGATTGACTCTAAATATAGATAAAACCAACTGCTTGCTCTTTGGAAGTTCTTACAAATTACAAAACGCAAACCCACTGGATCTTGAAATCGATGGCGATAAGATAGAGCAAGTTGAAACTTTCAGGTACATTGGCATTTGGCTTGAGAACAAGCAAGATTTCGCTACTCATGTGTAAAAAATTGCAGCAAAAATTAGTTCGAAACTGAATATGACACATAGAATCTCCAAGTACTTGTCCATTCAACAGCGAATACTCCTTTTTAACTCTTTGGTTCTTCCTTTATGATTATTGTTCGGCTATTTGGCCAAGTACTACAAATTCAAACCTAGAGACTTTAGTTAAACTCTTCAAAAGAGCTGGAAATATGTTACTTGGTGTACCTCGGTTCACTCCAACATCCGAAGTACTAGCATCACTTGGCTAGACTACCCTTGATGACAGATGGAAATATTACAAATGCAATATTCTTTTCAATGTCCGTTATACCAAAACCCCTAGCTACCTTTATGAAAAGTTTACCTTCAGTCATCAAAATCATCGTTACCCCTCATGTCATGCCACTTCAAACGGATTAACGCTTCCCAAAGTCAGGTCAAATTTCGGCAAACGAATGTTTTACTTTGATACCTGCCTGGAGTGGAATAGTCTCAGTGACACCACCAGGCAAGCATCAACAAACTTAGCCTTCAAGAGACTTTGTATGAAGGACATTGAAAAGAAGAAATATCAGTGAATTAAAATACTGTTGGGTTTTTTTTAATGACGTAGCATATTTTAAATATTGTATATGTCATCTTTGATGTGCTCAAATATGGAATTAAAGTTTATTGTCATTGTTTTGTATACATATTGTCGTGTTTAATGCGTAAATCATTCTACTGTCTTGTAGTCTGTACTTGTACTTCGCGTACCACCTGTGAATTTTCCTCGTTCCTGTGACGTAGTTGCCTGCCCGGTTTGTCTTGTTCATTGCCCATTCATGGGTGCTTAAACCCCTTTGACCGAAGGTATATGAAGAGAGGACTTCCCCACAAGCGGGATCGCTAGAAGAATGGAGACGGGCGTTATACTAGCTTTCACGGAGTTCTTTCCCGTACCGTACATGAGCGATCATTGCCTACGTGTCATAGCATTGAGCATAGTGTAAGTTCATTGCAGTTTTGCCAATTTTTGAATTTGCTGATATTTTCTTATCAGAACAAAATATGAATATATATTCGTCACGTTTTTTCTAGCCTTTCATTGTGGACGTACAGCGTGGGATACGGAGTTTCCCTCTGTTTTCACTTCTGCGACTTGCTGTTGCGAGTCACTATATGTAGGATAGGCCGCCAAATTTTCCTGTAACATATTTTTATATATAATATGATGTCTTGTGCAATATTTTACGCCGCGCTTGTAAGTTAAATTAACGCGCTGATATATATATATATGCGTAAACTTGCGCACATTTCTAGTTTCATGCGTGCAATAAAGCTTATTATTCATATCAAATGAGTCTTGATTCAGTGATAAAAAAAATATGTGAAATAGCACGTAATATTGTATATGGGTGTATGTATATCAAGTATGAAAAAAGTAATATCTTATCAGCGAAACGGATGAATATTATTTGATATGTATGTTGCAATGGCAAATATATAACAAAATGCTTGTAAGTTTAATTAACGAGCTGATATATATATATATGCGTAAACTTGCGCACATTTCTAGTTTCATGCGTGCAATAAAGCGTATTATTCATAGTAAATGAGTCTTGATTCAGTGATAAAAATATGTGAAATAGCACGTGATATTGTATACGGGTGCATGTATATCAAGTATGAAAAAAGTAATATCTTATCAGCGAAACGGATGAATATTATTTGATATGTATGGTGCAACGGCAAATATATAACAAAATGCTTATAAAAGTTTAAATGTTGAATATGATCATGAGAATTTATGATATATATTAATTATATATGTGTCGCAGCACAAACTGTTATATCTGCGGTATGTGTCATGGCGTGAAAATTATGCAGGTTTGAATAACGCGTCTCTTATAAATTTGTGAATCAAACGATAATAATGTAAATGAGTATATGTATTATTACGCGTCAAAGTACGTTGAAAAGATAAGAATTATCTGAATCTACGCGTTGACAGAGTGCTTTTCATAAATGTTAAGTGTAAATTATCGCATATTAAATATTTCTTGTTAAAAGTCAGAGAAAAGGTAATGAGTAATGTTACACGAATTATTGTAATTGCTTAAGAGTTTTCAGATATTGAAATGTTAGTAAAAAGTTTATATGCATTTTCAGTTCAATGGAACTCACTGACGTGTACTAAAGTGCAAAGTGTGTTGGAGCTCGTCGATGACGAGTCCATATCTGTGTCAATGTGTTCGTTTATCCAATTATACACAGGTGGTCAACCTACGTGTTCCTGGGTTTTGTGTAAACTCCAAATTTCGCAATAGTGATTGACAAAAGAAGATGAAAAAACTGAAGAAACTGCTGGAAGCCCTATGCTGTCAACTTATCCCTGTCTTTAATCAAATACTGCTTTAAAGACAACCTGTCATTTGACAGTCTATACAGCCTTATAACATACTACAGACACAACCCCTTGCACAGCCAAGACTTCCATCAGGTTCTAACAGAACCTGTGCCACAGCCACAGAGCTATGAAGAAAAAGACTGGTACCATGAGGATCTAAGCCAAGTGGCCTCAGAAGATATGCTTAGTCGCATTCCAGGAAATGGGGCCTTCCTTGTGCACAATCGTATCATAGATCAGAACGACCTGGATCCGTCCCAATATGCTTTATCATTCAGAGCGGAGGGCAAAATTAAACATGGTCGGATCAAACAAGAGGGAAGACTCTGCACCATTGGAACAGCCCAGTTTGAAAGTCTGGTAGAACTAGTCAACTACTATGAGAAAAACCCACTGTGTTGAAAGATGAAACTGAGATACCCGGTCAATGAACAGCGGGTGCAAGAATCCGCGTCGCTTCCAGATGAAGGAGCCATATATGGAGGTCCTGAGATCTATATGATTCCAAATAACTACACATCAAAGGTGAAAGTGAAGGCACTGTATCACTACAGTGCTCAGAGAGAGGATGAGTTGTCCTTCCCCTGGAACGCCATCATCACCAATGTACAGCAAAAAAGGATGGTGGCTGGTGGCGTGGTGATTATGGGAAGAAACAACAGTGGTTCCCATCAAACTATGTGGAGGAGGAGGAGCAGGGTGATCCCACAGATGCTCCAGCTTTAGGGTCACTACAAAAGGGTACAATTGACCTCTCAGGATGTGTGGTGGATCGCCTCTTGGAGGGATGAGGGGACAAGCAGTTTATATTTCGCATTGGGATCACTGGTCAGCCCACACCTCTAGAGATAGCTGTGCAGACAGAGGAGGAATGAATGAATGGATCCGCAATATCAGGGACTGCACCAATGTAGTGGAACAGCAAATATGTAAGAGGCACCAGATAGAGAGGACTATGAGGATAGCCAAGGATTTATCTGACCTGAATGTCTATTGCCGTTCTGTGCCTTTTGACCCGGACAAAAATTCCCCTGCAAACTATTATGAGATATCCTTATTCCAAGGTGGAGAAATGGACCAAGCAAGAATGGGGGAAGATCCTGCACAAGAAGAATCTCATCCACTTGAATCGAGTATATTCCAAGGGCAACTGCATATACTCTTCCAATTACGACCTCCAGTCGATGTGGAACTGTGGCTGCCATATGGCTGCTCTGAACTACCAGACACCAGACAGGGCTGTGCAAGTGATTGGAGGCAAGTTTGTCCAAAACGGAAGATGTGGCTATGTGCTCTTCAGAGAGACCATGAGGGGAGATAACCATGACCCATATGACAGACATTGCCTCACAACAGTTGACCCAGTCACCATTACTCTCAATATTATTGGAGCTCGTCATCTAACAAAGATTGGGCATGGTATTGCAAGCCCATTTGTCGAGGTGGAAGTGGTTGGGGCAGAGTACGATATGGCCAACCGATTCAAAACTGGAACAAAAGTGGATAATGGCTTTAACCCAATATGGAATGAGTCATGTGACTTTGACATTATGAACCCAGTAGTTGCAATGCTGAGGTTTGTTGTCCAAGATGAAGATATATTTGGTGATCCTAACTTCCTGGGCCAAGCTACGATGCCAGTACAGTGAGGGGAGATAACCATGACTCATATGACAGAAATTGCCTCACAACAGTTGACCCAGTCACCATGACTCTCAATATTATTGGAGCTCGTCATCTGACAAAGTATGGGCATGGTATTGTAAGCCCATTTGTAGAGGTGGAAGTGGTTGGGGCAGAGTAAGATATGGCCAACCGATACAAAACTGGAACAAAAGTGGATAATGGCTTTAACCCTATATGGAATGAGTCATGTGACTTTGACATTATGAACCCAGTAGTTGCAATGCTGAGGTTTGTTGTCCAAGATGAAGATATATTTGGTGATCCTTACTTCCTGGGCCAAGCTACGATACCAGTACAGTGCATAAGAACTGGTTTTTGGTCTGTACCGCTGCTGAATGGTCACAGCGAGCAGCTGGAGTTGGCATCTTTACTGGTCCAAGTCAGAATGCATAACCCCAAAGAAGAAGAAGAAGACGGAGAAATCTAGGCCTCAATATGTGAGCTGCTTGACCGATCAGAGGCACTAATGTCTGATATAGCAGAACGGGAATGCTTAGGCCAATCCGAACAAGAGTCTTTGCAGAAGCAATATAGAGACATGGAGGCCAAGACCCTGATGAGGAGTGAACAGAGAAGAGCCCAGTCATTACTGAGGATGGGGCACCAGGAAAGGACTCTGACCACATGAGGACCAACCACATGCATTCTGGCAACCAACATGATCGTAATTACCAAACTAGTCTCCACCAGAATTACTTGGCATTTGTGTTTATGGGAATTGAAGAAGCTACCATTGATTCTTGGCCAGTAATTGGCAAGGCGGACATGCTGCTCCTTTTTGACCTGGTCCTACTTGTCAACATAATGGCTCGAAGTGTTTTTTTTGTTGTTGTTGTTTTTTGACGGGTCATTTTCAAGTTTCGTTGCATTGACAATGCCATGTGTGCGTCTGCAAACTGCGATGGAGAAAAAATGGGTTAATTTTGATGTACTCTTTAAAAGCTAATGAGCTTGTAATATTTTTACAGAAACTGAAACAGAAATGGATATACAGTCTGGATATTGAACTCTAACACATAGTGCCCTCTGTGGGACATCTTAGTATGTGATAGTTTTTGTGACCGAATAAAAAAAGAAGAAGTACATAAATTCACATCAGGGTCAATAGGTCGAGCACTTAGGTTAAAGTGGAACATAATGGAAGATGTATTTTCATTTTCCATCAGTGACTGCTTGTGCATGTCAGTCCAATCACTCGACGCTCAATGCTCAGCTTTACGTCATCGATTTTTGATCCATTAGGTTTCATTACGCCCTGGGTGGTAGAAGGCAAACTCATTCTTCAGAATGTCACACATTGAAAATGTGACTGGGATGACCCCATTTCCAATGATATAGAAACTGAGTGGACTTCGTGGTTTTAATCCCTGCAAGCGCTCTATCAACTTAGTTTCCCACATTGCGTTAAACCTGTCCAATTTGACAACGGGTACTATGAATACCATGTTTTCTGTGATTCGAGCAAAGTGTCTTATGGTGCATGTGTGTATCTTCGATGTGTAGACACAAAAGACGAAGTGTTATGTTGGCTTGTAATGAGCAAAAGTCACATTGTCCCAATTAATGGATATCTGGCAACTATTACTAGATTGGAACTCCAAGCTGCAAAATGTGGTGCTATGTTATATAACGCTGTACGTAATGAGTTTGGTCTTGACATGGTACCAGCTTTCTTTTGGAGTGACTCCACCATAGTCCTAGGTTATATCAAAAATGAATCACGCCGATTTCGCACCTTTATGGAAAACAGAATCTCTGCTATCCGTGCCCTCACTGATCCCAAGTCTTGGGGACACGTCAGGTCACGAGACAATGTAGCCTATCTGTTAACCTGACCAAGTACAACTTCCAGTCAGAGTATTGTTGATTTGTGGCGTAATGGTCCAGTTTGGCTGAGTAAACACTCACTTTTTTGGCCCATTTCAGACAATCAAGTGTTCACTCTTCCAGATAATGATCCTGAAATGAAAGAGGTTTCCATTTGTGCTGTTGAAACACACAATAAATCTTGGATTCAGCGCATTTGTGAATATCACTCATCATGGACAAAGATGATCAGGAATATTGCATGGATACGATTTGTTTTGTATAAAGCAGACAAAGATCACAATCATGGTCCATTATCTGCATCTGAACTTAATTGTTCATGTACGATCTTGAATAAGCATGTCCAACATCAAGCATACAGCCGTGAAGTTCACGATCTTCACCTTGGTAAAGATTTACTGAAATCCAGTGCTCTTTTGTTTTTGAATCTTCTCCTGGATGACGAGGGCGTGATGATAGTAAGGGGGAGGACAGATAAACACCCAGTGCTTCTTCCCCACAGCCATCTTGCCTCTGCTGCCCTTGTAAGGCATTACCATGCTACAGCCCATCCAGGGTGTAAATGGACGTTGTTGTTGCATAAAAAATACTGGATAACCAAAGCCCGTCGCTTGGTGCGACGCATTTTGGGTCAGTGTGTTACATGTAAAAAAAAAAAATGTTTGCCAAACCATCAACTCAAATCATGGCCGATTTGCCCCCAGAGCGTATACAGCCCAACTTGCCCCCATTTACTTATGTGGGTCTTGATTGCTTCGGACCGTATCAAACAAAATTGCACTGATCACAAAAGAAACGATATGGTTGTATATTCACGTGCATGACTACTAGAGCCATTCACATCGAAATGTTGCACTCACTTGCGCGTTTCGGCTTTTTGTAGCACGTAGAAATTTACCAGTCAAGATTTTTTCAGATAACGCTGTAAATTCCATAAAAGGAGAGCAGGAACTTCGCAAAGCGTATCTTTATCACTCAAAGCATACACTGTATTCATACGCAACTTCACGGTTTGTACAATGGAGTTTTACACGTCCGCATTCACCACATTATGGCGGTGACTGGGAAAGACTTGTGGGAGTCATTAAAAGAGTCTTTTGTGCAATCCTGCCAAAAGCATCACATCTTACTGATGAGGTCTTGTGTGCTTTTTTGTGAATTGTAAAAGTACAGGTCAATGATGGTATAAGTGTTAATGCTGCGCTGGATACACTTTCAAGCAGTACTTTCTGCAGCAAAGGGTTAGCTGATCGCTTTGGTTTGAAAGGTCCCGTATGTCAGTACACCCTGAAGACCATGAATGGGACATGCTCAGCGTCCTCTAAGCAGGTCAATATGAAATTGTCATCAGGGAAGGAGTCCATGGTTGTTTTGGGAGGTAAAGTTGTTGACGAAATCCCCATCTATTGTGCTTCCATTCACCAAGATGAATATCCACACTTGCGTGGTTTTGATTTGTCAGCAAATATTAACTGCCAAGTAGTTGACATCTTGATCGGGCAAGACTTTGCCGATGCGTTAATTCCTCTTGAAGTTAGGAATAGCAAATCTAGCCAGGTGTATGCTGTGCGTTACAAGTTTGGATGGGGATTGAGTGGACGCATTCACAGTATTAGTGTCAGCAATTTAGTTGTTTGTAATTACATTACGAAATCTGTCGTTACATCCGAAGTTCATGATTCAAGTCCGATAGCTGACATTGGCAGATTTTGGGATAATGAAAATGTGGGTCTCGAGAAAACTGGCATGTCAGTTGAAGACAAGAAAGTCCTTGACCCTTGGGACAAAGGTTGTCGTAAGGTCAAAGGCCATTATCAACTTCCGATTCCGTGGAAGGATCCTGATGAGGATATCCCGAATAAATTTGTTCTTGCTCAAAAGCGTTTAGACAAATTAGTTCAACGTCTAGATCGAGAGGGCTTATATTCGAGGTATGATCAGGAAATAACTAAATTACTAGACCCAAGTTATGCAGAGCCTGTGCCAATGGAATCCATGCATAATGCCAAGCGTGTGTGGTATCTATCGCATCATTGTGTCCATAACATTAATAAATCAGACAAATTGCGCGTCATGTTCTACTGCGCTGCCCGTTATGGTGGTCGGTCTCTTAATGAACGATGCTTACAAGGTCCAAACCCGATTAACAAATTGCACAATATGCTATTGAACTTCTGCCTCCACGGATTTGCTGTTCAAAGTGATATCCGAGCTATGTATAACCAAGTTTTAATTCCAGACCATGATCGTGACGCCCTCCGCTTCTTGTGGTGTAGAAATGGAGAAGTTGTACATTTACGCATGGCAACCCGTCTTTTTGGGGGGCGGGGGGGGTAGGGGGGGTTGGGTGGGTTGGTGTGCAAGCTCTAGTTCGTATGCACTTAGGAGAACGGTATTAGACAATCCCAATGTTGACCCGTTAGTAAAAGAGACTATACTAAACAACATGCATGTTGACGATCTCGCCAAGTCAGTCAATTGTAAACGAGATGTGTATAAGGTTGTCATAGGTGTCCCAGCCACTTTACAAACTGGTGGTTTGAACTATATAAATTCGCAATAAATGACCAAGACTTACTGGCAGAGATCCCCGTAGAACACCGTGCAAAATAAGTACAAGTACAGACTACAAGACGGTAGAACGATTTACGCAATTAACACGACAATATGTATACAAAACAATGACAATAAACTTTAATTTCATATTCGAGCGCATCAAAGATGACAGTATATAGTGTATATATTGTCTGTGTCTCTGTGTATGTGTACTTTTTAATTTTTTCAGGCACCGCTGAGAGAACAGTGTTGCATCACTGAAAGGGTCCCTGGGTAAAGAAGACGAATAAATAAAAAACAAAAATAGCCAGTCATACGGAAAGGCTAGTTGGACAGGCACAGTCACACTGTTGACACATAAGCCACACATTTGCTCTGTATCTTTGACTTAACTCCTTGTAGTTTCAAACCCTGGAATAAAACTTGAGAAAATTACCACATCAGTACATTTAAAATGCACCGTCAGTTCAGTGTTACCTTTATGAAACTGATACACATAAATGCCAATTTGCAGAAGTAAAATATAAATTGTTTGTCTGCTCAGATTCAGCATGCACATCTTCTTGCTCTATACATGTAATTGAAATATGCGCCGGGACTGAAACGAAACAAGCTGATTTTCCAAACAACTTAAAGGTTGTTATAATAGATTTATATTTAAGCCGTTGGTGTGTATATTAATATCCCGAGTTCCATTTTTTTGCAAATTGTTGAAATTTTAAACGTTAAAAAATCACGTGAGTAAAGCAAACCTTCGTTCCCAGTTGAGGTCGACACTTCAGTGCAGCGGCCCTGAGCTCATAATAAATAATAAATACCTTTATTAAATCAGTTTCTAAGTCAGGGCGTTGTGACGGACGGCATGTAGCCTGCATGTGGATAACTTCAGTGGGTACTGCTGTTGATATTAGCGCATCGGCATCCGTTTCCTAAAGAATAATAAGCCAATTTCCACATGACGTCATGTACCAGGACAGAATTCCACACTGCCTACGTCATTACGAGTACCCATGTTATTGTATGGGTGAGAGGTATGGGGGTTTCAGAAACTTAAAAGTTCTGAAACAGCTATTGTGTGTTAACATGCGGACACCAACATGTATGGTATTAAGTGAACTGGAGCGTTATAATTTATAGTGTATTATTACAAAACGACCACTTAAATACTGGTGTAGGTTAGTTACTGGTAAACGATATAAGATGGCCTTTACAGTGTATAGACTCTTGAAGGCCATGCATGAAAAGGGTACTTTTTCGAGTAAGTGGATTGATCAAGTCAAAAGTAGACTTAATTCCTGTGGAATGGGTCATTGCTGGTATTATCAAGACAATATTAATAAAAAATGGTTCTCTAGAGCTCTCTCTCATAAAGACTGGATGATACTGGTAAACAGCAGTGGAGTCAAGATACTAATAACAACAATGCCTCTTATAATGACAGAATATTTAAACAAAATTTTGGTTTCATTGAGCATTGATACTATGCTACTCCGTGAGACTGCCGCACGTGCTTTCTAGTAACCAGGTACTAGTACACGGAATTAATATGTCAACGTTTTAAGCCAAGACTATCCATGTTGAATTACTGCAGAATATTTGTAGCATCACATTTTGCAGTCAGAACAGACCAATTTGGATTGCATTTGCGCTTCCCTTACGTTCTCAGAAAATCTTCCATCTGAAGCCAAAGAAACTCTGTAAAGGCAAATTTTGGTTTCGAAAAATACTAAAAACAATCGAATGTCAAAATAGAATTAATTTGACTAAATTTAGGTGTTTAGCTCATAAGTAACCTATTGCCACAGGAAGATACAATGGCACTTCCAGAGAACAGAAATTTTGTACGCTTTGTAATACCAATGCTTTAGGTGACGAATTGCATTATAGTTTCGAATGTAGAATTTTATCTGACATTAGGAAAAAGTACATTAAACCCTATTATTTGAGATATTGAAATGCTTTGAAATTTGAGCAATCATTTTCTGGTACATCCGTAAAGGCTAGGCAAAGCTTGGTAATTTTGATTAAACATATAACGGGATTATTTTTGTAAACGGTCACTGCTTATTACATGACCTGTCATAGCCGTTTATAAGTCTTGAGTCTTTTAAAATAATCATATATCCCTTCCCTTGTTTTTTTTTTATCGTGCACAGTCCAACTTTACTGCCCTCTTGAAAAAGCACACAAATGTGCACTTATATGAATTTTTCACCTTATGTTTATTCTTCATTTTATAACACTTCTCTTTTGTTCATTATGAATCTTTTGAGAAGTAAAACATTGTCATTGTTAATGTCATTGTCATTGTAATTGTCATTGTCACTGGGTCCTTGGTGTGACCTCAAGCGGTAATGTTGTGATAAGGCGGGACAGCGTTTTATATCCAAAGGCTGTATCCCGAAGGCATGTAAATGTAGTCACGTGGATGCTCACATGATGTCTCCCTAATAGGATATATGAAAAATCCCTGTATTGGATTTCGAATGGTTTTGGTGACACCTGCAAACAAAAATTATGATTACTTTAACAGGCCTAAATCCAACATGGTAAAGTTTCCTTCATGCCTTTTTAATTTAAATCAAAGACGGTTGGTCCATGTTTACCACAGTTTTAAACAAAATTGACTCATTTCCATTGCCAGCCAAGCACACCCTTTCGTACCTCCGCCTGATCGGGGATGGCATCGCAAAACAAGAGAAATCTCTGAAAAGGGGAAGGCATGTTACCAGCACCAAGGTTTGCAACAAATAGCGTTCTTTTTGTGGCAACTTAAAAGAAAAAATGAAAAGCTCTTCAAAAGTACATTTATCAAAATCATTTTTGCCTGAGAAGTTTTTGAATTTTATCTGGGGAGGAAGTCTCAACAAATGGAAACAATGGGAGTACTGGAGTACAGTAGTTTTGTTCACAAGACTTAACTTCCATTACTATGAAAGTGTGCAATCTGACGTCACTAATATAGGAGAGACATTCAGGAGTGCAAACAATGAAAAATAACAGTTTAGGCTTCACGGAAACACAGTCTGAACCTAAGAGATATCTTATGAAATATGTGTGAAAAAACATCAGACCACTCACAACAAAAAATAGATAAATATCAAAGGTTTCTTTATCTGAAATGTGCTACAAATTTAATGTTACCTCCTTTATATATGAATTTTGTCAGTATTTCAAATCCATTGTAAAAACAAACAGTTAGTTGCTTCATGAGCCATTATGTCAGAGGGTTGTTAATACAGAAGTTTATAACCCCAGTTGGGCCAACATGTTGCTTAACCTATCAGCCTTTTAGTGTCGCCACGTACAGCTTAACATTATGAACAAATTCCGCGAAAAAAAACTTTTTTTCAGAGTTTCTGAGTTGTACTACAAACAATAAGCCTTTGATCCTAAGGTGAGATGTCAACCTTCCAACGCAAAATAGTCCTAGATCCCAAATAAAGCAAAATTTGCCAAGAGTGATACTCGCTTTTTTGTTCACTACTCACACTTTATTTTGCCACAATAATTTCAAAGTTTGAATGAAAAATAAGAAAAATGGTTCAATCCATTTTAAACTGAAAACCTTGAAAAATTGTACGTTCACTTTGCGCAATTGGTGTATACACAAAACCCAAGTGCCAAAAATGACAAAAACAAAACACAATTTTCCACTGTATGTACCTTTCAAAGATATATGCTTTGTTGGACTTATTTTTAGTTTATTGTGTTTTATGGCCAATTTTGTGGACGCCTCTGCTAAGAAAGGTAGATCCTTAAAAGTTAGGAAACGCTATCAGCCAAAGTAATAAGGTGGAAGGTCAATGTCACAGTGACGTATTTTTCCACGCGATACAGCGAAGTTCCAAGAAGTGTCCAGGCACTAAGTTAGGCTGTCTTCAGCAGTTTCTTTGACAGAGTTAGAGGCCAAAGATCTAGGTCACAGTGATCTTATTTTAATGTACGACACACTGCTATCCTATAGAATGTCCACACACTAAATTTGGCAGATGAAGGTGTTAGGGTACAGGAACTCAGAAATTTTAGTCTTCACTCTAACAGGTTCAAACGTAGCCAAATTTATCTTTTGGATGAAAGATGTATCCTTTTTAAACAGGGGCGTAACGTCTTAGAAGACATAATAGGGTAATACTTCAAAGACCAACAGCCTTTTCCAGGTTCTCAATTTTAAAACCTTGGCTCATTATCGCAGACGTAATAGTATGGAGGCATTAAACGGGAAGCTTAATTAGTAAGAGTACAATAAGAATAAATCCAGTTAAAAGCAAAAAGCGTAAACTGTTTTTGCACCTTAAATGATTCGAACGGTTCTTAATCCACATGATGCTGCATAGTAACGGCTTTTATGCCACCACACCTTGAAATAAAATGCTGGTTTTCTTGTCTTGTATCGAATAGTTGTCAACAAAATCAATCTGATTACCTCCTACTAATTTTATTTCTCCGGACGCAATGTCATTCCTTTTCAATACAAGTTGGAACCATCCAAGCATCCTCGTATGAATGGTCACTTCGTCAGTTTTTATTGTGATATCTAATACATTTCCAACATATTTCAGTCCGATAAGTTTTATTGCTGTGGCATCCGGTGGTGGCCTCGGTCTATGGAATTCAAGCATTTCTGGTCGGATTTTGATCCCTGCAAAGCCGTACATAAGCGTCATAAGAAAGCCTCCCATTTCGGGTAAGAAATTGACCGTGCCTGCCAGCTGACCTGCTATGCTCTTCTCGTTGTATTCCGTCCATATCTGAAATAACAGACAAGTAACCGTGATTGGATCAGGTGAGTAACAGTGACGTATCTAGGGATCTGGTAGGAGAGGATACAAAATGTAATATTCTAATCAAAACAAAAATCTCCCATGGCTTCACAATAGAATGGGCGCTGGATTCTTTGGCACATTGTAGTTCAAGTTGATATTGATAACTGTACAACTATGTGTCAATAAATACGAGAATGCTAATGTAAAAGTGCAGTTAGACCGTATTTTCACTTTGACCTAGTTTCACTGAGAGGTAGGCTGATGTGGGTGTTGAAAACCACGACAATGTTTGCTTAGACAAGGAATGTAGGATTGGGCCGGGGGGAGGGGGTCCTCTGAGTACATCATAAAGCGCATACACAATTAATCAGCATCAGCCCTAGCTTGCACTAAAATACGAAGATTTTAGGGTTTGTGCAGAGCAATGACGTCTATTCTTGTGATACATGATGGCTGGATAGGAAATATAATGATTAAGAGGGGCTTAGAACTCACAAAATTATTGGAAGTCACGGACATTAATTTTCAACAGAACGCATACAACCTGACCCTTAAAGTCATCTGTAGTGATAGGTGATGTGCAGGGTCACTGCTGGTGCTTTTATGTTGCTCTATATTTCATATTTTTCAATTCTCAACCTGTTCGCACAAAGCGAATGCAGGATTCTCTCAACACTTGCTGGGAATGAAACTTGACTGGGTCTTTACCCAAGTATTTTTTTTTACCATAAATTAGTATATTGCGTATGTTGTATACTGTAGCTGTAGTAATTTTAATGCTCCACTTAAGTTGACGATATTAACTCACTTCCTCGATGCGCTAGATTAAAATACACTAATATATCAACACAGTATAAATGCATACGAAGCAAACCCAAAGATTTCGTCGGTGTTTACGACTTCCAAGTCAGCACTTTGCAAAAATGTCAGGTGAGGTGTACCACACTGCAGGATTTTAGGCACTTCTCACGGGAGTCACTTTACAAAGCGTATTGTAATAAAGCGCAGCCATCAATATGCGCTAAAATTTCGATTTTTATACTAAGTTGTATTTGTGTTAAACACGGTGGGCGCGAAAATTTCTAGAGCTACAGTATAGTTGTGTTCACGTTTTTGTATGTGTGCCTTTTTCAAAGACACCTGAAGAACAGTTTTTCACCACTGTCAAAGGAGTCCCCTGGCGGAACACACATACAGACAAACCAACAAACCATTTCCTGATTCACAAGCAATTATAAAGAGTTACATAACAATCGATAAGAGTTCATGTCAGCGTGGTTCCGAAAGGGATCCAAGTGTACATACATGTGTATGCAGCACCATCTACAACCATCAACCGGATCTACTACGAACTTTTGGTAGTGCCCACCGGAGGGCATCTGCTGGAAGTTTTTTTCTTTTTCATAAGACTTTATGAGCTATTTTGTATGTTTTTTTACTTCTGCTGCAGGATTACTAGCTCGAGTGTCTTTAAGCTATGATGGGTGTACTACAAGAAAATGTAAGTTTTCATTAAAAGGGGACTGTTCCTACATCATATCTTTTCTGATTTTAAACATTTTCTGCCATGTTTGAGAATGTTTACAGTACCACAGAAACAACAAAGCGAAAATAACCAAACTTCATATTTTTCTTGTTTGTTATTTGGTTGAATGGAACATACTATCAAAAGTAGCAAGTATTGTTGCAATACAAATAAAGAAACATTTCTTTTTTGTGAAAAAATTAAGCAATGCATGGCAAAAACAGGATAGTCATGCAGTGCTGGGTACAGACTGGGTCCGAGTTGCACCGGCAAAGACCGGCTTCGTCGTAGCCCGGTCGTGGCTCCTTCCAGTAAGGCCGAATTTCTATGTCCTTCTCAATTCCTAACCCTACATCCCTCCCTCGTCCTAAATAAAATATCCCTTTAGAAAAGGGATAGCTAAAACTGATATCCAGCTCATTTTCTACGTGGCTACCGCTCATGCTTTCTCTATTGCTATCCTCCATTGTATCGCATCAACTTCTTTCCATGACGTCACGACCCAGAGCCCGCTTGATGGCAAAAAATAGCGAATTTGTCAACTTCGAGCCCGTCAAAGGAAACAATATTCTTTGGCAAATAGTTATTTTCCTGTGTTAATAGGGCATATTTTCTTCACAAAAGTGATATAGCACCCCATGTCCTTCAATTTGAACTAACATAATAATAATAATAATAATAATAATAATAATAATAATAATAATAATAATAATAATAATAATAATAATAATAATAATAATAATAATAATAATAAATCTTTCAACGTATGGGACCTTTAAAGTCACCAGTGAGTATCAATACATGAGGATTGCTTTCAACAGGAAAGGTCAGAATTAGCTCTAAAGTGTGTATTCACCCCAATACACAACCGAATACACAAACATTTGGAGGGCTAGAATTGCGTATTCCTATCGGTTCGCATGTTTAGGTAACCTTTAATAAACTGGCCACTTTAGTAGCTGTGGTTATATGATTTTTGTGAGGCATTTAGTCATGTATCTAGATTCACTGTTCTTGACCTTCTGTTCTTGACCTTGCCTGTTGCGGATGTGATTGAATTAAATATTGACTCAAGAAAAGTATTGCGGATCTCTGCGGGTTGACCGGCTAGTCGATAGTAATTCCCTGTTAGTACTGACCCACGTTTGGTCGATATGTCAACCAAGTTACATTCACAGTTCGGACTTTCAAGATTGAGACGCCGTGTACTTGGCAAGCATGTATATGTCTTGTGACCACGGAATGGACACGTGTCGAACCAACAACCTTCGGTACCAAACGCCTAGCCGAAAACGGGAAAAGCATATACCAACTGCACCAAGTCCCAACCCCCCCCCCACCCCCCCACCCCCCAAATGGTTCAATTGAGGCCGGTATGCGTGAATGCCATAATGGACACGGCCCAGTTCATTGTGTTTAGTGTATTCGGAGATGTCCCAGATCGGGGACTGTACATATATGATTGTTGACCAGGGGACGGATGGGTCTCGAAGCATCAACCTTCGGCACGAATCACCCAGATAATTGTAACGGCCCAGTTCTTTGCATTTCATCCAGTAAAGGCACTGTATTCGGACTGCTGACGATTTTAAAATGAAACTTGAAGTGGTAATATGAGTATAATAACAAACCAGGATTAGCAAGTGGTCAATAAGGAATATGTACAAACTTCAGTATTTTATTGCTCAAGCTCTTGCTAGTCATGCCCACCACGATATTTTTTAGTCCCCGCCACGTACCATAAGGTCCGGCGAGGACTCTAGCGATCACTTGGCAAAGGGACCCTGGCGCGCATGCGTACTGTGGCTCTGATGGCGACTGAGGCTTTGCGTCATATAGCGATTACTTCTGGGGTCATTGAATACAAAGTCGGAATTGCAGAAAATACCCGTCTGATTTCACAGGCGCTCGTTACGTTCAGTCAGTCGAGCTTTCGTGCTTATACGCCGGGCGAAGGGGGGGGGGGTGAGTAAAGAGGGTGAACCTGGAACATCTATGCATTCAATGACCAAAATGGATTTTGTGGGACATTTGCTACAATTATAGGCGTGTTGCTGTGGATATATGCAGATTTCGATGGATTATCGGCGTGATATACTCTACTGAAAATAGTTTTGGAATAAACTGGTGAGTTACAGCTTGTTGGTGTGTACAGAAGCGGGGAAATTATGCCAAACGTGAAGCGGGGTGGTGGTCCAGATGTCAGCTTCGTTTCAATCCTTTCTATGTAGGAGCTCCATGTGACGACGTTGTGGTTTAAGGCCCATCCGCCACCATCTTATCAGCACAAATAACTGACTGCACAGATGAATCCACAATATTTTATTGCAGATATGCCCCTATGTGGGTCATTGACAGCATACATGTTCTAGGTCCACCCTCTTTACTACCCCCCCCCCCGCGTATATTAGCACGAAAGCTTGACTGACTGAACGCTACGAGCGCCTGTTTCTGATTTGGCTACCATTTGGATATGGAAGTAAGTTTGTACATTACCGCCCTTATTTAAACGGTCGTTGTTTCAGTGAGTCGCGAATGAGCGTCATGGGACCATGCCGACTGCCGGCGCAGTCTCATTAACAAATTCCATGCCCAGAGAACGCCAAACGCTGCTGACAATCGACACAGAGATGTCAAATCATGTGTTTCCGAGCAGAAACGCTACACTTTAAATATTTCGTACATTAGTTACATCGTATTTTACATTTCAGTTCTTTATTTCGTCTTGCATTTCCGTCGCATTTTCCAATTGAGATGTTGTTGACAACGAAAACACTCTGTTTGCGCATGCACCACTGGAAATCCTACCTTCCGCTTTATGGGAAATCCTACGCCCGCTGAGTATGGCGTTATAAACTGAAACAACCCTGCCTGAGCACATGATGTCATGCGTATATCGCATGATCTACATCATGACTAATTATGCAGTAACGAATCAATTAATAATAAATGTAAAAATGAGACCGACATATCATCATATCCTAGTCATAGCTGACAGATTCCCCGTACGAAACACATCACATTAATAAACGGAATCAAACATTGCTATAGTTTCGGCAATTCAGATTTTATCCCCTTCTTTGTGCCATATTGCATTGAAAACCCATGGGATATGACCTATGTGATATTGTCGACCATATCCGATGGTTGGGACTACTTTCCACCATATTTGTAAAATCAGAGATATGGTTTTCCACATATGACAAGAATCAGTTCCATATTTAGTAGGACTATGGGTCAAAGATCGACCAATTTTTCCATCAGCGCTGAACACTCGAACGGAGACCCGCCAAACACCATTCAACAGCTGAGCGGGCGCTAAAATGTACAGTCCGTGAACAATTATGCAACAGCAAGCAGAAATCAACAGCACGCCATGTGTAGCTTTCTGGAGGGAAAATCTCCTCTTTTTCAGAAACCTCTAACATCTGTCCCAAACACTCCCCAGACTCTGTCTTCATCATTTGTCGCAGCTGGCGTAGCAGGTAGCCATCGCCCCTTTCCTTCGGGCAATGCAGGTAATACCGCGGTAAGTGATGGGGCCAATCTTATGGCCCTCAGTCAGTTGAGCTTCACGGGTGCATATTTTGAAATACTTGCCTGTACAATATTCCAAGGCAACGCGACCTTCATATTTTCCTCTCCACCAAATTAATTCCATATAAAAATAATATAAAAGTGACTTTGCGTTGAGCTTTTGGGCTGAAGCTACGGCCGTTCAAGTAAGTCCGCCATTAGGCCTATGATCGACCTCTTTTTCTGTCGTTTAAGTTATATATTAATACGGCCTGACTGTTGCAAAGTTCGATACAATGTAATGAAATAAAATGGTTCAACTGATAAAAAATGTCTTTTTTCTTTCTTATTGAACCAATGATGGTTTCAGAGTTAATCAATAAATTTTTAAAATGTGTGCCCACCAGGCGTCACGTCCGTCACGCATGGTAATATTACTATGTCTTCCAAAATAATAATAGCTGGAGCTTGAGTTTCCATATGGTGAACAGTCACCTATTCAAGAATCAAATTGAAACTGTTTTTCACAACTGCACGGTTTTTCAGGCACTAATGGGTTTTAATGTGTCAAAATATCATGTCCGTCGCAAACTTGAAACAAATAACACGGAATGGTTGACCACTCTTATGAGTCTGTTTAAGAGAAATACATGCATATGCAGCATGTACATCAAACCAGAAAAATATGTGGTCTCAAATTTTGTTTGTCAATAAAATGTTGAAACCTTTGAATCTTGAAATCTTGGTCTCTGACCAGGATGTATTTGATGAATGCATTGTAGTCTGTTACAACGTAAGTGCTGATAGTTGAGACAGTAATTTACAAAGGGTTGTTTTGATGACTCCATCCACACTTCATGCCACATGGTTTTCATTTTAGTCCATGATCATGCACAGTATACCATCTCCTACTACCTGCATTGGCCCCCCATTACCAGGTTGAGGTAGCTTTTGACTAGCTTTGTCAACATAATACAACAACACAACCAATGCCCCAAATTATCAATTACACCTCCATGCAATTAACAGTGGTTGGCCTGTTTATGCATTGGCCGAACTTGTAGTAAATGATCACAAGTGGGACTGAAATATACTGGATAGCCTGTACCCAGGGAAAGGGAGGAGGGCCGGGGTGGGTGGGTGTCCCAGTACACCAGTACAGGAAATAATTTTGCCATGACAGGGTACAGAAAATACGAATATTCCAAAATAATGGCCAGTATGAAATTCAATACATATAATGATCTGAAACACAGAAGAAAGAGGGCCTCCAGTTTGCTGGTATGGGAACACATCACCCCAGTGTGCCAGCATAGTGCTACTAAGGAAATACCCATAACCCCCCCCCCCACACACACACACACACACTAAATGACATGCTGCTCTGCTTCTTTGCAGCCTGCTTGCATGACTAGTTCTATGCATACAAGAAGGAACTTTGCAATACATATATATCCGTTCAAACTCCCTTTCAGAGTTCATAGATGTACTTAATGAGGGAGGATGTCTGCCTAGCATCAGTGTTTCAGTACATCCATGACACCTTTTTTTCAACCATGATCATAATTACAGTTCTGGAACTTAATATGTTCATTTTGACTTACTCATAGAATTTGTTTCTTTCTGTCTGTCTGCCTGTCTCTGTCTCTCTTTCTTTCTTTCTTTCTTTCTTTCTTTCTTTCTTTCTTTCTTTCTTCTTTACCAGTGAATTTGTAAAATACTTTTCACTGGCACCATTATACATAGAAACTCCAAACTTTGCATGATTGTACCTTAAAATTATGCAACTTAGGGGTGTTTAAAATTTTAAATCTTGAATATCTTCAAAAGTATATCAGATGGCGATGTCATTCCAATTTTTACCAGTGGGTTATTGACCATTGAGTATTTAATGAATTTAAAACAAAAGTTGTTCCAATTTAGATTATGCTAATAAGCAGCATTTAAAACTTTAAATCTTGAATAGCTTCAAAACTATTATAGATAAAGACGTGATTTCAACTTGCACTAGGGGGTTATTGGCCATTGTACATGTAATTAATCTAAAACAAAAGTTGTAGCAATTTATTTTATGCTAATCAGCAGCACTCGAAATTTTCAATCTTGAATATCTTCAACACTATAATAGAAAGAGGTGTCATTCTAACTTCTGCTATGGGGTTGTTGACCATTGCGCACATAATGAATTAAAAACAAAAGTTGTAGCAATTTTAATTATGCTAATTAGCATCATTAGAAATTTTAAAATCTTGACAAACTTCAAAGCTTTAATAGATGGATATGCCATTCCAACTTCTACTCCTGAGTTATAGAATACTTTTACATTGCCATACCAATATACTTTGAAGACACACACACTGATTTGCTATGTAGCAAATCAATTTTTCTAGATTTAATATTGTATCTCAAGGCCTAGTTCAAGGCTATACCATTTTAGGATGTGACTATTGAAATGCTTCATAATCGTTATAAACATAGATTTGGCATACAGATTTATTACAGATGATTTTAACCCTATAAACTTTGAAATAACCATTAATTTTCCATATGCATGATGTTAAGGTTGTTTTGTCTCAAATGTATATGTTTTTTGTTTGCTAGTTTTTTTCCTCATTTTTCAACCTAGAGTGCCATGCGGTAATTTGTGAGTGATGTATATTTTGAATTTTAACACTTGACTATTTCCACAATCATTCCTAATATTACATGTATCAACAGTTTTCTCTTAATTCATGGGACCTGATAGCGTTCCTAGGAAATTGACCTCTATGTTCCTAGGACTTGAGTAATATATTCGAGGGATTTTAGTTATGTTCCCAGGAATTTGCTATTATATTCCCAGGTACTTGCCACTATGTTCCTGGGACTTCTGTTAAATTCCCAGGCCTGGCATTATATGTTCCTAGGAACACCCTTATATTATCAGGAAATTGCCTAAATTCCCAGGATATTGCCTAAAATCCCAGGAAATTGCCTGAATTCCTGATATTGTATTAATATTCATAATGCCATAAATCAATTATGAGTAAAGTAGTAATAATATAATTGTGCAAATTTACTGCTAGAACGCATCTCCACACACTGTGAAAATTTGGTGCTTCTACCATGATCAGAACTGGAGATATGATGATGGGGCAAAATTTATCGAATGGAATGGACAATTTATTTTGGAATGATATATATATATATATATATATATATATATATATATATATATATATATATATATATATATATATATATATATATATATATATATATACATATACATATACTTTGTCTGAATATTTTACAATGGTGTCCCCCACTGATCCGGACGCTCCCCTCTTTGTTCTGATGTTCTTTTATTGTTGTTGAGAGGTGTGGTATTTGAACATGATGCATATTGCTTATGTGTTTCAAAATTCATCTCAGTAACAGAATAAAATGTGAATTATAAGCCTAAGAGGACTTGGTACCTGAGTATTATAAAATTGTGTATTTGTATCCTGTATGCTGTGGGATGTACAAGTAACTGAAATAAAACAAACAACAACTATGTTATCTTGTGATGTATTAATATTTGCCTACATATACATTACATTCCTAACAGAGTTTATAAACTCAATAGGGTTTCTTCTCTGTTATTGAATGCTGTAGTTATTTCGTCTTATATGTTGACTACGAATTTGAACTTGCGGGGTTATACATGCAGTGATTTTTTTATAAGACTGAAGATAGTGTGTCTCTAAAGGATATGGCTTCTATACCTTGAATGGTTCAACAACGCAGTTCCAGTGGCCTTTTATGAACTCGGCGGTGGCTTCTGACTCAAGTCCTAATATGATATAAACGGCTGATTGGAAGCTATGCGTCATGGCTGGGGGGTTATTGATGGTTAGGGGTCGGTAGAATTCTACGTCATTATATATACATATATATATATATATATATATATATATATATATATATATATATATATATATATATATATATATATATACATATATATATATATATAATACAAATACAAACTCAACAAACTTTATCTCTTGTTCAGTTGTTATGCATTTTACGCGTACATTTCATGGCGAGAAATAAAACTTTATTCATAGCTTCTACGACGTACGTTACTGCATAAGCGTGAATCAACATGTTTTTATTTGCCGTTGTTACTCACAATAATATGTACTGCTTCCAAATCAGTTTACAGAATCAAAATTGAAATGACACATTGCAATTATGCTCCTCATGTCAACGGTACAAACTTGGTCTTGGTTTATGTGTATTTGACCTGGCTCCATTGGTTGACATTATATAGCTAATTATACAGTCGAGTTTCAAAAAAGAACACAAAAGGCGTAAGAGGAACGAGTCAGTCTTTAGAGGTAGACTGAATGATTAGGTTAGTCTGTCTGTCTGTCTTTCTGTCTTTCTATCTATCCATCTATCTATCTATCTATCTATCTATCTATCTATCTATCTATCTATCTATCTATCTATCTATCTATCTATCTATCTATCTATCTATCGATCGATCTATCTATCTATCTATCTATCTATCTATCTATCTATCTATCTGTCCATCAGGTCAAAACTCCATTTGAGACAATCGCCATGAAAACATCATTTCCATGCTGACATGACCAATTTAACATTTAAACAATCCATCAACGTAATACTGGGAATTCAGCGGGTTACACCTACCATGTTCATAACCCTCGTATGCATAGTGGAGCCGCTTGACAGGATCAAAGGGCAGATAAAGATACATGGCCTTTTGAATCCACTCATCTGGAATTTCTGACCAAGAATCTCCGCTACATTCACAGACCAGGTAACGAGCATAATGTATAGATAAACTGGCCATGACGTTGGTGAACACGTTATTGTTGACGTTAAGATGGAAATCATCTGGTCCCATAACATCTATCAGCAAACAAATGTTAGAATTTTTTCTTGCGGAATATGTAGAGTATGTGAAAAGAATGCATCACGATCCAAATAGGATGGCTAACTCTACACAATAACCATTATCCGAGTTGGATTCAAACTAGCGAGGACTCCACACCGTTGAGATACCCAGCGTTAAAACATGAAACTTTAAAAAAACTATATCTTTACTTGAAAATAGGGATATGTTTTCGAATCGTAGTTTTGAGATGCAATGCGCCAGACCGTAACTCTCAAGAGGCTGTTTAAAATCTGCAACTTACTTTATCTGAACAATAACACATCAGTATGCCTTTTCCTAAAAAAAAAAAATGGAAATAAACCTGACAAATTATGTATTTAGTTAAAGTGTTAAATACTAACTGTTGATATCATATCTCCCTTTTGTGCTGTTATACACAGCTTTGTGACCCCAGAAGCGCGCAATCTGCGCCATGACGTCACATCCCCTATACCGATTGTCCACTAAGAAATCTTTGTCTTTCGTGGCGGAGTAATACAGACGGATTGCATAACCTACTGCCGCCGTCACAAACAACTGCTGGTCTCTGCAGGTTTCACAGGTGGGTGGTGTGACGTCTCGACCACTGTGCGCACTCTCCCAAGGAAAACGGTATCCAGAAAGACCTATTGGAATACAAAATGTCAAATTTGTAAGCTTTTGCCCTTTGAGCTACGTCGATTTTGACGTGTTAATCCGGAACGATAAAGAGCTTTCCCTTTTAATAGAAGGGCCCCTCTTTCTACAACAGTTTGCTCCCGTCAAACATGGTCTGTTAAGGTCAAGTTTGCCTTAAAGTGAAAATCTTGGGGTGTGGTATCCGCTTTCAACATTTGTGCAAGAAACTTATTATAGCTGCCTTTTAAAATAATCTTAATTTCAAAACGTTATAACAGGTATTAACTTATCATCAGCTGCCTCATGCAAGCCTTCACGAATTTGAAGAAAAGAGACATTTCAAGAATTTATAGTCCATGAAAAAGTACAAAAGGTTATTTTTGTTCAGATATCCGCGAACAAATTCCATGGTTGGTTACTATACTCTCATGGAAAGTCTGCATATGTTCAATAATTGAAAATCGGTCATTTAGACGAGTTGTGTTCCTTGAGGTGACAGTACACGTAGGCACAGACGTTATGCAAATAGCGCATGAGTAACTAGTTTTTATATGAATCTCATGCAAAAATGACCATTTTTACGTATATAAGCAAGACGGGTTTGATTATACAATGGTGTCCTTTTAAGCACAAATTACAAATCTGACCACGAGGCCAATGGGTCTAATGCTCTGATGATACATAATCTGATGTCCATCACCAAAATTTATTTCCTGAAAAATTTCCCCCTCCATCACATTGAGAAAATTTATCAAGACCATTCATAATATACATCAAACGTCCACATGATAAACATTTGTACATTTGGCATCATTTGCCTTATTCTTTATCAAATTATTGAATGAATTTTTTATGTGCTTTATGACCTTGGAAAAGAGGTCAAGGTCACACTGTCATTCTGCCACGTTGACCCCGAGAGTAGGTCATCAATTAGACTTATAACTACAATGTCCTCAGGTCCAATTTTGACCCACAGACTAATTTTTTTTCCATCTAGGTCCTATATACACCTTCTATTACAAAATCACCTCTTCCAACGTGACTGGTCCGGTAACCTAGGTCGAAGTCAGTGATATAATATAACATATTAGCATTAGACATGATCAATATATCTTCAATTCTTCCTTTAGGTATAGAATTTTATATCTTTCAAGACATTTCAACTCTTAATTTCTCCTTCATTTTTCCAGGCGGTACCAGTCGTAGTATATGCAATTGAGATTTTGACTTCATTATACAATCCCACTAAATTTCTTCAAGATCGATAATAAATTAAAGATGCTGGGATGTTCACAAGATGTTTACATTGTGGCCCATTTATTACATGACACTGTAGGTGGCGCCACAAACATTAAAGTCAACATACATTTTCATACACTTAATCAGCCCTAACCAGTAGCGTGTTCTCAATATTTTCACATTTTCACCATATTCCAACTGGCTATTTGACCTTGACCTACAATCTAGGTTAAAGATGCATTATTTGTCAAAGTGTGTGCCCCGCATCCAACTTGACCTCCCAAACATGAAGAATGCTTGAGCGGTCACAAGATTATTTTCACATTTTGACCCATATAATACATAATACTGTAGACGAGGTCACCAATATCGAACTCGACATAGATTTGCGTACATTTAATAAGTGCTGAAAGGTGTATTGGGCTCTCTTGAAAGCTGTCGACTGCATGGCGCAAACAGACAACATGCAGTTAATGGACGGATGGACGGTCAGATATGACTGATAGCAATGAGCTCTGTGACCTGTGGCAAACAGAGCTAAAAACTGGTATATCTGACCATAGCATTGCACTAATATTCGTTTGTACCTATTGCCCTGGCATGTTCGACTGCCGGACCAGCCATGGCCGCTCTGTACCTCAGCTGCCACTTGGCCAGCTCCGGAAAAAGAAGGACTATCACTGGCAGCATATACATCTCGTTGTCCCAAAATACCTGGCCATTGTAGTCATTTTTGGCGAGACTCTGTCGGCCAAGGCCAAAGAAGAGGTCACTGTGTTCTGGATTTGTTTGCGGATTCATAGCAGGCAAAGAACTCAATATGTAATACTGTGAGAAACGAACTATTTTATCAAGTTGAACATTTCCGTCGACTTCAATCTTAGCTGATTGCCACACTGTTTTCCAAGCCTTTACGTGTTCCTCACCCAGTTTGTACGGGCGTCCACCCCGTATGCAGCGATTTGCCAAGTCAAACTCCACCTGTGCAGAGGAATATTTGCGGTCCATAGCCATAACAAATGTTATGCTTCTGGGATATCCACTATATATCCGGATTTCGTTGACAGGGTCATGGTAGAAAACGTGTACGGTTTGCGTTGTAGATCCCTGTTCATGTTGCAGCGTTTGTCCTGTCACCTGTCTGCAAAAATAGCCACCACACACTTCCAACATATATACATTTGTCAAGTAACAGTACAATCCATGAACATTATTTAGAAACTGGATATTATTATAGCAAATAGTTATCATTTGGGCCCATGTTAAAGCAAATACGCAATAGACAGATTTCGGTTCGGTTCAAACATATTTTATTTTCTTAAAGTCGATTAAAAAACAGGCATTGCCTTTTTATGAAGAGCACTTGCAAAAATGAGAGATTACTGCATTTCATGTTACATGAACAAGAAAAAAAAAAGAGAAGAGGACAAAAGACATTAAGTTCCGGCCGATATAAACCAGAACACTTTGACAGTAATGTGCTCGGATGACTTTTGATGGACAGATTGATGTTGGCCTGTGACTTTGGATTTAGACCAAGATCACGCTCCTTCAAGACCGTCATCATGTGCAAATATTACGGTACTGGCTGTCTGAATACCTATCAAAATATCACACTAAACATGATCCAACATAATTCGCAAATTGAAGTCAAAATGCGTGATTTACGAATGTTGTCTTGTAATATTTGACAATGGCTCAAGATTAGCAATGTGCCCCTCCTTTTACACTGATACAAGACTATCACCATGTGCCACCTTTAGGTTGTATCTGAAATAGTTCCCCAGATTTCAAGAGAACAAGTTCATTCAAAAAAGGTCTCTTGAAGAAAAATGTTGAAGTTTTCTTGTCAAACTATAACGTATCATTTTTATGTTATAGGTATTGGTATTACGTGTCTAGTAATCGACTTTCTGCATATTAGTCTCCTCAAGCAATATTTTATACACCGAGCTTTCAAAATTTTAGATGCAGCTAAAAATTGCATAATGTTGAAAACTATTACTTTTGAATAATAAGACGCGCAAAAGCGGGATCTCACCGGCTGCCACATCGAATGAGGGCTTACGGGGTCGTGGTAGTTTTCCACCGCCATATGTATAGTCAGCGCATATAAAGCTGTAAGGTACAATGCTACTTAGGCTTGCGTAAACTCCACTGTTACATGCAAGGGTGTTTACATTATACTGCCTGGGATACAACATATTCGTTTTATGGATTTTGAACCGATAACTAAGCAATTACACCTATTTTTTAAAGCACTGATGAGAGTTGTTCTTTTGTCTAAAGAATACTAAACCTATATAATACCTTGCTGAAAAAGATAGTATTTCCCTGAAAACTATATATTTTTTCAATTCAGTTGACATTTATAGTCTTAATTGTGACTGAAAAAGTATATCTATCCATATAATGATGTTTATTTTCATTATCTCAGACCACCAAATCTAGGCCAATTATCATAAAACGTGTTTTTCCTGTCTCTTTTCGATGTTCTCTGTACCAAGGTTGCTAATAGGACCTTCTTTTACGTACATGATACAGATTCCCCGGGCTTCAAAACATCACTATATTGCCTTATGCTAAGTGCCTTTAGAACTTTTACAAATGAAAGAGATAATAAAGAAGAAAAATACAGCCAGATCAACACCACCCCAGCCTACATTTAATGATGATGATGATGATGATGATGATAATAATAATATTAATAATAATTTATTTAAACCCCCGCGAGCGAAGAAATAATCAAAATATACGCAAAATAATGTGTACAATAAAATGCAGATAAATAAACTTAAGAATTAAACCACAAAGAATGCCAAACTTAAAAAGTTATTAATGGTAGTGTGGTCAGCACCTGCTCCTCTAAGTAAGGCTTAATAAACGTTTCCTGCATGACCAGGTTGGTAAAACTGTCAATTACCCCATAATATGTGTCTCTATTTACCCATGCAGGGTTTATTAAAACTTATGTCCACATCTGACCTGCCTAGTTACATTATCCTGTCCATGAGCGACCCCAAAACTTCTGTTCCGTCAGCAATATGTAGCGCAAGCAAGCTAGCGCACAAAGTTCTAGCGGGGCTCGTCACCCGGAATTGACGCCACCACAAAGACTGGGTGTTGACTTTCAATTTACCTTCCACCCGACCGATTTCAACAGCCCGCAGTAATTTTGAGGGGTGATTACGAATTGTTTTTCCTAGCACCCATTTTACAATGTTAGCCTGGACTTCCTCTAACTTATCTAATTAAATCTGCTTGACAGAGTAAGAATCACAGTCACATATTAAGAGAGAAGGCAGACCAACTGACCACCAGTGATGGCACTTTACTTCCATAGGAAGGCCTGGGTTGGAGCACCCCACCTCAGACAAACTGTACCTTGCTCGGCGACACGCCTGGACATGTATTTATTTTGTAATTAATCAGAAGCGATCTGAAAGTAAAATTGTAACATTTTCTCATTTGTTGTCCTAATGTGCCCCATGCGTTTTGTACCGACAGAGACTCGGAGAACTACTGATCATAAGTAACGGCTAAGAAATATCACATGCGATATTGCTGGTGAGAATCCCCCATTGCAATTGTCAGGCTACGTTCCTGTCGAATTTGGGACTTCTGTGTACAAAGGTGCCTCGAAAACTATCCAGACAAAATTTAGCATTAAGAAGATGAAGAAGAAAAAAAAAACAAAAAAAAAAAAAACAAAAAAACAAAAAAAAAAAAAAACAAGCAAACAAAAAAAAAAAATCACGGAAAAAACGAAAGTCTAATTAAATTGTGGGCAATACACTGCAAACAGTGTATCTTTAGAGACTGCCGCCAGCAGCCATGTTAACAACAGTTACTGCATTTTTTTCAAACCTGACAAGATGGTGGATTCAAGTGTTGGCTGTCCACAAAAATGCCAATTTATATTAAACTTTTGAGAGGTTATGCAAATATAGACTTTCCTAAAGTTTGTGAAGTGCGATGAGTCCGATCGCTAAATAATTTCAATTTAGTTTTGGATTCTAATTTAACTTTTTTTCCCACAATTAAAATATATATGTGCAAACACAAGATTTCCTTTTTTCATGTAGTTCCAAATCTAAAAGACAAGACTTAAGCCAAAAATACCAAATATATATTTCCAAAAAAGCAGTTACAGTCGGCTTGAATTACAAAAATTGAGTACAGCAGCAGTAACTTATAACAATTGTGCCATAATCAGAAAAAATGAAAGGAATTTTCAGAAAAATTGAAGTTAACGAAATTTCGTATCAAATGTACTTTTTGTTGTGTTGTGAATTTCAAACTAAACACCAAATTACGTTATTTGTATCTAGTTCATGTACTAGTTGTCTTTATGCAATTCAAATATATCCGCCACAATAGGTAATATTCAAGATTATGTTCTGGTTCCCTGACTGAAATATTAAGGGAAAATTGTTTAGCAGCAAAACAATGAAAGTTTGCATGTCACTTGATTTTTCTTAGGTTTAGAATTTTTGTTCCTTGAAAATAAAGATACATGTTTTGATAATGTAGGTTATACACATCATTATTATCTTATTCATATATCAATTAATTATTCAGTTACTTTATTTATTTATTTTTCATTCAGTTATTTACTTAATCATTCATTTATTTGGGGGGAGGGGTTGGGGGCTCAGATAACTTTCTCCATTACAAGAGATCAACCTATTCACTAAAGCTTTGCCGCCAGTGTGTGATCTACTGTGGAAGCTCTTGCATCACGCTTTGTCTGAATGTCAATAATGTTGGCGTTTTTCCAATCAAAAGGCCAAATAATTCTTGTCAGATATATTGAATGGTGATCCAGAGGAGCTGCTGATGCAGCCTTTGTGTTCAGGTGGAACTAATTCCATCACGGCCAATTGCCTTTATAGAATTGAATAATTCATATTGTTGGCTAATTTTGCGGAAACAATATCGACATATGGAATAGGTCACTGAGAAAAGCTTTTGACTCCGGATGCGAGTTTGAAAGCACACCGCCAGATGGCAACACAAGTAGAATTGACATCGACAACAGGATACCAGCCAAATCGCACATAAAAGTAAAAAAGCCCTATCTTAAAGATATGAGAAATCTTCGACGCATGTTGAAATTGCGGCGCGTATACTGGAGAAAAAAATCACACTTGATCTGGAGCGAATCTGCGTGCCTAGAAAATGATTAAAATTAAAGAGGTTTTAAAGTTAATTGAGTGATAATCCAATGTATCTTGACCATTATCTTTTGAACTGAAATTCCCCCTTCGTCTTTAACAGGTTGTGGACATTAAAATCTTCTGAGGGTGACCTATTACCACACTTTAGAGTTATAAACTCTCATATTCATTTCGTTAGATGCACCTATGCCATAAACCAATCAATGCTGCTATTAACACCTCTGTCTACAATACATTTGAAGATTTTCAACATTTCAATTTCGGGAAAATGTTTAATTTAGCATGAATTCATTTCCATTATTTTTACTTTTATTTCAAGGGATGCGCCTTTGGTATAAACCTAAAACAAGAGGGCTGTCTGAACAGCCCATGCTCAGTTGACCTCGAGATTCATTACACCCGATGTTCTGTGAACTTGGGATAGGACAAAATAAGTAGACACTTGTTAAAGGTACATCTCTACCAAGTTTGACATAAATCTGGAAAAAATCTATTGAAGTTGTAACCATAAAAAGAAATTTCCATATTAAACTTTTCTGTTAAAACTTTTTGGAAAATTTTCGAAAAAAATCATTAAAAAATCCAAAAATCTATGGAGCATAATCATTTGAACAAACTTAGTCGAGACCCACCCAAGGCACATTGCTAATAAGTCTGAAGTCAATCTGATTCATAGTTTCTTCAGAAAAGTCAGAAATGTGAATAAGCATTAGAATGCCCATTGGCTCACACGGTAACCAATTGCAAAGGCCCATTTACCAGTAAGTACCGAAATTGAAATAAATAAATAAATAAATAAATGAATGAATGAATGAATGAATGAATGAATGAATGAATGAATGAATGAATGAATGAATAAATAAATAAATAAATAAATAAATAAATAAATAAATAAATAAATAAATAAATAAATAAATAAATAAATAAATAGATAAAATTCAGGAATCCAAAGCAGTGCTACCTAATGAACAACTTTGTATGACCTTTTCAAAAGGAACACATTCACAGAGTTTCAGCTTAATCTGAGCGAAGGTTATGGAGAAAAAGTTGAAAATAGCAAAAACACACAAAAATCATAATTAGAAAAATAATGCATGGTCACATGGTGAACAAGTTATGTCCCCAGGACTGCTCGTGTGTGACATCAAAGCAATTGGGTGAGTGGTTTCGGAGGAGAAGCTTTTTTAAGATTTGTCAAAAAAAATCACAAATAATCAAAAAATCACTCAAACATGACCATTTCCACAAACCTGGTAGAAACCCACCCAAGGTACATTGCCACCAAGTTTAACGTCAATCTGGTTGACGGTCTTAGAGAAGTCACAAATGTGAATTAGCATTAGAGTGCCCAATGGTTCATATAGCAATCAATAGCATAGGTGCATTTACCGATAAGTTCCCGAATTGAAAAAATAGTTAAAAACCAGGAATCCACAGCAATGTAAACTAGTGGACATTTTGTTTGACCCTTCCGCAAGAAATATATCCACCAAGTTTCAGCTTAACCTGAGTCATGGTTCTGGAGAAGAAGTCACAAATAGCAAAAAAAAAAAAAAACACACACACACACACAAACAGAAAAAAAAAAAAAGGAAAATATTGCAGTGCCATCTGGTGAATAAATGAAGAGCTAGGTGTCCTCAGGGGTGTTTCTGTGTGATATCAAAGCAATTGAGTGGCGGTTTCGAAGACGATTTTTTAAGGTGTGCCCCCCGCCAAAAACAAAAACAATAAGAAAAATCATAAAAAAATCCAAAAAATAACTGGAGCATAACCATTTGTGCAAACTTTGTAGAGACCCACCCAAGGCACATCCCACAAAGTTTGAAGTAAATCTATGTGACGGTCTTTGAGAAGCAGTTGAAAATGTGAATTGTGGATGGACAAAGGACAGACGGACAACGGACGACAGACTCTCACAGTAGCTCAGCTGACTGACAAGACAGCTGAGCTAAAAAAATGGAAGCTGCCTTGACGCCTGTATCTGAAATTAATTGAAAAAAAATTCTCCATAAGTAATATGTCTGCCCAGAAGGCAAGATATTACTGTTAATCACACATTGTTGACCTCATTGAATACTGGTAGTATTTCGGACTTTAAATCATGAATATCATCAAATGTGTTAGAGGGAGATTTGCAATTACCACTGTTACTGGTGCATATATGTAGCATAATTATGGTGCATCTGTTGAAGGATATCAACTTGCAGCATTCAAAATCAATTTTAAAATATTAAGTAGAGGCATTTTACAGTTTGAAACTTGAATATCATCAAGAGTTACACTGAGATATACACACAATTCTAAGCTTTATTTATCAAAAAAAACAAAAAAAACAAACAAACAAAAAAAAAAACCTAACAGGGCTCCCGACCACCCCCACCCCCATCCTCCCCGCTCCACACAAACACACACACACACTGTACAAATACGCACTGTAGGGAGGTGCCCACTCAAAAGAGAATCAGCTCTTTAAGTGTAGACATTTATGTACATGTTGAAATAAACATTATTTGAATATCATTCTACAATATATGCATTTTTATCCAAGGGGGAATAACCATATGTAAAACATAACTGGCTTTTTTCCTTACATGACAAATTACAAAAGGCTGAAAATATAAATACAAGAACTGATCAGATACTAGAGTACATATGAAGAACAAGTTTCATCTCACAGGTCACAAGAAGAAAAGGAAACATCAATGGTCTGCCACTGCAGACTTGCGTAAATCACTGTGAAGACACTGTTCCACACACTTAATAGTTCGACACTCCAGTTCTGTGGTTATGAATCCCATAAAGTTGTCAAAATAGTCATTTTGGACTAGAGTACTGTTGTGCTTTGAGTGATCAAGCTGTTAACCACCCCTCTGTTATGTGATAACACAGTCAGGCCTCTACCCAGAAATCCAGTTGTCTACTGACCAAGGGCTGACTCCGATAGCCCTGGGCAGGCACAATGCTCTTCCTATAACATGCAAAAATATAGCCCTGCAGCTTTGTGATGGGGGCCACTCAGTTGTTTGGGCCTAAAGGATTTGTTCAACATGGAGAGTATATGATGCTCTGATTTTTATAGCCAGCTTGCTGGGGAAAGGGAGGGGGAGAAAACGTATATTGGGTGTACATTGAGCAAAGTCTGCAGGATATTCAGTAAGTTTAGCATAAATGTAAAATATTATATAATTTACGTAATTTAACAAAGTACAAATGGTAAATAATTCTTAATCAGAGGACGGATTCCAATAATAGGGCTACGGACATACAATAGCTCACATTTCCAGTAATAGCCCTCTCAGAAAAAAGCTACAAACAAGACTTAGGCGGTGGAAAGAAATAAAGAATTTTCAGAAAACAAAATGTCCCTCATGGCACACAGTCATAAAAACATAGCATAATAATGTAATATCGTGCAAATTCTGTAATAAAAAATCAGATAGTTTTCTAACTATAGTCCGAAGAAAGTCTATTGGGGAAGGTATAACGAAAGCAACACATAAATCTGAACATAGAGATGACGACAATTACTAGTATTTGTTTATTACCTTTACAACGCCTGAAGACGACTTCCTTGATTTTATATGATAAACTGCTAAGATTGTGAAGTACATTCAGTGTGCCCCGCCACTCTATCTTGAATATATGTTAAAAGTATATATGACAAAATGCTTAAAGTAACAGGAGGGAGACTTCTGAAAACAGCTTATACCTGAACCAATAAGCCATGCAAAAAAATAAACAAAATAAGATAAAAAATATAATAATAAAAAAGAAAGAAAGGCAGACCGACAGACAGATTAATATAGCAAAACAGAAAAAGATTTTCTGTCAACATTCATCATTTTTGGAAGGCATGCATGTTCTTACTTGTGCAACCGTTCGTTTATTCTTTCCTTTCCAAATCTTATATCCGATGTTGTATTTAGGGTCCTGTACTGAAGTGTCAGCTTTCCTCCTCTGCCGTTGGGTCGAATGTAAATGTCATTGACGAAGAGCCTGGTGTAGTGTTGATGAACATACATTGTGTGTTCTATCTTGCCCAAGTCACAATCGATGGTCTCCGTGAAAAGGCCTAAAGGCAAGACATTATTGCTCCTTCAGTTGTTAAATTATCTTTCTAAAAACATGAGAGGAAACACTACTCTAGTTATTACGCCCCTAAAAATCGTTTAAAGGATTCTTCAGAAACATACACTTTACCGGTGACCATCGTGATATGAATAAATATAAAAACCGTTATACATTTAAATTCTAATGAGACTTAATCCATGTATACATGGGGCGTAAAGTATATAAACATGCCTAGTTAATTTTGGTTATCATTAATAGCGCATATAGATTTTGCAATGGTCGTATTTATGGCCCTCCAGCCGTGGTCCGTGACCTGGTCGTGTATCTAGATTTGACGACTATTTTTTGGAGCATATCTCACTGCATCTCTCACATTTGTGACACTGAATATAGAGTCCTCAAGTTTTCTCACAAACCGAAGAACGACATTTTGATAGCAAAACTAGTGTTGGCAGATGTAGTTTCAAATTGTAAACATTAGTTGTATTGGTGCATTTTCCCAGGAAAACGGATTCAGCTTCTGTAAAGCAACGGGAGGCACAGAACATGCAGAGTGTGGCGGCAAGAAATCCCCGCCCTTTAAGTCACCGTTGCAGAGCGACGCACGACGACATAGGAAAAGGATCTGCATCTTGTGGCAACACGTACCAGAAATCGTGTTGACGACGTGGTTGCATCAGCACTTTTCGCTGTTTTGTGTATTTATGATTTTATCTTCCATCCTAAAAATAGTGGCTCCATACCTACAAAATCTTACCTTATTCTGCATTAAAGGTAAATGTTCTCACAGCACTGTCTTCATAATGTCTTTCCAATTTTATCCGGAATCTAAGTATGGCAGGGATTTTTGCCCGGTGGCTGTCACCTGTGGAAATGAGAAACTGTCGGTCCACTTGTAAACTACAAATATTGCATGGATACTATAACAGTGCCCTGACTTTTATTTTACACAACAATCCTTTTCTGTTCACTGTGAGTAACCAGGTGGAGCGACAGACTATTATTATTATTATCATTATTATTATTATTATTATTATTATTATTATTATTATTATTATTATTATTATTATGATCATTTTTAACAACAACAACAACAACAACAACAACAACAACAACAACAACAACAGCAATACTATAAGTTGTGCCGGGTTTTATGGTCACTGCAAAATGCATAAAATATATCAGTTGATTTTTTTCGGAAATATACCGCCAAATGATTTAGACTGCATCAGGGGATCCAAGATATCCGTAAACTAATTTCATGCTTCAATCCTCATTTACGTAGCTTCTAACATCATATTACAGGATAATAACATTCCAAATAACTATTTCAATGTCATTTCTTTGTCGCCAACAGACTCAGTTATTACCTAAGGAAAAGAGTTTGAAAAAAATTGGTTTTAGTTTATGTGAGGACAAAAGTCATTTTCTTAATTTTTCTGCAAACATTTACCACAATCATGCCAGTGTTCGAGGGGATGGAAATCAATTTCAACCTCGTCACAGGCTGAGGCTTCAACCTCATACGAGAATCTTCACGGCTCGGACACTGGCCGACCAGGAGTATTGGGCTTGTACTATAACACTGCAGAATTTTGGAATTTACGTGTGACCTCTAAAGGTCACAGGTCAAGGTCATTTGGACTTCGAGATTTTCGTGTAGCCATATTTACATTTTTGAAGGCACACAAACAGATTTGCTTGAAGCAAATCTTCTTTTTCTAGTTTCCATTCAATTCTCCCCTTAAATAAGGGGTTCTACATGGACCAGTATCCGTAGCCATCATCCGTTTTCAGTGTGCCGCATTTTGGACAATTCCCATCTAAATGTTAGCCCAGAAAGGTTTCCGTAAGAGAAGTGTTTGTATGAGGGGCAGGACTTTGGAAAAGTAAATAGTTCCTTACCAGAACTTGTCTGATGTAAGAAGAAATGACGAAGCTCACACATGCTCTTTCTGTTGTCACTTTTCCTGGTACTCTCTTTTCTTAAAAAAATACATTTTGGTTGGCGTGTCTTTAGAACATATATATATATATATATATATATATATATATATATATATATATATATATATATATATATATATATATATATATATATATATATATATATATACATACATATCTACATACATATACATAATCGTGTGTGTGTGTGTGTGTGTGTGTGTTTTGACACAACCATTCTGCTCTCCTCTGGAATTTCTCTCGCCCAGGACCCCAGTTGCACACTTTGTTGCCACGTGTATTGAAGGGCTCTGGGTTTTCACCACAGTATATAAACTGCTGGCAGCTCTGTAAACGGCCCGTACATTTGCTGAAACGTACTTACAATCTGGTTACAATAGAAAGGAACGCTTAATTTTGCAAACGATCCGTCTAAATCGATGTGCTTGTCCAAGCAAAATTTTCAGCTTATACTTACTTCCGACGCCACTGTAAAGTCCATTCATGTTTAGAAACTTGTCATATACAGTTGTAGCAATATGGCCATTGCCCAAAGTCGGCATATACCGGAAGTTGATTTGTTCTGTGTTATTTATCTTTATCATTGGTAATCTGCAATGAGAGTAGGAGAAGAAAATTCTTGAATAATTTATTAACGTAATCTAAGCAACACATTAAAATATCCTCATTACGCACCTAATTTATTGCTTCTTTATCTTTCAAAGTATAAATGGCAGTGCTTTGATCTGTCTACCTGTAATCGCATAACTTGAAAGTACAGTGTCACGGTGTTTAGTCTTAACCATAACATGGCGTGATTTGACACCTGGTGGGCTAGCACCAGAACAGTACAGTTTAATGTACATATCTTCCGATATTAACTAAAATAAATAAATAAATAAATAAATCAATCAATCAATCAATGAACGAAC